>OY856413.1:411467378-411957378 GCA_963693085.1 Alisma plantago-aquatica
AGGTGTCATTGCCAAGAAGAAAGGTGCTCGGTGTAGCTATCCAGTTTAGATTTGATCTTTCCTACTACCTTCCCCATTACTATTCTTTATTCTTTGTGGTATTGTTGCAAACTTTATTTTCTATTGTTTGGCTATGCCTTGTTCATGTGACCATTGTTGCATGTTTAAACACCACTCTATTTCTATCAATTCTATTTTATAGGGCCCTGATATAGGGAGAAGAAATCAAAGAAATAGCCACAACCAACATCTAGAGGTAGAGATGGTAGAAATGGATGCACACAGAGAAGATTAGGCATGTTAAACCCCAATTCCTCCTATGGAAAAGTTGTTTCATAATTACTTCATACCTATGAACTACAACTCTCTGGTTTCTACAAGAGTTGATCAAATTCTAGGGTTATAGTTCTCAATTCCATCATCCCTTCTTTGACATCTTCTTACATTCTATGATTTTGATTATGAAAATATGTAGAAACACATAGCTTCCTTTTGAAGAATTGCGCTACTTTTATGACTCATGTAGCTAATGATGATTCTATATATCTCACCTTGTTCCTCTTCTCTCTCAAGGACAAGGCAAAGGAGTGCTATTCTTCTAAGGCTAAGGTTGTCACTTGGGAAGCAATGAAGAAAGAGTTTCTAAATAAAATTTATACTTTTGTTAAGTTAACTTAGATGAGAAGATATATTACACCGTTTAGTAAAAAAGAGAATGAACAGTTCCATGGGACATAAAGGTTTTAAAAATTGTTGTTGGATCATCCTCATCATGAGATGCCTATTTGGTGACTTGTCCAATCTTTCGACATGTGGCTTTGTCAAATGGGCCGAATAGTGGTGGAATCAAATTGTGATGGAGAATTCATGGCCAAACCTCCTGAAGAATCTTTGCAACTTTTTAACGACTTGGTTGAAAACTTGATACACCAAGATTCTAGTATTGATGTGCATTGTGAAAGAAATCATGCAGCTTAACCTCCTCACACCAAGTATGATATAAAACCTCAAATGATAAAAATCATGGTGAATATGATGAAGCTCATAAATACTCATGTGGGTAAGGCTCTCATCTAGAAAAGCTACTCATTGTTTTGATAATCTTTGCGAGTAGATGCACGCTCAACAATCTTATGGTGGTGGGAACAACCAAGGCCCAGTGTCCAATTCATATACTCCATAATGGAGGAATCATCTCAACTTCTCTTAGAGAAAGGATAAGAAGAACAAGGTCATGATAGGAAGGAACAAGGGTCAACATATAACTCCAAGTTTGAAGAGGAAGCCCTTGGGAGATTGAGAGCCTTGATGATACGAAGAAGGATGTGTCCTCCCAAGGACAAAGCATAGAAGGTTAGAAGAAAGGATTGATTATATTTATATGTCTCTTGCTAGTCGTAAAGGACGGAAATTTCCCTCTCAATCCTTGGTGAATCCTTATAGTGTTGGTGTGTCCTTGGGTGCTGCTCAAGGCATCTATGTACCACCACAAAGCAATGTGCCCACCGTGAAGCAATACCAAGGGCCTCCTAACCCATATTCTCCTCCACTACATCAACCTTAACACAACTTACACTCCCCAACAACCACATCAATACCCACCACATCCACAATAACAACCACCTCCACAACAACCATAATACATCCTCCAAAATCCCAACCACCACACAAAAAGCCACCTCCTCAAGGATCCCAAAAACCACCACAACATTCCTTCTGTACTACTCATAAGAAAGTGAAGAATTTGACCATGTTGAGAAGTGGGAAAACTTTGTAAAAGCCAAGAAGACATGTACTTTATTTTTTATGAGTGAAGAAAGAGATGATACAGTGATACATGGTAGTGATACCATGAAGAAGGGTAGTGATACTAGTATTAGTAGTCAAGGTGATATTGTGAAAATGGATGATGATATCATGACTAATGTGATATTGTTTTATGATTTTGTGGAATTGAACAATATAGGTGCACAAATACCTCCTTTCCATGTTACACTTGAAGATCCTTCCTCTTTCAAAAGGGTAATCAAGAGGACATCATGAAGACATTCAAGCAAGTGAGAAATAATATTCATTTGATAGATACCATCAAGTAGATTCCCAGTTATTGTAGAATTTGTGAAAGACGTGCACACTTTTAAGAGAAAGATGATTGGAAGAATGAATAATCAACTCAAGATCACTAAATAAGTGAGCTCTAGTATACAACACACTGCTCCACATAATAGAAAAGATAACAGTGCCCATTTCATTCCTTGTTACATTGGCACACAATGCATTGACCAACCGCTTCTTGACTTGAGTTATAGTGTGAATCTAGTGCCTTATTATGTGCATTCTGAATTGAACTTGGGGCACCTGGATCCAGATAAGTGAACCTTGCAATTGGTCAACCGTAGTGTGAAGACGCCTCAAAGGCGAATTGATGATGTTTCCATAAAACTTGAAGATGATAGATTTACCTTTATTCTTGAGAATTTCATTGTGCTTAACATGGAAAAGGGTACAAGGAAAGTCCAAATCATCCTACAGAGTCCCTTCATAGCCCCATTTAATGCAGTGATAAATGTGAGGACCTACACCATGTATGTGACCTTCATTTACAGGAAGATCTGGTTGAACATTTACAAGGCATCCTCAGAAGTCGAGGGGATATGTGGTATAGAAGAATATTGTTCTTTTATTGACTATCTTGGAAAGATTTTTTTAGGAATGCCTATCACCATGGCTTCAGTCTTCCAAAAAGTGTAGAGGTATATAACCCATTGTTGAGATGCTTGATGATAACATCACTGAGAAAAATGAGGTTGCATTTTTTCTATGACTAAAGATATTCCTTCTATCTCTACAAAGATGATAAAAGTTCCATTTAAGACCATCGTGTCCTTGAGCTAAAATATCTTCCTGAAGGCTTGAAGTATGCATTCCTTGGTCCAAATGACACCCTCCTGGTGATCATTTTCTCTATTATTTCCCTGAACCAAGAAGATTCTCTGACTTCTATCCTAAAGAGGAGCATTCAAGCCATAGGTGATCTATTGCTAATTTGAGGGGATTCGACACCTCCATTTGTGTCCATAGGATCTATTTTAAGGATAATGCAAGGCCAAGCCATCAAATGAAGGAATATTGAATCCCAAGTTAAAAGAGGTTGTGATCTAAGAGGTGGTAAAATTACTTGATGTTAGGATCATCTATCCCATTTCTGACAGCCCTTGGGTGAGTCATATCCAAGTTGTTACCAAGAAGGGTAAATCATTGTTACACCCAATGAAGATGGTGAAATGAGTCCCCTAAGGGAGCAATACAAATGGTGCATGTATGTGTGCTATAGAAAACTAAATGGTAAGAAAAAAAGGACCACTTTCCTCTACCATTGATTGATCAGATTCTTGAGATAATTCCAAGATAGAGCTTCTATTACTTTCCTTGATTGCTATCTGGACACATCCATGTAGCAGTGCACCCACGGATCAACAAAAGGCTACCTCACATGTCCATTTCATACCTTTGCTTATAGAAGAATTTTGTTTGGGCTTTGCAACGCCTCATCTACTTCCCAATGATGTGTCACATCTATCTTCACTGATATGCTTAATTCCTCGATTGAAGTCTTTAGGGATGATTTTTTAGTATTTGAGGAATCTTTTCATGAATGTTTGTCTCACCTCACTAGTGTTCTTGAAGTGTGTCTGAAAGTTAATTTGGTTTTGTCATGGGAGAAAAGTCACTTAATGGTTCCCAAAGTCATTGTTCTTGTTCATTGAGTATCCAAAGTTGGGATTGAAGTTGATAGTGCCAAAGTGGGGTTCATTCTACCTTAATTATTTCTTTCACCATAAGTCATGTTTGTTTTTTCCTGGGGCATGCATGTTTCTATCATCATTTCATAAAGGATTTTAGCAAGATTTCTAAACCATTGGGCCACCTCCTTGAGAAGTGTGTTCAGTTTAACTTTGATGATATATACATTGAGACTTTCAACCACTTGAAGAATAAGTTGATTTTTACTCCTATATGTAGCTCCTAACTTCTCCTGGTGAGTTGATATCATGATAGATACATCTATTGTGGCATTGGATGTTGTGCTTTGCCAAATGATTGGCTAGATACCTAGTGTTATCTATTGTGCTAGTAAAAAAATGGATGTGTGGGTAATTATGGCTAAAAGCAGGTAGTGGAAACACAAATATAACTTGAGATGTTTCCCTGTAGCAGGATCACGTCAATAACTATGTAATAGGAATGATGGTTTTGAGGTAATACATGGTCCTGGAGAAAGCCCAACAATGATTCCCTCTATGTAGTATGCAAATTTCTCCAAATCTCACATGGACAATATCTGTAGCAACTCCTGGTTGATCACCATAGACAGTAGCTTGACCTTGTCCTCCTAGAGACAAGCAATGGCCTCCTTGACTCTATAGTAGTCCACAGGGACCACTGGGAACTCTTTTCATTCTAGAATAATAGAAAATGACACTACAGCAAAACCACCCATTAGTGGCATTTATTTAAGTGGCATTTACAAAAAAATGCCACTCTCTTTCTAATATACAAGCATTTTTAATTAAAATGCCACTGAACCACCTATTATAGGATTTATGACAAGGACATAACATTAAAGGCATTTTTATTTCTAATTAGTGGCAATCTTAAATTTCCAAACCAAATTAGGAAATATTTTGCTAAACTATATTGACTTCCCGCTCCAAATTAAATTTTCCCTTCGCGCTGCACACTCCGATCATTCAGCTCGACGTTTTCGATCTCCCCCTATCTCCCTACACGACTTCCTCGCTCCCTGTCCCATCGTACCCTAGGTCCGTTGGTGGATCGCAATCATCTACAGACTGGGAGAGACTGGTGGCGCATGTTGTTTGTCAGTTGCCATCTGTGGTGCCAATAGTTGTTGGCTATGGAGTTCCAAGTTGCCGGTGCCGCAGTGACACCTTGCCTGTGATGACGAGTGTTAGTTCTTCCTCCTCCACCTATTTGAACCGAGCCCAACCGAAGCATACTCATACATCGTTCGTTCTTCCTCATCCACCTTGGAGGACCGAGCCCAGTCGAAGCACCGCCGTAGACTCAATCTGCCCCTCCGGCGTCGGTGAGCTTGAGTGAGGGACTCTGATCAATCCTCTTCAGGTAACCATCACCGCACCCTATTATATTAACTAATATGTAGCTTATATACCTCCTTCAAGGTCTCTCTCGTGACCGGTGGCTAATAGGCATGTAAAGTATCAACAATTCTCATGCTTGGATGAAAAATGTGTAGGTATCGAATACCATGCCACTTGGAATTTGGCTTTCATCTACAGATTATCCTAAATCATCAATAACTATTAATGGGAAACCTTGTAGTAGAATAAAAAAACATATTATGACTAATAACTTGTTTACCAATAGTAGTCCACTCTTATTTCCAGCCATTTCAATTGACAATACTTAAAAGGTATTTGCCTTGGATCTGACATCTGTTCTACATACATTATTAGTACTTTTTATCTGTAGTGTTATAATTTTGAAGAAAGTCAAGAATGAAGAAACTATAGCACTTCAAAGATGTTAACAGAATATGACTTATATAGTTCATGTAAACATCACATGTAATTAATCAGTTCCCTATTAATATGGTGGATTGGTATTTTCTATTCGATGTTTACATGGTCTTCCCACAAAATCAT
The DNA here is from genome assembly GCA_963693085.1 of Alisma plantago-aquatica. Taxonomy (NCBI): domain Eukaryota; kingdom Viridiplantae; phylum Streptophyta; class Magnoliopsida; order Alismatales; family Alismataceae; genus Alisma; species Alisma plantago-aquatica. The sequence continues at coordinate 411,473,069 of OY856413.1, forward strand.
TTGAGAAACCAGGTGATGTGAAATGCAGCGATTAGTATAATTGAAAAGCATAATGTAGACATAATAATTCATAAGTGATCTCCTTAAAACAGACATAATAATTCATAATGTAGTCTACGATAATTGTTGGTATAATGACATACTTGTCTTACTTTCCATCTAAGTCTGATTTGTATTTCTCAACTTGTCTCTGAAAATATGTAACATCATTATATATACTTATTGAAAATATATAACATCGTTATATATACTTACAATTGTTAGTACTAATATTTTACAGTCTCTTTCCACCCACAACAATCACTATGGCCTGGGCCTCGACCCCCCCTGTCCTTTTCCCTAAAACAGAACAGTTGGACATCACCCTAGACCATCATACAGTAGCACAAATCACCATTACTAGACAGTGGCGTCATTTGAATACAAGACGCTACATGACTAGTCAAGTGACTCTAAAGTATGGAACCTCGACCTGTAATCGACGTTCAGAATGATGGTGAATTCCCTTTAAGGTATCCACAACCAGTTGGCTTGTGTGGATTCAGAACATGCTAATTGGCCGAGAGGACCAGGTATGGCTTCTGAACATGCTAATTGGATTAATCTATGAGGGACTCCCTCCGCGACACAACATCATCATCAAAACAGCCAAGTCACCAGTCAAACGGGTGTCTCAATTCTTGATGAAATTTTATTACTTTTAAATAAGGAAATCACCAATAAATGTATTTTTTACTATTTTTTAGAATGAAATTTTGTTACTTTTAAATAAGGAAATCACCAATAAATGTGATTTTTATAGTATTTGTCACAATTCACCAGTCAAATGGGTGTCACAATTCTTGATGCTATATTTTTTACTATTTTTGTAGAATGGATAAGTCTTGGATAGCAGAGGATGACCGAACGAGTAGTAAATACCTATGTGGAGTATCCAACTTTTTGGATTTTTCTTTTCAACATTCAGCGATTGGAGACAAGATTGTATGCCCTTATAGAAAGTGCACTAATGTATACCAGGTCACCAGACAGACTGCATTGAGTCATCTATTGTGGAATGGCTTCTTACAAAGCTATATTTCTTGGGATTTTCATGGAGAAGATGCCGATGTTGAAATGGATGCTCCCACTGATCAGGGTGATTGTCTAGATGATGAAAATTTACAAGATATGTTGCATGATGTTTTTCTGAGTTTCAGTGAAGACAAAAATATGGAAGGAGTACATTCGGCTACTGATCAACATTTAAATGCTGAAAAGTTTTATATCTTATTAAAGGATTCTGAGACAGAATTATATCCAGGGTGTAAGAAACTTACCAAACTTGCTTGCATCCTAGAATTCTATCACCTGGTTTGTCTTAATGCTTGAGTAAGAAAGCATCATCTATGTTTGTTAAGTTCTTTAAAAAAATGCTACCATAAGGAGAACAATTACCTAATTCCTTTTATGAGTTGAAGAAGACAATAAAGGAGTTGGGATTACATTAAGTGGATATTCATGTTTGTCGAAATGGTTGCATGTTGTTTTTGAAGGAGTCTACCGATAAAGACGTTTGTGATACATGTGGAGAATCAAGATGGATAACGACTTCAACACCAGATGGTGATGAGGAGGAGCTAGTAAACAAACCCAGAAGAACACCTGCCAAAGTGCTCAAACACTTTCCATTTATACCACAGATGAGGAGGTTGTTCATGTCATCAAAAACCTCTTCCTTAATGAAATGGCATGTAGAAGAATATGAAAAAGATGACAAGTTAAGACACCTGGTAGATTCACCTGCATGGAAAACATTTGATGTTATGCATCTAGAATTTGTTGTAGATGCTAGAAATATTCGATTGGGACTTGCCACTGATGGATTTAATCTTTTTGGGACAATGAGTAATTCTCATAGTACATGGTCTATTGTAATTATTCCATATAATTTACCTCCTTGGTTGTGCATGAAGCAACAATATTTTATGTTGTCCCTATTAATTTCTAGACCATCTTCGCCATAGAATATAGATGTTTACTTGCGTCCATTGATTTATTAGCTGAAAGAACTATGGAGTACTGGTGTACAAACATATGACGCTAGAGCCAAGGTTTTCTTTCAGATGTGTGCTTCTTTATTATGGACTGTTAGTGATTTTCCAAGATATGCACATCTATTTGGTTGGAGTACTAAAGGCTACAAAGCATGTCCTTATTGTAATAAATATATTGTCTCACATTGGTTGCCACATAGCCGTAAAGTTGGTTACAGAGGACACTATAGGTTTTTGCCATCTAGCCACAGATTCCAGAAAGAACCTAGGGCATTTGACGGTGAGCAAGAATTTAGGAGTCCACCTAAACCACCTTCTGGAGCTGAAATCTTGTCACAATTGGATGGCAGAAGCACTGTAATTGGTAAGAAAAGGCCGAGAGGTAAATATTTGACACACAATTGGGATAGGAAAAGCATATTCTTCGAGCTACCATATTAGAAATCTAACATTGTAAGGCACAATTTGGATGTCATGCACATTGAGAAGAATATATGTGAGAGTATTGTTGGAACATTGCTAGGTCTGAAGGATAAAAGTAAGGACAACTTGAATGCAAGGAAGGATTTGGAGAATATGGGAACCGCTTCATCCACAAACTGTTGGCACACATTCCATACTACCTCCAGCTTGCTATATGATGAGAAAAGAAGAAAAAATATCATTTTGCAACCTCCTAAAATCTGTCAAAGTTCCATATGGGTATGCATCTAATATATCTAGATGTGCACGGCCGGCGGATCAAAAGATGCTACCAATGAAAAGTCACAATTATCACGTGTTGATGCAACAACTTCTGCCATTAGTTGTCACTATTTCTTTTCCCAGTAAGAATGCTAAGTCATGTATTATTAATCTTTGTCACTATTTTCAGAGGTTGTGCACTAAAGTCATAGATCCAAATGATTTTGTTGCATTGGAAAATTCAATAGTTGTGACACTTTGTGAGATGGAGAAGAGTTTCCCTCCATGTTTTTTTGACATAATGGTGCATCTATCCGTCCATCTCATTTTTGAAGCCAAGATAGCTGACCCTATTCAGTATCATTGGATGTATCCAATTGAAAGGTAACTTTTCATGCGTCGTGATGACTGCACCTATTGGAATTTAATTTGTCATAATATTTTCACCAACTTTGTTATCAGGTATCTGCAGACCCTAAAAGGATATGTTTGTAATAAAAGATATCCAGAAGGATCAATAGAAGAAGGATATATAGCTGAAGAGTGTCTTACTTTTTGTTCAAGATACTTGGATGGAGTTGAAACAAAATTAAATCGGCCAATTAGAAACGATACTGACGAAATAAATTTGGAAAACGAGCCAACACATGACAGTGATGATTGGTCGATTTTCTCGACAGTAGGTCTTGGTGTTGGAAAAATGATAGCATGTGTCTTGGACGAACATACATTGCAACAAGCCCATAAGCATGTACTATTCAATTGTGATGAAGTTGAATCCTACATTGAGTAAGTTAGTGACAATTGTCTTCTATTATTAAAATATTATTACATATTCCAATTACATATTGCACATATTTTGTTTTCAGGAAGCACTATGATATCATTTGGCTAAAACATCGTCATAAGTCCTTAAAGGAGGTACAGAGAATACATAGTAACTCATTTGATGGATGGTTTAAGGAACATGTAAGTTAATTTGTCATAATTAAATTTGTTATGCTTCATTATTAAATACTAACAAACTTTTCTTGTGTTAGATTGAGACACTCCTAAGAACAGAGATGGTGGATGATAAAATCAAGTTTCTTTCTCAAGGTCCACATCAAATGGTCGTTAAGTACAAGGGATACATTGCCAATGGTCACAAATTCCATACCAAAGCAAAAGATCGACATCTAACAACACAAAATAGTGGTCTTTCTGGTAGCTAAGATTGATTGTTATGCTAAATCCACTGACCACAATCCAATTACTAGAGATGTTACCTACTATGGTGTTTTGAAGGATGTCATTGTGCTCAATTATTATGAACACTTTAAGGTGACATTATTTAAGTGTGATTGGGTGGACATCTACTCCAAGAGGACAATCAAGAATGATGAACATGGGTTGACTCTTGTTAATTTGAGACGACTTATGTAGCATCCAACTCACAAAAACATAATTAACTAATGCGGAAGCGTTCCCTAAGCAGTGGATTACCGAAAATCACTAAAAATTAAAACCTTTTTACCAAGAGGTCCATCAAAAGAAAACTTTCTCACATAGAACCAAAGTAACACATTTACATTCTAGTTTAAAGGTACATGTCATGTATCATCTCTTTCTGAAAATTACAAGCAGTATAAAATCTCGAAGCACTGAGCCAAAATCTCAAAAGCACTAACTACTACTCCGAGGACTTGAGAGTACAGAGATGACACATAGGACAATATATACATTTATACAAGGCATAACAGCCAGTGTCTCCACCTAAAACTTCACTATTGTCCCTACTACTGCTGTTGATTTCCTTCTCCTACTGAAGGATTCCTGCCTCCTCGTCCGCGTCCACCTAAAAATATGGTTCCCATGGGGGTGAGACAATTGTAAATTTCCCCAATGAGAGTCATAACTCTCTACCAGAAACATTATTATTGCAGTTTAATAAGATAAATCTGAACTAAGGAATCATAATTGTTTGACAATATTTAATTCAATGTCTAATAGATTAAAATATTATTTTCATCAAAAGCATTACAGCTATAACTTGATAGAGAAACATGTCACTTATCCATTAAGGAATATGAAGAACATGTATAACATTTGTTCACTATAGAGTTATAACCACAACATATACTCTCTTCAGGCTTAGATCACATATCTAATGCCTGACATTGTCTTGTGGAGTCATAGCATGTATCCATACTTTTTTTTCACAAAGTATTGGGATCTTAATCCCTCATCTCATCAAGTACCTTTCCATTTCTTAACAAGTTCATCACCATGATTATAGAATATGGGCATTTGAACTCTTAACTCATCATAGAGTACTTGTTACCACTTATTAGGTAACTTAATACCTTCAAGTCATTTGACCAAGGACATTATGATTCTTGTTACACAAAGCATTGCCCATAGTTCACAAATCTCATATCACCTCTTATTACCCCTTAATAGGAAATAAGGCATGTTACGACTTTTAAAGCACATAACAATTTCAATATACAGAGCATCATAGTCCATACCTAGATATGCTCATCATCTCAATATTCCTACATGATTAATGCTCATGATACCAATCATATATCACTACCACGCAATACAAGGGTTTTCTCATTAGATTTATATCTCATCAATATGTATTTGAACTTTACATAGGATTACTCTGTGTTAAGACTTCACATAGCATCATCCTGAATTAGGGTTTCACACAGCATTTCCCTATTTTAGGGTTTCACATTGCATTACCCTGTATTAGGGCTTCACATAGCATTACCGGATTTTAGGGATTCACATAGCATTACCCTATTTTAGGGTTTCACATAGCATTACCCTATTTTCGGGTTTCACATAAATAACCATGTAGGTTCTCAAGATCATTTTACTAGGGATGAAGTCCTATTTCATTGCTTCACATAGCTAGGAATCAATATGGATAACATAAGTATTCAATATACTTATTTATTATCATCATTCATCATTAAATGGATTATCAACACAAAGTATGAGTTTCTCTCTCATCTTTACCAGAATATGATTACATCATAGTTTATTGATTTGGATTAACCTTTCCATAAGGCATGTTAGCCCACACTTATCAAAGTGCATTACTTCTCAATGTAACAATTGACATGACACATCTCATGTGTCACTCATCCAATTATAATGGACTTAAAACACATCAAGGTATATTAGTATTGGGGTGTTGGACATGATATATATCATATCTTCATATATCACTTCCCTCAACACTTTATCTTTCTTGAGTTCATCCACTTAGCTTGTATTAGGGTATTCCCCATCCTAATACTTTATGCACCAGTTCATCATATTTATCATGTAATTTATTGGTCATAAATCATTTATTTAGAATATACAACCATTACCAATGATATGGACTCATCCTTGAGTTAAGAACTATTAATATAAGGATATCCATTATCAACCCCTCTAGGTATTACATTTGTCAATGCATTAATCACTATTCCTTTATTAGGAATAGGATTCTCCATATTTATAATTTGAGGATTCACATAGCATTTCCCATACATTATATGGATTTCACATAGTATTTCTCTTCATTAGGGCTTCACATAATCATCCTTCTATATCAGAGTTTCACCTAGTATTATGTGAAATTATGATTTCACCACATATCTCCCAGTGATAGGGCTTCACATAGCATTAGTAGCACTACCCTATATTAGGGTTTTCATGCACCCTTACCCCATTTTAGGGATTAAGGTTTATCATTCACATCCAAATAGGGTTTCTCATACCTCATTACTCAAATTAGGTTTTGGATGTACAATTCCCCTAAAATTAGGGTTTTTGACATTGTTACACTAAGTTAGGGTTACATCATCACCCTAGATTATGGTTTCACTCATATTTGCGCTAAATTAGGGTTTTCACATAGCCTTTCCCTAAATTAGGGTCATGGTACATCAATCTTTTCAATAAGGATTTCATGATCTCATTATTATGGATCAAACCTTGATTACATATTTATTAATAATGAGAGAATTAGTGCTTATAATGTAAGCAATCATTTTTATCATTCTTTCTCTCTCTGTCATCCTCTCTAGGATGTTAACTACTCTAAGATTGATCTAGGTCAACCCTTCAGTTATGTACACACAGTTAGGGTTAACCTTCATAATCACCATTGATCTTCATCATTAATAATCAAGTAGATAATTGACCTTTGATCATATTTGGTGTCCAAATGTTTTAACCAATTTGAACCTCAAAAGATTTTGGTCACTTTGACCTCAAACGGTCTTGGTCACTTAGACCTCAAACGGTCTTGACCAATTTAGATCAAATGGTTTGAAATCATTTGGTAAAGTTAGTACTTGAAACCATTTGACAAAGGAGGTGTTTGAAATTGAATGAGCTTGAATCTCCAAACGGTTTGAGACCGTTTGGACTCAAATGGTCTTAAGATTGATCTAGGTCATCCCTTCAGTTATGTACACACAGTTAGGGTTAACCTTCATGATCACCATTGATCTTCATCATTAATAATCAAGTAACTAATTGACCTTTGATCATATTTGGTGTCCAAATGGTTTAACCAATTTAAACCTCAAAAGGTTTTGGTCACTTAGACCTCAAACGGTCTTGGTCACTTAGAACTCAAACAGTCTTGACCAATTTAGTTCAAACGGTTTGAAACCGTTGGTAAAGTTAGTAATGAAACCGTTTGACAAAGTAGGTGTTTGAAATCAAATGAGCTTGAATCTCCAAACGGTTTTAGACCGTTTGGTATCAAACGGTGTTGAGACCATTTGTTCCCAAATAGTCTTGAGACCATTTGGACTCAAACGGTCTTAAGACTGTTTGGTCCAAATCCTCTCAAAACCGAATGGACCAAAAAGGGTCTTCAACCCTTAAATAATTCAAGATTCCAATTCAAGGACCAACTATCAATTGGGCCACCAGTTTATTCTTCAATTGAACCACTGAATCACCCTTCAATTGGACCTTCAATTAGGGTTTTGAACCCAATTGAAATAGGGTTGATAATCAAGAAACCATCACTTAGGGTTTTGAAACTGAGGATCCATCAATGGTTAACATTGTGGAGCTAATTCAATTGAAATTAGTGGACCATTGTCATTACATCATATGACCTGACCTCAAATGGTCTTGAATGACCCTCAAATGGTCTTGAGGTCATTTGGATGATCTCCAAACGGTCTTGAGACTGTTTGCCTCAAACCACCATTGAAATCTATGGCATTCACTTAGGGTTTGCATCATTGAATCAATCATCACTTGAGCTATTGATTGTAATTCAATTTGATATCTTTGGGTCATCAAATACTCAAACATTCTCAACCCTAGACCTCAAAACGGTCTTGGTTGACCTTAAAATGGTCTTGAGACCGTTTGGGTGATTCCCAAACGGTTTTGAAACCGTTTGGGTCAATCAACCCAAAACATCAACTTAATCAATTGCAAAATCAGCACTTAGCCGATTAGAGTTTCTATTTGAAGGATTGTCCATATGTTGGATTAATCAATTGGAGCCATTGGATCATCATCCAAAACATACTAGGGTTCAGACCTCAAACAGTCAACCCATCCAAATGTTCAACTCCTCTAAACGGTTTGGGGGTCAAGTCTCCAAACGGTTTGGAAACCGTTTGGTCTCCAAACGGTTTGGTGAAACCGTTTGGACCATTTTGTTGAAACCGTTTGCAAGCGATATTTGGAGAGGTGTGTGCTTATGATGATTTCATCATCATCAAGCTCCAAACCCACTATGTTTGTTGTGATTTCCATGGTGGTTGCATCAATCAACCAAATTAAATTCCGATAATGAAGGAAACATCAACAATTGATAAGGAATTGAATGCAATAACAATATTAAGGGTTCAAGTTATAAAACCCGCCTCCAATTGAGATCCAAAGCTTCATGCTCATGTCAAAAATAGTGTATGCAACTCCTTTCACTATTCCAAGGCTCGTCCTCAAACTTTGAGTGAAAAGGAATGGTTAGAATTGAAGAGGGGATCGAGATAAGAAGAATTCATACATTGATTTTCGATTTTCACCATGGATTCAAGATGAAAGGAGGTCAAGAAGCTTACCAACAGGTTGGTGGTCGTCCTCCTGATCCTCCAAAGCTCCTTTGGTCGTTTTCCAAGCAAGGGGAGGAAGTGAAAATGGAAAAGCCTTTGTTTTGGCTTGTAAAGGGTCTTTTTATAAGAAATTCAAGGAGAGAGAAAATGCCTTATAAAAATTCATTTAATCCCAAAAATAGAGCAGCCTCTTCCCCCTCAACTTCTTGGATCCGAGGCTATCTTCTTTGCCTCTTATTCCTCTCCATTATCCATGATTTAAAGAAAAGCAAATCAAGCACCTTAAATCATATAATACTAATATCCATAAGTGAGTGGATATTTCTTTTTCTTATAATAATGTGAGTGAGTTATCCACTTCCCTTGGATATTTTCATGGCCTAAAAATGGCACAAAGGTTTTCACACTAGATAAAATTCAACCATCTCGTTTTTGGTTGAAGGCCCTTCAATTATTTTATTTATTTTTGCATTAAATGGAAGTAAAGTTCCAATTATGCTTAAATCTTGATTATTTTAATATCAAGATTCTCTCTGCTCCAAAATGATTCTAATGAGGTGCCCCTATCATTTTCTTGCTTCAACATGATGCCAAGATACATTAGGGACCTTATTGAATTGGTAATTTGCATATTGAACCCTGGTGTTTGGGTAAATTGCACATTACACCAAAACTAGGTTTTAATGCACAAACATTGCTTTATCAGCTCTTTCTTGGTACTCAGGCTGCCACAAGCCATACCTCTACATCATATTCGTTCTCATGATGCTTCAACACATGAGGAACATCTTATCATTTAACATTTGCAATTTAACCCCTCAACTTGGGTAATTTGCATTTTAGTCCAAAACAAGCAAAATAATGTTTCAACATTATTCAAAAAGGACTAAATTTGAAATATAAGTTCCTCTTGAGCCTGAATTATTTTTCACAAGATAAGATCAAGCATATAATTATATTTCTTAATCAAAACACCTAGGGTTAAAGCATAACCCAGGTTAAGGATGTTACAAGTTATAAACCCCTAACAAGGATTTTGTCCCCGAAATCCTAGGAAAAAGGAGGGATAGATTTATTCATTTATCATACCCTCAAGTCTCCACATAATCTCTTAATTTCATGGAGATACCATGGATCTATAATCCACACAAAGTTCCTTTCACTAATTCAACCTTCTCAATGTTTATGTTTATGCAGAGCATAAACCCCTAACATATGATGTCCATATGATTTGAAAGGAAGAAGCATAAAAGAACATCCTCCTGTCATCACCCAAGAGTGTTTATCAAAAGAGAAACATATATATCTAACAGAGATAATTCACTCGGAAATCCTTTATTTGTTTGGGAAAGTACACTTAGTAAACTCTATGTAATCGAGAATGTTCACTTAGCTATTCCTATTTAATTGGGAAAGTTCACTTAGCACTTCCTTTTAATTGAGAATGTTCACTTAGCTCTTCCTATTTAATTGGGAATGCTCACTTAGCTATTCCTTTTTAATTGGGAATGTTCACTTAGCTCTTCCTATTTAATTGGGAATGCTCACTTAGCTATTCCTTTTTAATTGGGAATGTTCACTTAGCTCTTCCTATTTAATTGGGAATGTTTACCTAGCTATTCCTTTTTAATTGGGAATGTTTGCTTATCTCTTCCTATTTAATTGGGAATGTTCACTTAGCTATTCCTTTTTAATTGGGAATGTTCACTTGGCTCTTCCTATTTAATTGGGAATGCTCACTTAGCTATTCCTTTTTAATTGGGAATGTTTACTTAGCTCTTCCTATTTAATTGGGAATGCTCACTTAGCTATTCCTTTTTAATTGGGAATGTTCACATAGCTCTTCCTATTTAATTGGGAATGCTCGCTTAGATATTCCTTTTTAATTGGGAATCTTCACTTCGCTCTTCCTATTTAATTGGGAATGTTCACTTAGCTCTTCCTATTTAATTGGGAATGTTCACTTAGCTCTTCCTATTTAATTGGGAATGTTTACTTAGCTCTTCCTATTTAATTAGGAATGCTCAATTAGCTATTCCCTTTCAATTTCATTATACTCTCTAGATTGTTTCAAAATGACTACTTGATCAGAGTAATCAGAAAGATAACAATCTAAGAGTTTCATACTTGCCTTATCTACAATAATCATATACTTGGCCAAGGTATGCAAGTATTGAGATTAGGTAGTATGCACTTTATTTACTATCATATTCCTCACTTTTCATATCACTATATACACAAGATTTTTCATTACTAAATTTCTCCAGACATCACTTCTATATCTCATCTTTTATCACACATATAAGAGAGATTATAAAGCATTTTAAGGAGCACTGAGTAAAATTTAAGTTCTCTTCTTCCTTATGTCCTTATAGGACTAGTCAGGGAAAACTCAAAACAACTACTTTTTTTTATTTTCAACACATAGAGTCATGAAATGAAATATTAAAATGACACTATTTCATCTGACCTGTCTAGGACGTCTGTCCGCATCCTCTATTGTTACTAGAAAACTTCCTCCTTTATGAGCCTTGCTGACTCTGCCCCTGAGGTTGAGTCATCATCGAATTCACGTCTGGACAATCCTTGGCTAGATGTCCCGATTGTCTACATTGGTAACAGATTCTGGGTGCAAAATAGGGCCTGTGAGATCCAGTCACAGATGTTGATGCTATGTCGGGGTCTCTACATGGTACATTACTACGATCCCTACCCCTACTTGACGTCCATTTCCTCTGGGTATGGAATCTCGATGATGTTGTCGATGCAAAAAATCTCGGTTTCTTTAAACTTTCAGATCTTTGTCCTTGAGACTGAGTGTACACCTTCTTGCCACTAGTCTGTCATTTCTCGATTTCAGATCTCTCTATCCTCCTTACCGACTCCACAAAGGTGGCAAACCTCTCTCTATTCTCTAAGGCAGATACAGGAGTGGTCAGTTCAGAGTTCAACCCCTTCTCAAAATGTTGAATTCTTTCCTCATCATTAACTACCATTTGCAGACAAAACTGAAATAGCTCCATGACCTTAGCTTTATACTCGCTAACGTTCATCTGTCCTTGTTTGATCCTCTCAAATTGAGAGATCTTCTCATTTAGATATGTCTTAGGGAAGTATCTACTGACGAACTCTTGTCGGAATACCTCCCATCCAATTTCTTCACCTGGTCTCTTATCTTCCTCTATCATCCACCAATGACCAGCACACCCTTTTAGGAGGTACACATCATGTCTTACCTTTTCAGCTTTAGGAATATTAAGGATCCTATAAGCCTTTTCCAGCTCTGTCTGCCACAAATCAACATCTGTTGGATCAGATGTACCAACATAATCTATGGCTCCAACCCGGCAAAGTCTCTCGAAAGTTTTGTCAGCTCCATAACCCTCATGATGGGCTGGTGCCCTATGTGCAGGTGGTGGCATCATGTCTGCCATATGCATCATGGTTGTCAGGAATTTATCAAATAGAGCATGGAGGGCTAGGTTTTCAGGTACATGCCCTTCCCTATTCTGGTCTCTTGCACCTTTTCCTGGTGCAGCTGCACTGCTCTTAGCAGCATGTTCTTCATGTGGTCCAGACATCTTCAAGTTCTTCTTCTCCTATGTGAGCAGAAGATACTATCAGATAAACTAGAAGACACTTAGAACAGACTTTACAACCTTAGTCCAATGTCTCTATAGACTCAGTGAACCTAGACCTCTGATACCACTAAATTGTAGCATCCAACTCATAAAAACATAATTAACTAATGCGGAAGCGTTCACTAAGCAGCGGATTACCGAAAATCACTAAAAATTAAAACCTTTTTACCAAGAGGTCCATCAAAAGAAAACTTTCTCACATAGAACCAAAGTAACACATTTAAATTCTTGTTTAAAGGTACATGTCATGTATCATCTCTTTCTGAAAATTAAAAGAGTATAAAATCTCGAGGCACTGAGCCAAAATCTCGAAAGCACTAACTACTACTCCGAGGACCTGAGAGTACAGAGATGACACATAGGACTCTATATACATTTATACAAGCCATAACAGCCAGTGTCTCCACCTGATACTTCACTGTTGTCCCTGTTGCTGCTATTTCTATCGTTCTCCTACTGAAGGATTCCTGCCTCCTCATCCACGTCCTCCTAAAAATGTGGTTCCCACGGGGGTGAGACAATTGTAAATTGCCCCAGTGAGAGTTATAACTCTTTGCCAGAAACATTATTGTTGCAGTTTAATAAGATAAATCTGAACTAAGGAATCATAATTGTTTGACAGTAGTTAATTCAATGTCTAACATATTAAAACATTATTCTTATCAAAAACATTACAGCTATAACTTGATAGAGCAACATGTCACTTATCCATTAAGGAATATGAAGAACATGTATAACATTTTTTCACTATAGAGTTATGACCACAACATATACTCTCTTCAGGCTTAGATCACATATCTAATTCCTGGCATTGTCTTGTGGAGTCATTTCCTGTAGCCATACTTTTTTTTCACAAAGTATTGGGATCTTAATCCCTCATCTCATATAGTACCTTTCCATTTCTTAACAAGTTCATCATCATGATTATAGAATACGGGCATTTGAACTCTTAACTCATCATAGAGTACTTGTTACCACTTATTAGGTAACTTAATACCTTCAAGTCATTTGACCAACATTTGAAATATATCAGTCAATCTCCTTCTACAAACCTTAAAACATTGTGTAATTTTAAACATAATTTTATTACTATCCATGCTACAAACCATCCAATTCTAGTGACAAGAGTCACTTTTTTTACCAGTCAATTAAATATTTCAAAAAGGCATGAACTTATGGGTCATAATCATAATATCGACGTTAGTTAACTTCCATGCTTAGTCAAAACATTTAGAACTCTCAAAATTACTCAAACACATGTGAATTCACTTATTTCATTGGACATTTAGGGATTCTAAAAGTTCATTCCATCACATTTGTTTCATGGAGAGGGTGATTAAGAGCGACAACCAGCTCCATAAAATCATCCCAATCTTCATTCCCAAGCTCCATTGAAGCTTCCTTGAGCATTCATTTCACCTCCCTAGAATTTACTACAACATTCATTGTCCCACCTACTTCCACTTCATGTCCGCCATCTTCCACCTTGAAATCATAGTTTTTAGGGTTTTGTCTACATCCATCCACATTCCCATGCCATCCAACCACCAAGCAGGGAGGGGGATGAGTTGTTGCTGCTGGAGGTAAAAAATAAGAGAACTTCCATGAGTTTCCATGGCTCCCATCTCTACCTCTTCTTCTTTTGATATTCTTGTTCCATGAGTAACTACAACCCTTAGATGGGTTGTGTGACGTCCCCGGATTTTCTAAAACTTAATCTGATGTGTGACGCCCAAATTGAAACCCTCACCTCAGCGAGAATTCCAATTTAAACACCCCACACAAGGCTAAGAAGAAGAAACTCAAGGGAGTCAGAAGGAACATACATCAGTAGCACATGTACATGAACAATAATAAAACCACAACACCTGTTCACCATTCAACATATAATTACAACATGAATTGTTACAACCTTTGATATTACATATTGAACAGCAAACTTCTACATATACATGTACTACAACTAAACTACAGGATCTTAAGACAACAGGTCCACCTGAACATCAGCTCGTCATACAACTCTCACTATCCTGGATGTTCAAGAGCATAACAACAACCTAAACAAAAAGATTACATGCGGTACACGTCAGCACAATATTTCATGAATATTGTACTGAGTACGCCTACGTGTCTTTTATTTACCTCTCATCATATCTTGGCAATAAGATAACACTAATATACTTGGCAGTAACAGAAGAATATAAGAAAAGCGTATACTTGCACAAGGATATTCATCAACAAAAGAGAACACATATTTTAAGCACATTTTCCATTATATATCAAGGCCTTTATGATCACTACCAAAGAGTTAGATCATTTGTACAAGGTGACCACTACCAAAGAGTTAGGTCAGACCACTACCAAAGAGTTAGGTCATATGTACAACGTGACCACTACCAAAGAGTTAGGTCACTTCCAAGCACACTACCAAAGAGTTAGTGCTTTCATATAATGGAACAGATATATTATGTTTGATGTGTTCATAACAGTAATCATGGAAAATCATGCAACATATCATACAAGAACAATCATTTCAATCAATACCATATGCCAAGTATTTTACGACTCATATAACACAAGCATATTGTATAATAAGCCAAGTAAGAGGTAATGGCGTACCTTCCAAAGAGATATCCTAATCACATATCACTGATGTCAACTATAAGCTTGGTCAAACCTGATCAAACAAGACCATATACTATCATCAGGTTCTCATCCTATTATATCTCATCTTAATCCTAATCGTTCTAATATTAGGGTTTCACTTTATCTCATTAGGATATATACATTATCACTTTCATTCTCGTCTTAAAATTATCTCACTGTTCTCATATTCCAGATTAGGACACATAATCTAACATCAGGTTCCATATCATTATTTATACATATTAACTCTAAGATAAATGTATTACTTGAATTAAGGTTACATCGCATGTATTACGGGTCATATTCATATAACATGAATTATGTTCATCATTATGATCTGATAATTAAAACTGAGGTTTCATATACTAATACGAAGGTATTCTGTAATTACCATGATTTATTGAGCATGCATGTATTTATTGCATTTTATTTAGGGTTATTAGCCCTAAATAGCCATATTAAGCAAATTACATGATTCCATATATCACCATGATCATCCTTGACATCAGGTGCACTATAAGAATTATTATAGACTTATTGGAATTTTTCCACAATTTTAGAACATCATTTGACATTTATTATTCATCAATTAAGCATTTCACTACTATCAAGATAGCACTAATATTTAAGCTTCAAAAGCAGGATATTATGATACCATCTTGTTCTACGCATTTTTCTGAGAAGTTTGGTATATTATATGTATTTTTCTGAGGCTCGAGCTATTTAATATGAATTATACAAGATCTGTGATTTTCGGGGATTTTTCTTACCTTCAGGCCAATCGGTGGCCGACACCTGGCCACTAAGGCCCGCACCTCTTTGCCTTGGTTCACTTGAGCCAGACGGTCAGAGATCTGGGCACTTGGGCCGGTTCACTTGGTTGACTAGGAGGCGGACCGGGTCCGCTCCATTCTCCTCCCTTCTTTCCCACGCGATCCAGGAACAGAGTGCCGCCGCGAGGCAGCCTCTCCGGTGAGCAATAGCCCATGCTCGAGAGCTCCTCGTCAGCTCCGAAGGCCTCCATTAGCTTCGGCGCCTTCAACCAAACCTTCACGGCTTCTTAGGGTTCCGCCTTTGGCTCTGAGTCTCTGGGACCTGAAGCTCGCCGCCGCCGGGCCTTTGACACGTCAGAGAAGAAGAAGCGATCTGCCTCTGCTCCTTCTTGCTCCGACCTGAAGCTCCCAAAAGCTACGTCGGGTCATCTGGAACTTGACCACGTCATCCAAAGAGGATGGGAAGGCTTGAAGCTCCGTCCCTGTCTCCCTCTTCTTCTCCAGCAAAGGCGCCTACATTAGCCGTCGGCGCTGCTACAACAAGGATCGCAAGTGCCCTCCAGCAAAACAACTGAAAACGCCCTTCCTCCTCACCTACTCATTTTCCTCTGATCTCCCTTCAACCTCTGGTTCCCTTCTCTATCTCCTCCTCTTCGGCCTGTGTGGGCGGGTAATGGAGAGGTAGCGGAAAGGGGGAACTGGAACTCCCTCGTCTATTCTCCATATGCCTCAAATGAGGGGTCTTAGTGCTCGTCTAGGCGAGCCGAGATCAACTACTTGCTAAGACCTCCCTCTCGCCCCACGATCCTGGAGAGTGGTGGCGGGGAACCTGCTGCCTCAACAGGTCCTCAGCTGACTCTAACCGCAAGGTCAGAGAAGACTCAGAGGCCTTCGATCTTGCATCCAAGGGCCAGGAGATGACACTCACTAAGACGATCCATGCCTCTCCTTCAGAGTGCCCTTGACCACAGGGTCCGAGATCCAACGGTCATAAAAGGTCCGCGCATCCTGAACTAACCACAAGGCGCGTGACATTGCATATAACTAGGCCTAATATGGAAACATAGGCCCATAGACCTCAATTATACACATTATTTCATAACATTCAAACCTATATATCTCCCTCTAGGAGCATCCGATTGCCACAAAATTTTAACCATAGATTTCCTACCACTCAAGCTATCTTCTACTCAAATTTGGTGACAAAACTCATCTGTTAGACCACTCAATTAAATTCATCAAAAAGGCATAGAGTTAAAGGTCTTAGTCATGATATAAACATCAATCACCATCCAAATCTTACCAAAGCACTTGTAACTCTCAAGACAACTCAACATGCATAAATTCACTTGTGTCATTGGACATTTAAGGTTCTGAAAGTCCACTCCATCACATCCTATACACCTTAAAAGATATTTCGTCCTCGAAATTAAAGCAAAAACCACTTTGTCACATCATATACAACTTAAAGGAACTTTCGTCCTCGAAAGTAAAGCATACTCATACTTCCATGAAAAACCTTATCTTACCTCCATCGACATGTAGCAACCACACTATGTGCAACATATCCAAAAAGGTTACCTAGAACCATGTATCCAAGGCACTTATTAGGGGGTTTTACAACCATCTTGGTGCACAACCACTCCATCGAGATTGAACTCAAGGTTTAGAAACTTAGGTTACATCATGACATATCTCATATATTACGTTTGCTTCCTTATGTTTAGCCATGCATTAGGGTTTTCACATCATATTACCATGTTCCCAAGGAGTTAACCCAAGTTAACCCATACATCAAGGTGTCATCCACATTTTATTTAGTTCATTGTTAGAACATGTTCATCATTGACATATGCCTTTTAGGAGGGAGTTAACTAAAGTTAACCCACTTTATCCATATGGATCATATTAAGGTGCCATCATCATTATGTTGTGTTAATTGTCAAACTATATTTTTCATCTTTATTAAGCATTATGATTAACACCTCATGTAACATGTTTCATTCATATGATCTTATTTCATTGCTCATAACAAAGTTGCCACACTTACTAGTGATTACATCACAAGATTAGCCATAAATTTTCACATAATGAGCATTATTCATGTATATGGTTAACCATTTATGCATTGATATCTATCAAGCCATTTCTAGGTTTTCATCATATCATGTCTATATATCACGTCTCAAGATTAAATCACATCTTACATATATTATATCATGGTTGTGTGAACGAACTTATGTGAGTGGCTATTCAAACATATATCAAAACTTTGTCTAGTCCAATTGAGGTTCCTCTAACCCATACCATGAGGGTTGTGTCATGCTCAGTCTCTCTGAGCTAACTCAACCTTATGAGTATCTCATAAACAAAAACTTTATCTTCCCTCTTTCATCTAGGGTTACCAGGTCTACCTCATTGGCACTAGCTACTAGCCACATAGCACAAAACAAAACATGATATGTCATACTCTTCATAGATCTCTAACCATGAAACATCTTACCCAAAACTCTCTTATATACACCACTAGATTCCTATGTGGGAAACCATCAACCCGAGCACGAGGCTTCTCAGAAACTAACATAGCTACCTCCTCCAGGGTCTTGGGCTCTCTCCCTCACCCAGATGGCAAGCACTCATATTCATGTTCACATGTTCATATAACCAGCCTCTCTCTGACTCTAGGGTTTGGTCTTCCCACGGACATCTAGGGTTCAACAGATCTACAGGAAACATACATAAAGCAACTCAACTCAATCACTTAGGAGTAGTCTAGTTTAGGACATATCATATCACATATCTCATATTTCTCATATCGTGGAGTCTAGGTTCTCTGACCTTCTCCCTGTGGGTCTCACTCTCTCTGGAGTTAACCCCAAAACTGGTCCTAACACTAGAGGTCCTCCTTTGTAAAAGAGCTTGAGGCTCGTGCTGACTCACAACCTGTCTTAACTTAACATATCTTATCTCATAAAAGCATATTTACATGCATCATCAAAACTTATCTCAAATCCTCAAAACTGCACTTACATCCTCAAAGACAAACATAGATCATCTCAAACTATCTTATATCATCTATATAAGACTTACATCATATCATCAGAACTTATATCATCTATTCCATCTATCATATATCCCAAACAAGGCTCTAGACATCTAATCTAGAACTACACTCTCTTCTAGACTGATGTCATCACTTTCACTTAGGTTACATGACCACCTCCTACTCGTACATGTGTGGGGACACATTTTTGTAATACATATACATAATAAAATATTATATAGTTTTTCTCCGATAAAACAAGCGTGGGAGAAAACTATCGAGGTTCGATCTGTTTGGAATCAAAAAACCAAATCCAGAAACGAGTGTCCCACACATAGTAGAGAGTCCAGTGTCATGAAAACTAGTGAAAAGGGTGAGAACAAGGGGTAGACTAGTGTAGCTACTCTAGACAACGTGCGCAATATGTCTAGGGTTTCTCTTCCTTTTATGCACGCCATTTCCAAATAGTGCAACGTCCCATACCGCTGCACTACAAGGAAAGAACGACATCTAAGGACTTGCTATACAACAAGCACCAGTCTAGACCTAGTTCTCAGACATCTAGGTGCTAACCTAGAGGCTAGGTCAGATCTAGTCTCTAAAAGACGACTAATCTAACCCTAAAGATTATTAAGGTTCAAGGTTCTTTAGTTTTTAGTTGCATAATGAGCAAATGTTAGGCTTTGCTATTGTTCATGCTCTGATACCACCTGTGACGTCCCCGGATTTTCTAAAACTTAATCTGATGTGTGACGCCCAAATTGAAACCCTCACCTCAGCGAGAATTCCAATTTAAACACCCCACACAAGGCTAAGAAGAAGAAACTCAAGGGAGTCAGAAGGAACATACATCAGTAGCACATGTACATGAACAATAATAAAACCACAACACCTGTTCACCATTCAACATATAATTACAACATGAATTGTTACAACCTTTGATATTACATATTGAACAGCAAACTTCTACATATACATGTACTACAACTAAACTACAGGATCTTAAGACAACAGGTCCACCTGAACATCAGCTCGTCATACAACTCTCACTATCCTGGATCTTCAAGAGCATAACCGCAACCTAAACAAAAATATTACATGCGGTACACGTCAGCACAATATTTCATGAATATTGTACTGAGTACGCCTACGTGTCTTTTATTTACCTCTCATCATATCTTGGCAATAAGATAAAACTAATATACTTGGCAGTAACAGAAGAATATAAGAAAAGCGTATACTTGCACAAGGATATTCATCAACAAAAGAGAACACATATTTTAAGCACATTTTCCATTATATATCAAGGCCTTTATGATCACTACCAAAGAGTTAGATCATTTGTACAAGGTGACCACTACCAAAGAGTTAGGTCAGACCACTACCAAAGAGTTAGGTCATATGTACAACGTGACCACTACCAAAGAGTTAGGTCACTTCCAAGCACACTACCAAAGAGTTAGTGCTTTCGTATAATGGAACATATATATTATGTTTGATGTGTTCATAACAGTAATCATGGAAAACCATGCAACATATCATACAAGAATAATCATTTCAATCAATACCATATGCCAAGTATTTTACTACTCATATAACACAAGCATATTGTATAATAAGCCAAGTAAGAGGTAATGGCGTACCTTCCAAAGAGATATCCTAATCACATATCACTGATGTCAACTATAAGCTTGGTCAAACCTGATCAAACAAGACCATATACTATCATCAGGTTCTCATCCTATTATATCTCATCTTAATCCTAATCGTTCTCATATTAGGGTTTCACTTTATCTCATTAGGATATATACATTATCACTTTCATTCTCGTCTTAAAATTATCTCACTGTTCTCATATTCCAGATTAGGACACATAATCTAACATCAGGTTCCATATCATTATTTATACATATTAACTCTAAGATAAATGTATTACTCGAATTAGGGTTACATCGCATGTATTACGGGTCATATTCATATAACATGAATTATGTTCATCATTATGATCTGATAATTAAAACTGAGGTTTCATATACTAATACGAAGGTATTCTGTAATTACCATGATTTATTGAGCATGCATGTATTTATTGCATTTTATTTAGGGTTATTAGCCCTAAATAGCCATATTAAGCAAATTACATGATTCCATATATCACCATGATCATCCTTGACATCAGGTGCACTATAAGAATTATTATAGACTTATTGGAATTTTTCCACAATTTTAGAACATCATTTGACATTTATTATTCATCAATTAAGCATTTCACTACTATCAAGATATCACTAATATTTAAGCTTCAAAAGCAGGATATTATGATTCCATCTTATTCTACGCATTTTTCTGAGAAGTTTAGTATATTATATGTATTTTTCTGAGGCTCGAGCTATTTAATATGAATTATACAAGATCTGTGATTTTCGGGGATTTTTCTTACCTTCAGGCCAATCGGTGGCCGACACCTGGCCACTAAGGCCCGCACCTCTTTGCCTTGGTTCACTTGAGCCGGACGGTCAGAGATCTGGGCACTTGGTCCGGTTCACTTGGTTGACTAGGAGGCGGACCGCGTCCGCTCCATTCTCCTCCCTTCTTTCCCACGCGATCCAGGAACAGAGTGCCGCCGCGAGGCAGCCTCTCCGGTGAGCAATAGCCCATGCTCGAGAGCTCCTCGTCAGCTCCGAAGGCCTCCATTATCTTCGGCGCCTTCAACCAGACCTTCACGGCTTCTTAGGGTTCCGCCTTTGGCTCTGAGTCTCTGGGACCTGAAGCTCGCCTCCGCCGGGCCTTTGACACGTCAGAGAAGAAGAAGCGATCTGCCTCTGCTCCTTCTTGCTCCGACCTGAAGCTCCCAAAAGCTACGTCGGGTCATCTGGAACTTGACCACGTCATCCAAAGAGGATGGGAAGGCTTGAAGCTCCGTCCCTGTCTCCCTCTTCTTCTCCAGCAAAGGCGCCTACATTAGCCGCCGGCGCTGCTACAACAGGGATCGCAAGTGCCCTCCAGCAAAACAACTGAAAACGCCCTTCCTCCTCACCTACTCATTTTCCTCTGATCTCCCTTCAACCTCTGGTTCCCTTCTCTATCTCCTCCTCTTCGGCCTGTGTGGGCGGGTAATGGAGAGGTAGCGGAAAGGGGGAACTGGAACTCCCTCGTCTATTCTCCATATGCCTCAAATGAGGGGTCTTAGTGCTCGTCTAGGCGAGCCGAGATCAACTACTTGCTAAGACCTCCCTCTCGCCCCACGATCCTGGAGAGTGGTGGCGGGGAACCTGCTGCCTCAACAGGTCCTCAGCTGACTCTAACCGCAAGGTCAGAGAAGACTCAGAGGCCTTCGATCTTGCATCCAAGGGCCAGGAGATGACACTCACTAAGACGATCCATGCCTCTCCTTCAGAGTGCCCTTGACCACAGGGTCCGAGATCCAACGGTCATAAAAGGTCCGCGCATCCTGAACTAACCACAAGGCGCGTGACATTGCATATAACTAGGCCTAATATGGAAACATAGGCCCATAGACCTCAATTATACACATTATTTCATAACATTCAAACCTAAATAACTCCCTCTAGGAGCATCCGATTGCCACAAAATTTTAACCATAGATTTCCTACCACTCAAGCTATCTTCTACTCAAATTTGGTGACAAAACTCATCTGTTAGACCACTCAATTAAATTCATCAAAAAGGCATAGAGTTAAAGGTCTTAGTCATGATATAAACATCAATCACCATCCAAATCTTACCAAAGCACTTGTAACTCTCAAGACAACTCAACATGCATAAATTCACTTGTGTCATTGGACATTTAAGGTTCTGAAAGTCCACTCCATCACATCCTATACACCTTAAAAGATATTTCGTCCTCGAAATTAAAGCAAAAACCACTTTGTCACAGGTTGTTTGGCATTAAAATTTGACTTTTATACCATACTGAGGGGAAGTAATTTGCAAAATCTATAAATAATTTTATATTGAATGTCTTCTACTTCTATCTCATTTCACATAAATTATCTTATGGGTTGTTCTTGAAAACATAGATTATCTTGTGATTTGTGCTTGAAACCACATATGTTCTAGGAGAAAATGGCCTATATGTGACTATTTTGGGATTTTCTCCTAGGTCCAACTAATGGATCCCTATCTAGCATCCCATATTCCCACATGTATATCCCTTCTCCTACTCCTAGGTGTGAGATCAAATTAGTCTATTTAAAAGCACTCAGTTTCATTGGCTTAGAATTGCCTAAAGGCTGGTGATAGGTGATGTGAGGTGAAATACCTTCATTTCCACCCTCCATTACTACTCTTGGCCCCCACTTTCCCTAATATATTCTATGCTAGAAACCCAGACTTGGTTGAATCTTAATAGAATACCACTTAAAAAAACTATCTGAATGAGCCTTGCAAGGTAGGATTGGCCATTCTAGGACATAGTTCGCCTTTATACACCATATTCCATCCATGGCCAATTAGTAGTTTGGGAAAATTATCTAGCACATAACTTGTATTTTTCTTTTAACAATCTAAATCAATGAGTATTTATTGCATGTTAATAACCCTCAACCTAGGTTCTAGTCACATTACCCCAAACAGCCCACACTTCCCATTATTGCATTAAAACCAACATTTCTATCTTGTTAACTATTAATTGCTTAGCAAGTCTTTACTTTCTTAATTAGTTCAGTGCATATTCATGATAGTTTAACTTGATTAATATAGTTAATTATCTCTTGTAGTTAGTTGTGATTATTTTATGTCCTTAATCACCTTGTTGCCTAGTTTTCTAGTGTCGTGCTTCTCATGCCTAATCTAGGGTTTAAGTAGGTTTGGTGCTTGCTTTCCTTTACTTTCTTGTTTGACCCCATTGTGTAAATCAACCAAAACCAAGCAAAACCCTTGAACCCTAGACTCCACAATAGGAACCTAGCTAAATGAACATAGTTCAAGTGCCCTCTTTCTCCCATGGGTTTGACCCCATCTTATTGCTCCTATACGCTCGAGCCATGTGCTTGCATATTTGTTTAGAGTGTCCACCATCTTTTATAGTTTTGAAAACCCTATTGTGTTCCTAGGACATATATAGTCAAATATAGTTGGTGTAGTGAACCTGTGGTTTAGGCATCATCAAGATTTCTGGCATTGTTGATAGGGAAATAAATCACCATAGCTCTATAGTAGATGTAGTGTGACTATCCCCTTAACCACTATCTTTTGCTAGTTTAGAAATCTTGATGTGTTTTCCAATGGTACCAATTAAACTGGAAAAAGACAGTTCTTAAAAGGAGAGTCACACCACAACTACTAGGGATCTATGGTCCTTTCTTTCCTCAAAAATGGCATCAGAAAGCATGGTGTGTTTTCTAAATGCAATCAACTAAACTAAAAAAAGAAGATCCTTAAAGGGAGAGTAACACCACAACTACTAAGGAGCTATGGTGCTTTCTATCCCTGAAAATTGTGCTAGAAAACTTGATTGGCACATCATAGGTTGACCTAGACAAATGAAACTTTGATTGGATGTGCCATAGGCACACAATAGATTCTTTTAAATTTATAAAACCTAGTGGACACACTCTTAAATGAATATGCAAGAACACAAGCTCAGTATTAGTATAGGAGTCAAAAGTTAGGTCTGAACCCAAGGGAGAGAGGGGGCACTACATATATGTTCATTGACCAAGGTTCCTGAAGCAAATTTTAGGGTTCAAGTATTTAACTTGGTTTTGGTTGAGTTATAGTCAAGGATAAAATGATCAATTAAAGAAAAGCAATAGAAAAAGCTACTTTGACCTTAGACAGTTTAATACTAATTAACAAGGAAAAGACACTAATAAAGAAAATTACAATTTAGACAGAGGAAATCAAGGCAAGATTTAACTCTAACACTACACTAGAAAAGTAGTTCTACTTAACAACCTAGAGAGAGGAACTAGCTAGACTAGGCAAGAGAGTCACTACAGTAGCAATTAGCTTACTAGATAAAGTAGGGAACTAGATTAGAAACTAAGTACCTAAAGAAAGAAAGAGTAATCACAATGTATAAATAACTAAACTAGTGAGATATAACTATGAAGAATAAGCCAAAAAACTAAATAAGAAAGTAAGTAAAGAGGATATCTAAGAAATAATTAACTAAACAAGTGAGATTTAGGGTTTTGATGCTATTATTGGAAGTGTGAGCCATTTGGAGTAATATGACTAGCACCTAGTTTGGGCTGTCATAACATGCAACCACTACTCATTAATTCAGATTGGAAAACCAAATAACAAGTAAGATGCTAGACAATTTATCTAAACTACTAATTAGCCACTGTTGGTATATGGTGTATGAAGGGGAACTACTACCTACCACACCCTATCCAACCTTACGAGGCTCATTTGGGTTAGGTATTAGGAGGAATTATACTAGGATCCAATCAAGTCTAGGTTTCTAATTATAAATGCTCTTAGTGGAATTGGGTGCTAATGGTAGTAATGAAGGGTGGAGCTGGGGGTATGTCACCTCACATCACCTACCATCTGGCCTTTAGGTAGCTCCAAGACAGTGGCACTAAATGCTTCTAAAATAGCTACTTAGATCTCAGAGGTAGGAGTAGAGGAAGGGATATATATATATGTGGGTAGACATGATTCTATATATGGATACTCTAGTTGGACCAAGGAGAAAATTCTAAAATAGCCACATATAAGCCATTTACTCCTAGAGCCTAGGTGGATTCAAGCACAAATCACAAGGTGATCCATGTTTTCAAGAAAAACCACAAGATCATTAAAGGGAAATGAGATCGAATTGTAAGACAATCAATTTGAAATGAATTTAAAGAGTTTACAAATTACTTTCCCCCAGTATAGTATCAAAGTCACATTTCAACCCCAAACAGCCCACCTAGGGGGCTTAGCTTCCCATGGAAGAAAACATAGAAAATGAAGAAGAAGTAGATAGGGGAATATCTATAGAAGCTCTTGGAAGTCCTTTTCTTCTTCACATCTATTAGAAATAGCTCATCCTTCTCACTCCATGGTGGTTTATGGCATGGATATGTGGATGGAAGCAGCCAAAAGCCTAGAAGATTAAGGTTTTGAGGTGTAGGGAGGTAGAAATGAAATGGGAGTAGGTGGGAGAGAGTATTTGGGAGAATGAATGAGGTAATAAATTCTAAGGAGTCCAATCTTTATATCCCATCCACCACTCATGTATATATAGGGACTTGGAAAGCTTAGAGTTAAGTGGGGTTAAAATAGGAAAAATAGTGGAAAATATTGCTATTGTTTGATGGAAGCACAATTGTTTTGCACAAGCCATGGTGGGTGGAGTGTCAAATAGTGAAAATTGAATGTTTGTGGTGAGGATGAATATACGTGTTTAGGGAGGAAAAATGTCAAGTAAATTCTGGGAAGTTTGGTAGCACGGCCGTGCTGGGTAGTATGACCATGTGGGGGACTTGGGCTTGGTTTCATCTGATTATAGATCTACCAGACTTTGGGTAACATGACCGTTCTAGTTGGCATTCCATTTTGGGGTCTCCTTGACATGCCAGAACGGCCATACTATTGGACTTTTCCTGAGCCACTTCAAGCCTGCGACTTAACTATAACTTTTGTGTTGGAAGTAGGTGTTTTGTGGATCCACGATCATGTTGGGGGATTTTTCTTACACTTTCATCTTCTATTTGATCATCTTCAGAGTTCATTGCTCTAATTCGACTCTTGTTCACTAAGGGTATGTTGGGTAAGCTCTCCTTAGACTCCTCTATGAGTAGAGGAACCCTTAGATCATCTTCTTTCTCTCATGTCCATCCAAAACATGGTTCAAGTACCCAAAAAACATGCAAAGTACATTCATAAGTGCATTTGATGGTAAACCATTTATTTGGGGAAGTAGCATGCATTCTAACATGTCTATATATGATTAAAGTGCATAAGGCACAATATGAAGCCCTAAAATAGTGTTTCATCACCACCTCAAACTTAAAACATACTTGTCCTCGAGTATGCTCCAACATAATCTCATTTTCACTTCATTCAAGAAACAATTGGAGAATGTAATCATCATGATATTCATTGGCTAAAGTAAGTTCACATTTGGAATTAGGAATTCAATCCAATACTCTCTATTAATTTTCTATTTTTCAACGTGATTCAAGAACATAGCACAAGAACTTCAAAAATGGGATATTAATCACACATGTAAGTGATTCAACTGTCATAATGCTCTGGGTAGAGTGTATCATGCATGGAATACATCAAATTGGTTAGAGTTTCTATTTGACTTGATAAGAGTCCATCATACACTGCCCTTCACCTCTCATGACTCACATGGCTTGTGTATAGGTGTGTGGGCTATAGTTGATTTACCCTAGCCTTACAATGCATAAAAAGAGAAGAAATGGTTATGGAAAAGAGTGGAGTGTGATTATGTTGTTGCACTCATCATTTTCTTATCTTTTCTTGAGAGGTTAGTACATTGAGACATCCCTTATTTCCTTTTATATTTTTATTTTTATTTTTCTCTACCCCATGTGTAAGGAGGGCATATGCTGATTGGAAGAAGTGACGTGGTATGGATATGGCCACTGCAAACATTTGGAGTGTGGACAAAGTTAATGTGTGCACTTTTGGCATCCTTTCATTAGGCAAAGAGATAAGAAGGTGACAGAAGAAATGACATGTCAAAGAGGTGCCATGAGCAATGAAGATCCATGTATTATTTCATTCAATCAAGCTAATCCATGCAACATTCCCCAAAAGACAAACCATGCATAAAATGACTAACATGGTATATTGCACTCTTTCCATAGTGAATGAATATCCCAAGTATTCATATCTTGCAAGGATCACATTTTTATTAAAACACTAAATTACTTGCAAGAGGCTTAGAGAACATATAAAATTCAATCGTAAGACCCCTTTAGCCAAAAAAATCAACAACAAACATCTACCCTTATTGATTCTTGACAAAGGGTTAGCATAAGAGAGGAGCAATACATTGTATATATAAAAGGAGAAGGAGAAGAGATAGTTTATTAAGTCTTTTGTACCTCCTTGATGTCTATTTGTATATGGGGGCATGTTCTTAGAGGATACCTTTGTTGCCCAATAAGGATGTGGAAGAGACAACTGCATAGATATGCCTTATCAAGAAATTCCACCACCGTGAAAGAACCCAGAAGTATATGCCAAATTACCAAAAACTAGAAGGAACACCTACCCAAGGCATGATGGTCAATAGTGGAAGAGATAACATTGTAGGAGGTGGGGTATTGTAATGTTTAAGTGCCTACTACCTCATCGTTCTAGGGAATAAGAAGGTGGAGCCATATTTGATCAACGTCATTCAACTCAAAGAAAGTGACTCAGATTCTCTTTTTAGGTATGTCTTCAAACATTCATACCTATAAGTTTACATTTAGAAACATTTTCACTAATGTACCATTCACACCTCTTGACATATACCATTCAAGGAAAATCTAAATATAATTACAAATTAATTACATATAAAACATAGAAAAATAAAAAGGGTCAAGAACAATATAACAATTTAAGAAATTATAGGAATATAATACAGTACAATACAATTTAAAGATTAATATTAACGTTTACATATATTTTTATATCTTTATATATGTATATGTTTACAATTAGTATCATATTACCCAAATGTGATAAATACCATGATAGATCAATAATATGTAAATCCGGTTTTGAATTTGATGAAACCTTTAGACTAGCTTCGTATATACAAAATAGAATTATATTTTAATTATTTTAATCAAAGGAAACTTAATAAAAAATATGTAATAAATAAATGGAATAAAAATGAAAGAAATAGAAACATGATGAATATTAAGATAACTAGTATATATTGTGACTTATACAAGTCATTAACTTATTAATGTTTGTTACAAAATCTAGCAACCCTAATCCACAAATATAGATCCTCTGAAGGGGTAATATAGTTAAAAGAGAATGAAATTTAATAATGTACTGCAATTTGTCACCATGTAATACATTTGAATATGGCATACATCCTTCTTTTCCTTATGATAGGATCACATGACAATATGGAGATTTTGTTCACATGTAAAGATGTGAGATTGAAAATACAAGTATGTAGGTTGTCACATCCTTAGATAACATTATTGGCATGTTTACCATTGGTAGTATAATATTATGAACACTTGCGATATTATAAATGTTAAGTTCAAGTATCTATTAGTTGAGTTATGAATTCTTATTATTTCAGTTTTGTGTTACAATAAGACTATAATATCATGTCAAATTTTACCATGTTTATGATATTGACATATTTAGTACAAGTCGATGATGTCAAACAATGCAATATGATCCAATATTCTGAAATATTTCTAAGAAACACATGATTAGGATTTTTCATGCAATATTTTCCCCCTTTTTTTATACATTAGTATATACATATATATATAGAATGTATACAAGATCAAACCATCTTAAACATATATATTCACCACCCATGCGAGTAACTAATTTTTGTTACCTGAGGATCTATTTTGTAATAGGAAGGCACCTAATTGTAATGAGACAACAAAAATTGTAATACAAAGACTCATTTTGTAAATATAAAATAATTTTTTTATTCTCCCTCTAAATATAGCAAAAATGATATTTATGATAGCAGTTTATGTAGTATTACAAAACCAGTCTTTGTATTACAATTTTGGTCATCTTATTACATCATTGTCTATCTCATTACAATTATGTACCTTCCAATTAAAAAATAGATGCACAGGTACGTAACCTTAATTACCTGTACGAGTAGTGAATGAATGGTCATGTAAATATGTATATATAAGTATGTATGTATGTATATATGTATGTATGTATGTATGTATGTATGTATGTATGTATGTATGTGTGTATGTATATATATATATATATATATATATATATATATATATATATATATATATATATATATATATATATATATATATATATATATATATATGTATATATATATATATATTGGAAATCATAGATTGGAATTTTCTATGCGGTATTATCCTAGATTGGAAACCTCAATGTAGGTTTAAGATGGTAAGAACAGATTGGAAACCATAATAAGAGATAAGCCTAGATTGTAAAGCTCAACTTACACCAAGAAGTACCACTCCTAAAGAAAAACATGAGGAAATAAGTTAAGAGTAAAATGGAAAAGTTATACTTTGAAGAAATTAAATAAGTAATATTGATGATGTCATGATTATGATAAGGTATGTTAGGAATAATGTCGTATATACATGATCATGGGAGATCATTCATAGGGTCTAATATGAGTTATATAATTTTAATGTATGAGATTTAATCCATGATTATTACATTTCTAGAGAATATTTTAATAAATTTTATATTTATATCCTAGTCATATACTCAAATAAACTATTTCTATGTTTTGTGACCAGGTATTGTCAGGTTTAACAAGGTAATTCAGGTGACGAAATTGAGAAACACATACTTCTTTTAGGGAGAAAAATATTGCCATGTTGGGAATTCAATTATTGATGCTCCTTTGTATGAAGCTCAAATAATATTTGGATATTATATTTTATATCATGAAACTTAATAAGACATTTGTATGGTTTGAGATTAACAACTATATATACAATTATATATATATATGGATAAAAGAATTGTGTACCTGAGTACATGTATTTTATATTTATGATGATTGTAAGATTCTACTAAATAAACCAACCTTATGGATGTAAAGTAAACCCCTTAGATAAGATGTTTACAAATAATCACCACAATCTAATTTCCATAGATCGTCCATCAAAAGAAAATGTGTATTTTCTAATCAACAGGTAAGTTGCAAACATTGCATAAACCATTGAATGATATATTGTTATATCTCATGATCTATATGAGATATGATTATGATTTTTTAAACACTTCTAATTTATATATATATATGGGTATATCTTCCCTACCCATGCGGGTAACTAAGATTCGCTACCCTTGCATCAGTTTTGTAATAGGAAGGCATGCATTTGTAATGAGACAGTTCAAACTTGTAATGAGACGATCAAAATTGTAATACAAAGACTCATTTTATATTACAACGTTGTTATAGTCATAAATATATATTTTACTGTTTCCAGACGGAGAATACAAACATCACGTTGTATTTACAAAATGAGTCTGTCTATTACAATTTGGACCGTCTCATTACAAATGCATGCCTTCCTATTACAAAACTGATGCACGGGTAGTGAATCTTAGTTATATATATATATATATATATATATATATATATATATATATATATATATATATATATATATATATATATATATATATATATATATATATTTGGGAAGGTGTTGTTGTTACTTCTAGTGAAACAAATGATATCAAATATCCAAGTTTGTTGCTTCAAGGTTGGATCCATGTTAATTGACACCTACTTTAGTAAAAGTAGTTCCTAAAGGTATGGATCCACTTTAAGCGTAATAAAATTGCAAAAGTAATTCCATGTATGTATGTCTGTCTGTATGTATGGGATTAAGAGAGAAATATCCCCCCCTTCCCATGCCCATGGCGGAGGCCGAACGCCCAAGTGTGTGGTAAATCAAGCTGACAACTAGGATTCGAATATGGGTCCCTTTGTTAGGGGACATTGTGCCTGACCACTTGAGTCACTCCTTGTTGGCATGTATGGGATTAAGAGAGAGAGAGATCCCCCCTCCCACTCCCATGCCCGTTGAAGAGGCCAAACACTCAGGATGGTGGTAAATCAAGGTGGCAACTGAGATTCAAACTCGGGTCCCTTTGTTAGGGGGACACCATGCTTGACCACTTGAGCCACTCCTTGTCGTCATGCATGTATGTATGTATGTATGTGTAACGACCCCACCTCCCAGTAACCCCCAATTAAGGGAGACCAAGAGGTCAGAGTCGTTATCCCAATTTCTGGATCAAAGGTTCAACAAATAATCAATAATAATTATCAAATTCTACTAAACTAAACTGAAAGGTTGTAATAAAAAATTAACTTTGCATACCTTTTTCAAAAATATGGATATCTACTTTTATCCACATATGGAGTCTATTCTAACTTATCCTCCTTTGTACTTTAATTCTCATTTAATTCCACATATGCCACTTTACTGTTTGTTCTTTTCACTTGAACATAAAATGCCGACAAACAAAACATTGGTCAGCATAAATGAATTATGCGGGTATGTGGGGGAAACAATAATTGTGTAGTTAAATGTAACAACGTATTGCAGTCAACTATGATTTAACAAACAATTTACATTTTAAATATGACTACGTGATCCATACATATCTTATCCTTTTCCATGTCCCTGTAGTGGACCTGTATGCTACCTTCCTTATTGTAGATCCCCATTAAACCCCTCATGATCCTACCTAACATGTGAATCAATTTCTAGGGTTGAGTCACATGGCACTACCTGTAGGTAGCCCACTCCTTAAATCATGGTGTGCTAGAGAGTCTCATGGCACTACCCGTGGGTAGCCCAATTTCTAACTCATGATAGCCTAGACCTTGCTCTAGGTTACCGTTTTTAGCATTTGCAAAGCCACAGAGGAGGACCTGGATCTAAGTCAGTTATACATATTTATAGTGATAATCATAGTCACTTTATAGTTTCATAAAATAAAATTCATCCAAGAAGTTATTTTCAGGCAGCCGATAAAAATGTTCAGGAATCTCTGTGAAACTAAAGCGATTATCCATAAGCATAACCAAATACCTGTCAGGCTGATTTAAGTTAGAATAATCCAATCAAGAAATCCAAATAGGCAAGCAAGCACATTATGAGATCATGAAATATGCATACAATTTCCTATTATTAATCATACCATCAAGATCTATTTTACCTAGCTCGCTTCCTAGGGTTTCCATTGAAATTAGGGTTTCCCTTCATCTTTTACTATTTTAAACCCTATTTTATACAATTATTCAAAAACCCTAATTACCTCATCTATTCCTCATGAAAGATATTAAGGTTACCTTTTAACAACATATAACCCTAATTTCAAAAAAGAATAATTAAGTCCATTAAGCCTCTTTTACATTAAGCTACCATTTTTATCCTTTTAATCCATGACAATATCATTATGCCCATTTATCATCAATTCATAGTTCATTATGGTCTAATTCGCATATGAACTCTATTTGTCATTAATTCTATCTTTATCCATTACAAAACCCTAATTACTACATTAAGGGTATTTATCCACAATTAGGAACTTTTATACTCGAAAAGGCTTAAAATTATCATATCTAAACTTTAATCATGAAATTGAACAATTAAATCTATTAAGAGTCACATTTACTAATATTAGGGTTTCAAGGCCCATTAAAGCATATTTATGCACATGAACTTCTAAATTAAACCAATTACGTGCAAAGTTCATCCTTTTTTCATCTTAATGTATATTTTCATGATTAACTGGCTAATATCAACTTTAATCATCCATTAAACTCTACTAATTACATTAATTATCTCAAAATATGGTTTCTTAATAATTAAACCATTAAAGTTGATAACTTCCATTACTTTTCGAATTGCAAGAGGAATTAGTTACTAAAACAATTTTTACATATATTATATGTACCAATCTGAGCTACCAATATTTAGTTATGAATTTTACAAGGATTACCTTTTGGACCAATTGGAAGTTGCCACATTGTCGTTTCCATGCAATGTCATCCAGCGCACGCGACCCACTCAAAACATTTTGAAAATACGATGATGCCCTCAATTGAGTAGCTGGTCCTTCAGCCTGCGGAGGGGCATTTCTATCCAACGTGCCTTCTGGTTGTCTTCCTCCTTGCGTGACCTAGCTACCGCCACAGCAAGGTTATGATGTGGTCGTGCTTTCCCTTCCCAGCCTTTGACAGCCACCAGGGGGACTCCCCTGCCTCCTTTGTGCCCCTGCGCATGCAAGGCTACCTCTAGTACATGGCCAAGATAGCTAGAAGCAAGCCCAGTAGGTATGCAACCATGGTCGACTTGCAGCCAACCTACGGGCATCGTGCAGATGTAAGGAGCCAAATAGATGATCACCAAGTCTCTCTCCGATGACATAAGAGCGTCGCAAACTCCTCGAACTACCCTCATTACTTCAGGGATTGCACCGCCCCCTCTGGTTAGGATTAGAACGGATGCAAGGTTGAAGAAGGAAAAGATAGAGGTTTACATGGGATCTCTCTTAAACTCAAGCCAGAGGCTCTATACCTTATATAGGGGAGGGTATCAATGCCCTATCGTGTTCATCCACGAGAAAACAA
Source organism: Alisma plantago-aquatica (assembly GCA_963693085.1). Lineage (NCBI taxonomy): Eukaryota > Viridiplantae > Streptophyta > Magnoliopsida > Alismatales > Alismataceae > Alisma > Alisma plantago-aquatica. The sequence continues at coordinate 411,507,273 of OY856413.1, forward strand.
GTTCTTTTCCCAATAGGAACCCTTTTCCTTCAATGAGCAGTAATCTTCTCTCTCCTATTGATCTCCTTGATAAACCATGTTTATTGGATATTTAGGAATTCGAAAATCCTCTTTCTTATTCTCTTTATGTTTGCTTTTTAATCCATGGGCATGAAATTATGTTTTCTTTTAGTAGAAAATACCACCTTTTTAACAATACCACAAAATTCATTAATAATGTATCACATTATCCTCTTATTTTGCATTATTGGTATTTTCTCTTTCTTTCTTCTCCATTGGAGGTCCTTGGACCCCAAGAAACTCTAAGATTTCGAAATTCCTTTCTAAGGATACTTATTATCCTTCTAGATGCATCTATATTCATTATTTCTCATTATCTTGTTTATTTCTTTATTACAATATCTCTTTTCGAGGATTTCTCTTTATCTTTCCTTTTATTTTCTTCACTAGCATTCCTTTTAACATTAGGAATCCTTTGGATACAAAAATCCACCAAGGATAACTCAATTATACCTCTTTCTACTTATTTTCCACATTTTATAATTGTTTTCAATTTCTTTCTTAATAAAGAAATATTTAATTGATCTTTTCTTTTCTTGTTGCATTACCTTTGCAACTTTGGACTCCTTGGAACCCAAGGAACCCGAAAGGCATGAAATCCACCTTTGGACTATATTCTTTTGCCTTCACGAGGTTAATACGTCTTTCTTTTCTCCAAATAATAATGGAGTTTCTTTTGTCTTTTCCTTGTTATTGGGCCCAATACCCAATAAAGCCCATAAAACAACCAACAAGGCTATTTTAAACGAAATTCATTTATTCAAAACAAATTATATCAATATTTTTTCAAATATCTTTAATAGGAGAAATTACATTTCTCACCAAAAGAACCTTAAAAATTGGGGTTGTAACAGTATGTATGGGATTAAGAGAGAAAGATCCCCCCCTCTCACGCCCATGGCGGAGGACAAATGCCCACGAGGGTGGTAAATTAAGGCGGAAACTAGGATTTGAACTCGGGTCCCTTCATGAGGAGACACCATGCTTGACCACTTCAGCCACTCCTTGTCGGCAAGTATGTATCTATGTATGTATGTATGTATGTATGTATGTATGTATATATATATATATATATATATATATATATATATATATATATATATATATATATATATAATATACAAAGTGGAATCAAATGAGAGAACTAATTTTCTTCTATCTTATTTGTCCTACAAAATAAGACAGAACTAAATATTTACAAAATTAACATAGGTTGTTATGTCTTAGATTAATTGTAATAGAAGTCCTAGTAAAAATATGAATGAAATAAAGTATGAGAATCTATGGAATCTAGAGTAACATGTAATGAAATAAGTAAACTAAGTTTTTACTTTATAAATGTATATATAAGTATACCATGATACAGTTAAAACACCTACTAATACTTACAGGGCATGTATCAACAGATATTATGATATATATATATATATATATATATATTAAAAATATGCATACACGTCTAATAATTATTAATGGGTATTTTATAAAATTGGTATGTTTATCTTTCCTTTGGATAAAAATTAGTTCACAGAAACTGATGTAATATGTGTGGTAAATGTGTGAAATTCCTCTCATCACAAAAGAAATCCAATAAAAGTCACATTTTGAATTATGGGTATTGTATATGGATTTTAATGAAATTATTCAATTTAATAAAAAATATGAATTAATAAAATACACAAAAGTCTAACTTAGTATCTATCTCTCTCTTTTACATAAATATAGCATGTAGGTAGAATTGTCCTCTCTAGCCTACCGTAAAGGAAGTAGATTCCCATGATGAAGTTATAATTCATTGGAATATTTTGCCTTATAAATAACATGTAATTAAAAAATGTTTACCAATTTAGAAACTACTATAATATTTTTTACACACTTTTCTTAACAAACTTCCAATCCTTCACAACTCCTCAAATGTGGAAAATTGCCATTTTTATTATATCATCAAACATTCAATTTAAAACAAATTAAGCAATAGTGTTATATTATAGATACTATGAATATAGACAAATATTTCATCAATATGTGATAAGCATGATTGGTATAGCTTTGAAAAGATAATTAATAAAAATTAGAATATGACTTTAAATTTATTAAATAGATGCCTTTTACTCTAAGGAAATTGTATTATGCATACTTAATGGCAAATCAATGTGAAAGGATGTATTTAAAAAAACATAAAATAAGGTGTAATTCCTTCATGATTGGGTGTTCTCTAAAGGGTCATAAATACCAAATATGGCAACACAATATATTTTATAATAATAATCTCTTAAATAATACCAAAAAATATTATCTATTAAATAATCCATAAATGATATCAAACAAAAAATAATGTCACATGTACTTTGTTTAGTTAATGTTTATTTCCTTAAATAATATATAAAAGAAAGGATAAAAATATAAGGATACATGGAAATATTTTTGCTTCATTTGGGTTAGATTTTCCTGAAGATCTCCCTATCACGCTAAATTCTACTTCCACAAAAGGAAACTAGTCAAATAGCAACCCCTGAATTTCATTCTTATATATATATATATATATATATTGATGAATGCATGTTCATCCCAGTTTTAGTAGCATCTTAGCCTAGATTAGCATTCCAATCTCTTGTTTTTCACTAGAAATAGCTTGTTTCAGTCTACATAGGGTTTTATGATAATTTGTAGGAATTTGATTCTTTTCTTGTCTCCCCTTGCAAGTTTTGAGTCTAATCACTCAGCAACACGTATGCCTAGGGGAGGTCCCAGACTGAAATAGATTTTGATCACTTCCATAAGACAAATCAATCAGCACTTTTTGTGCCCAATGGAAAAATCAATCTATCGATCGACCAGCCAATCGACCTTCAATTTTCATCAATTATCATGTCATCGACTTCCTGACCATCAACCTTAATGCTCAATAAACCCAAAGATGATCAAGGTTGATGACCCATTGACCCCCTGGTTGATATTCATAAGCTTGTCATCTAGATGCATCAATTATTAAGGTCGATGAGACAAGATCAGCCAACATCAGACATCAGCCATAGGTCTATAACTGATAAGATAGAAGCCATTCACTGACTGGTACAACTCAAGCATACCATCGACCTTTAACGTTGAGGACCCATTGAACTCCTAGACCAGTCACTAGAATCTCAAGAGTCAACAACCATTGATTGATAGCCAATGCTTGATGTTGATGGGAGGCACCAATGGTCGATATCCACAACCTGATAAATAGGCCACAAGCACATCATTTCAAATCATCTCTAATTTTGGAGACAAACATGCTGAAAGGTGATATCTGAGACTAGAGCTAAAACCTAAGAGCCCATCAAATAGGCTAGTTCCATCAACCTAGCTACACCATCAACCTCTAGACTTGGATTCTTCCATCAACTTCCCTCTCCAAGGTGATCGATGTCTTCAGGGAACCACTATCCATTCACCTACTTTATTTACAAGTTAGGGTTAATACTCAAAAGAGAGAGAAGGAAGGAAGTCTGCCACGGTATAGTATGTTGAGCTACTTTTGCTTCCATCATGACCATGATCATGTCTTCTTCCTATATGAGTGATATTAGTCTCACCATGTCGAGGGATTAGTATTTTCACTAGGTGTGGGGATTAGCCCCACTACTCGTTTCTTGCAATTTCATTAATATAATAATGCTTGTATGAACTCATTTACTTCATAGCTAATTGATTATCGCATGCTTTTTTGATTGATCACCTAATTTATGTAATTTATTAGAATCTTATGTCGTGAGAACTTCAACGTTTAAGATCTGGATATTGATTAGCTTTGGTTGATTCCTTAGAAAGAACTTCCGATGGGAAGTCTTCAGAGTAGTGGATACACAGTCTAAGTAATGAGACATCAAGCTCACATGGATATCTACTCATACAAGTTTCCAATGTTGAAAGGGGGAACGTGCACAAATCCAATTATATCTTCGTACATGCTTGGATTTCAATGATTGCATAGATTCAAGTAGTGGTAGTGAAACCTAATTCGATTCTAGTGTTTCCATACACTGATAACTAGAACCTTCATCTAGATTTCTTTATTCTTGCAACCTTAGTTAAACAGACCAACTCAAATGTTGTGATAAATACTAGTTCTTGATAAGTTAATTTGTTCAGATAATTCTTAAAAACATTATCCTTTTGGAATTTGACCCTCAACTATATTGCAATATGTTCCATCTGCTTTTGGGTGGCATTATTTCACATTCCTTTTGGTAAACTTTTGGAATTTCATTCCTAGTGAATTTGTAGTGCATTAATTTCCACATCATATATCTCATCTCCTCTCTTTGTGATTTTATACTATGGTGGTTTCCTGTTTGTTTATGTGTTCAAATAAATTTTACTTTTTTGAAAATCTAGATAAGAATGACACCCCCAAGTCATTCTTTTTGTGTTCATGGTCCTCAAAACTATAGATATCATTACTAACTTCCCTATAAACCCAAACCATATGATCATCAAAGGCCTTAAAGAAATACATATATATGTTCATCTAAACATGATGCTTCTTCTTCCTCAAATCCATCTACCTTTGGAGGAACTGTGGTCAATTAATGTGTCCTCATATCATTCCCATATGATTCCTTGGTTAGGAGACTCCTTATGCACTAAGTTTGATTTGCTTCTCATAGGCTATATTTCCATGTATCTTGTGTGTAATTGTTCAATTTAACATTATTTACGCCTTTTTTGTCATTATCAGTATGTGTATTGCATCAATTAATAAGTATTTTTACCAAAAATGTTTAACTATAAAATTATTATTCGGAACTATGTTGACTTTTCCTTTTTTTAGGTAATTCAAGAACTTCCAATACAACTTGATGCTACCGACAAACCAATCAGTGGTTCCGATGTTATGTAAAATCCAACAAGAAATTGTAAAAAATATCAATACTACCGAGAGAGCACTAGATGCTACTGATATAATGTTCGATACTACTAAATTGAATTTGAATCCACTGACTTTCCACTCATAAACATTCACAGCAGAATTTAATGTCTTGGTGCCACTGACAACCTAGTCGGTGGTACCAACTCTTACATCCAGAACAAGTCAGAACTCACCAAGAAACAATGCATTGCTACCAATAGACTCATTGGTAGTAGTGACACTTGTCAAGGGTTTTGAGTTAGTCAACAACTCTCTTCTAGTGACATCTAGTCAGTGGTATTGACTTTGCACGATCAGTGCAGATTAAAGATAATGAAAAATCTAACTGTTGCGACTGAATGGTGACCCTGAGTCCAACTTATGACCTAAGGGGTGTTCGTCCAAAGGGAGATATTACATTCTATTTCATTGAAATAGAGCATCGAACTGAGAAAGGAGGAGACAAAGGAGAAGACCGGATGCACCAGGCACTTCTGGGAGGTAGATTTGAAGTCAAAACATTTTGGATTGAGGTGCATATCAGAAGGGATTACCATGATCATCTTCTACGAGGTTATCATTGGATTTTCTTAAATTAGTTTCTTCCACTTCCTCTTTATATTTGATGGTAGAAATGATATGGGGATAATCCCCTTGTTCCTTAGGACCCTGAGTAGTTCATTAGTATATTGTAATTGACTTTTATGACTCCATAATATATATTTTCTGTACTTATGTGTGTGAATCTATGATTTCTCGATGAATTGTTTGTGCTTAATCACCACAATCAATGTTGTATACCTCTAATTACTTTGAGAGAGGGATTAGTGGTTGTAAAGGTTGTAGAATTACAAATCTAATATCATGCCTTGAGAGAGGGCTTACGATTGTGAAGGAACAACCTAGAGGTATTATTAATGCACCTAGATAATTACTAAACAACTACAAATTTGGTGTTTATCTTAGTAAAATTTATGTATTAAGTTGTGGGAGTGGGTGATACTTCTTACAGGTCCTTAGTCGAGGGTTAAGGGTAAATTACTATTTATCAAATGGAGTTAATTGCAATGCATACTGTGGTGAAACTGCAATCCTAAGGAATCTGCCGATTCCTGATCTCATTCACTTAATTTAGATTTTAGTTTTTTTTTCCTTCAGTTATGAACAATAAACGAATCATATTGTCTTTTGTACTAATTGATTAGGTCATAGTTAGTAGTAGCCTTTGGAGAATGTTTCCTTGAGTTCAAAATTCATGCATCATATGCTTATCCTAGTCATCGCATACACTTGCAGTTTGCACACACAGTTGATGTGTATCAAGGTTTTGGCACTGTTGTCAGGATAATGACAACTCCAACACTAGTGTTGTGGCTGGCCACTCTAGGCCATTTATTTTTCTTTTTAATTATTTCTTAAATCCTTCAATGAAGTTTTGCATAATTGATAATCTTTTTTTCTAGTAACGATTTACTAATATTCATTCCCCCACACTTTTATATCATTTTGAGGTACTAGTGAATGGCCCACACAAAAACCATAGACTATAGGGAATCCACTCCCATAGGTACAGACCAGGAGGCGATCCTATAGAAAGAAAGAGTGTTTGTGGTTTCATCAAAGAAGCTCATTCAAATCCCACTACCACGGGCAGAGCAAGCAGAGGCGGCAGTCATGATGCATCACAATGATGGCCATTTTGAGTATGATCTTGCAGAGCAGACTGTATGGGAGAACATAAAGGCATCTTTAGCCACAATGCAACTTGGTATGATCAAATGGTAGGTAGTCAATGTGGGAAATTATAAAATTGATCATGAACTAGTTGCACTAATTAAATCTCAATCATCCATGGCTATAGTATGGACGACCTAATGGAACACATCAACAACTATTTGGAAAGTTGTGATATGTTGAAGATGAATAGGGTCCCAGATATAATGATCTACTTGAATATATTCACTTACTCATTGTCAGACACGACAAAACCATGGTTTTGTAGTCTTCCTTCAGAATCCATCAAGACATAGGATGATATGATAGATGCATTCTTCTAGAGTTACTTCCTTCCATAGAAGATGCGGGATTTGGTTGGGTGGATCTATAAATTCAAATAACATGCAGAGGAGTCCTACTCAGAAGCCTGGGAAAGATTTTAGAACATGCTCTGGTAGGTCCCTCATCATGGGATTGATCTTCATGGTCAGGTGAAAACATTCTATTATGAGTTGTACAAAGGGGAAAGAACTACTCTTGACATGGTAGGAGTAGGTTTTTTCTGAAGAATAAAGTTATTAGGTGTCAAGAGATATTAAAGAACATGGCCAAGAATCAATCTTAGGGGGGAGAGCATGAGTTTCCAACAACCATCAAAAGTGTCGTGGAATCATGGGAGATCATAGCCTTGAAGGAAAAGATGGACAACCTCACAAGAAGACTTGATCAGAAATATGGAATCTCATAAGGAGGTGAAGAGGAGTGTATGAATGTGTGATAGTAGAAGAACAGGGGTGTAAACGAGTATGCATGGATGATTCCCCAACTTCTAATGGAAAGATCCTAATAATTTCCAGCATGACCCTTCACAAGCACAATAGTCTAAAAAGAAGTAGATAAACATGTCACGGAAGTATCAATAGGATAGGGGTACCAGTAAGATAGATGGAATAGAAGACATGCTAGACAGGTTGGTAAGTCAAAATGAGGTAGTTTTGGACTAGACAAAAAGGGAGCAACAGATCAAGGGGCAAAGATCTGCACTATCAAAAATTAGATTTCTCAACTAGCAGCGGAGGTGGCATCCCTTAAGACACTCGATCATTAAGGATTTCCATGGAACACATATATCCCATACAACAATTAACATGTGAAAGTAATGCTTCTCTATAGTTGCAAAGTCTTGATGAAGGAGAAGAAGCAACTCCAAAGAAGAACATCACCATAGCTGACACAAGGGCGAAGATAGAGTCTCTCTCTAGAGAAGCCATATGACACTACACCTCAGGAGGAGATCCCAAAAGAGGAATCAACTGAGAAGACAGATCCCAAGAAGGAGTCATACATTCCACCCCATCACCAAAAGATTGTGACTCCTATATCATTTCCTAATAGATTGAAGTCCAATAAGGTTTATCAATAGTTCTAAGAAATTTCTGGCTACATTTAAGAAACTCCATATCAACCTACCACTAGTTGATGCCCTTAAGAAAATTCCTTCATATGGCAAGTTCTTGAAGGATATTATCAACAAGAAGAGGAGGATAGATGATTATGATGTATTTGTTCTAAAGAAAGAAGTTAGTTCTTTGATACAAAGGAAACTTCCATAGAAGAGACATGATCCACGGTGTCTCACCATACCATGCTACATTGGCACAATCAAGTTTGGAGACACTCTATGTGATTTCAAGGCAAGAATCAATCTCATGTCACTGACTACATTTAAGAAATTGGGACTCAAAGAATCAAGAAAGAGAAACATGAAGATCCAATTTGCTGATAATTTAGTAGTGTTCCTAATAGGAATATGTGAAGATGTTCTTGTGGAGGTTGATAAATTTTTATTTCCATCAGATTTTGTCATCATGAAGGTGTAGGATGATTATGGCAATGAACTACTACTAGGTAGACCTTTCTAAGGCATAGTATATGTCAACTTAGAGATGGGTAGAGGAAGATTGACACTAGGTATCCAGGATTATTAGTTTGAGATAAAGCTACCAGATTATCAATCACTAGACAAGGAGAGGGAACAATGTCACATGATGTAGCACTTGGGCAATAACATGTCCCTATTCTTATGGAAACCATTTCTAGACATGGCCCATGTCTTGACAAAGGTGGATAAGGGTAAACTAGTTGTTGATATGAGGGATTGTATAAAGGAGACATCTATGAAAAAGGAAGTCAAGTACCATGATAATCACTAGAGGAGGAGTACTACTGATAGTATCATATGCAGTCTCTCCCACAATGATGCATGCATATCCCCAATTATTCTTAGAATCTTCTCTCATGAATCTGGTGGATGATTGCACTCGCTATCATTTATTGGAAGAGTGTGCTTTTTTCTAAAGACATTACCATCCTTCTACACAAAGCACTATGAAGATCTGGGACCTCCATTGCCACCTTTAATCCCATCCTTGTGATGTCCTCCTGATCTAGAATTTAAGCCACTACCACCGCATTTGAAATACACAATCCTGGAAGTGGACAAAAAAATTCTAATATTATTCTAAAGAACCACCAAGCTGCATTCGGGTGGTACATAGCTGATATCAAGGGGATCTCCCCTAGTCTATACCAACATAAGATTAGAATTGAAGAAGGACCAAAACATGTAGCACAACCTCAACAACGTCTAAATTCCATCATGATAGAGTTGGTGAAGAAGGAGGAAGTAAATCTTCTCTCAATGGGTACAGTTTACTCTATCTCTGATTCTAAGCATTTTAGCCCAACCAGGTTATTCCTAATAAGGGAGGAATTATGGTCACTACAAATTTTGCAAGAGTGTTAGTCTTGACTAGGTTAGTGATTGGGAGGTGTGTTTGTATTGATTGTTTTTGTTTGAATGTCGCTACCTTGAAGGATCATTTCCCACTCCCCTTTCTTGAGAGGCTCACCATCCGCTCACATTTTTTCTTTCTAGATGCGTATCCAACTACAACTAGATTTTTGTAGAACCATAGGATCAAGAGAAGACTACCTTTACTTGTCCCTATGGTACTTTTTATTATCGTCAGGTGTCGTTTGGTCTTTGCAATGCTCTAGTGACATTTCAAAGATGTATAGTCACCATCTTTTTTGGATATGTTGGAGTGTTGTCTTGAGATTTTTATGAATGATTTTTCAATTTACGGAGAGTAGTTTGAGGATTGCCTTGTTGGTCTTGACTGATTCTTACAAAGATGTAAGGACACTCACCTAGTTTTGAATTGGGAAAATGTTCATGATGGTGAGTGAGGTGATTGTGCTGAGACATAAGGTGTCCAATAAAGGTATGTCAGTTGACCCGGTAAAAATAGAGGTGATCTCTAAACTACCTCTAGAATCATCGATGTAGGGAGTTAGGAGCTTCTTAGGACATGTTGGATTTATCGACGCTTCATCAAAGTTTTTTCAAAGACTACAAAGCCACTTTTTGAGCTTTTAGAGAAGGATGTTGAATTCAATTTTGATGACTTCTATTTGAAAACATTTGAACTTTTGAAGAAAAATATGATCTCCACACCTGTGGTTGTGGTCCAGATTGGAGTCAACCATTTGAATTGAGTGTGATGAATCAGATTATGTAGTAGGGTCTGTGATAAGACAACAGAAGGATCAGGTTCTTTTGATCATTCACTATGCGTCCATAACCCTTAAGATGCACAACTAAATTATACCACAATAAAAATGAATTTTTAGTTGTCTTCTTTGCCTTTAATAAATGTAGACAATATTTGATAGGGGAAAAGTGATATTGTGGACTAATCATGAGGCTATGAAGTATCTTTTGTAGAAAAAGGATGCCAAACTATGGCTAATTAAATGGAATTTTCTACTATAGGATTTTTATGTTGAAATTAAAGATAAGGATAGAGCATAGAATGTAGTAGAAGATCACTTATGTTGGAGAGAGCTAATGAGTCGGGGTTGAATGTACCTATTGTTGAGCAGTTCCCCGACAAGTAGCTTTTTTCCATGAAGGAAGAGGATTTAATGTCTTCACATGTAGTGAGTTATTTGGTGTGTGGAGAAATGAAGAAGTTTGGGGATATTAAGAGAACAAGAGAATTTCCATTTCTTGAGATTTTATGTATGGTATGAACCTATTTTTCTTAAACATTGCAGGGATGGCATATTCAGGAAGTGTGTTCCAAAGTGTGAGTTTAGGAGCATACTTGTTCATTCACATTCCCTACCTGGTGGGGGTACCATGATAGTTCAAGGATAGAAGCTAAGGTTCCAGGTAGTGGTTTTTATTGGTCAATGTCATTTAAAGATTCTTATGACTATGTGTAGAGGTGTGACACATGTCAACAATTAGGGAACATATCTGGGAGACATGAAATGCCACTTAATACATTTATGGATGTAGATGTCTTTGATTTATTGGACATTGATTTTGTGGGATCCTCTGTGTCTCCTGATTCCTATATGTATATTTTGCTCGCAATTGACTATTTGTCAAAATGGGTGAAAGTAATTCCAACTTGTACTAGTGATGCACATGTCGTTTGCAAATTTTAAGGGATTACATCTTCTATAGATTTCGAGTACCCAATGTGATTATAAGTGATGAGGGATCTCACTTCACTAATTGGAAGTTTGGGGATTTATTGAGAAAATATGAAATGAAGCATATAGTAAAAAGTGATATCATTCCCAAATCAAAGGACAAGTTGAAGTGTCAAATAGGGAAATAAAGATTATTCTACACAAGATTGTATCAACAAATATGATTGAATGGAGCATGCAACTGAATGATGCTCTTTGGGACTACATGATGGCTTTTAAGACACCCATAGGCATGACTTTTAATAGGATTATTTATGGGCGGGCATGTCATGTTCCTGTGGAATTTGATCATAAAGACAATGGGCCTTAAGAAATTGAACTTTGATCTTTCTAGTACATGGAATAAGTGTAGACTAGAACTACAAAAATTAGACAATATTAGGCTAGACACCTATCATAGTTCTAGTATCTACAAGGATAGGACTAGGAAAGTGAATGACCACCACATTTTTCATATGTGCTTCTATCGAGTTAGCGAGTTTTGTTTTTTAATTATAAGATGAAACAACATCTCGGAAGTTGAGGTCCATGTGCAGTGGACCCTATGTGGTGGTTAAGGCATTCCCTAATGGCACAACAGATATTAATGATGGCACCAAGACATTCTAGACTAATGTACAGTGCCTCAAACACTATTATAGAGGAAAAGCATCTCATGAGGGGGAGGAGTTGAAGCTCATTGAGCTTCATTGAGTTTTTGAGAAAAAAAGAATTTTGAGCCTAAGACATTTAACATGGGTGCTTATGGGAGGCAACCCGTTTACTTTTAGTTTTGTCATTTATCTTTTGGTTACTATCTTCCAGTAGATTTTTTGTATTTTGTCCTTCTTATAATTTCATAAGTATAAAAAGGTGCCTTGATGCTTTTGTGTGGTGTACATGAAGGAAAAATCTTGGTACCAATGATGCAAAGGTTGGTGGCACTGAATGCCAATAAAATTTCAACATGGAAAATGAAATGTTTTGATACCATCGACAGGTGGGTCAGTGCACCAAATCTCTATTAGGTGGATTTCTACAAGAAGGCGATATTACTGATACAGGTTGGTAGTACTAGTTTTTGAATAAAAAAGAACAGGATCCCAAAAGATTATAGTTCATATTATCGAGAGGTTGCTCAATGGTATCGACTCACTTACATCAAATGATGGTAGAATCGACACAGCTTGGTATAAATGACACAAAAAGTCAGTGGTACCGACCAGAGACAACATAAGTTTTCAAAATTACAACTCAGTACCACCTTCAACATGTTGTTGGCACCGACTCAGAAGACTGGAATTTGTGGCACTGACACCAAAATGACCAAGAACTTCTACATATGATGGTTGGTGGCACCAATCTAGACACGCATTACTAGAAGTCACTACCACAACCTTATGTTGATATTACTAACATAGAAGGATCCATGGTTCAATATATCGACAACTCAGGGTTGTCGGTACCAATGGATACACTCGCACCCACAGATAGTGACAAAAGTCAGTATTACTCACACAAAGAATCAGTGGGTGTTCTCCATTCACACCCAAAGCACTCCCATTGTACTGTAGAAGTATCTAGATAATCTAAAGACTTCCAAATCTCCCCTACATCTCCTATCTTCACCGACCTACCTTCCTTGACCTCCTTTCTCATTTCTACAACCATGGTTTTAAAGAGGCAAGCTTCATGGATGGGCACGCTCAAGAAGATGGTGCATAAGCTATCGAGGGTGGATTTCCTAGACAAAGATCATAAAATAATATATGTCACCATGTTGAAGAGGGAGATCATACCTATGGAGACCGTGTGTTCCTCAATGACACCATCTTTGCTAACATCCTGTGCTAAGTCTGCACTAGGTAGGGTATGGGGGCAATCACATTTTTTTAGTGATTGGCCCACCTACCTCGAGATAGAATGTGTTCTCCTCACAACTCTAGAAATATGTCACATCCTTGAGCATGTGGAAGTTTGGCAGTCAGGATAGGTCAAGTTACAATTGTACATCATCAATCAAGATCTCACTCTGGTCGAGTTCAACTTGATATATGATTGGCTAATAGATGGATCACGCTTCACACTAGGAGACTTTGGCTAAACCATGACTTAGAAGAAGATGACAGCCCTTCCTCAAGGTTTCACTATAAACTAGTTCCAGTCCTTGGTGATAGATATCGAGCTTCCCTTTTCCTGAATTCTACATCACTACTTGATGAACACCATATCCGCCAGGGCTACCTAGGGGCAAGGGAAGAACCAAAATTTAGGCATATTTTTTCTGTGTGTGTTTTTGACATTGGGGAAGGAGACGATCAATCTCGATCCTTTCTTCCTTCAACATTTGTTGGAGGTTAAGAGGAAAGCTCAGAGGAAACCCTGAATCTATTTTAGGGTTATGCTTACACCTCTTGCCCTACACCTCTGCCTCATCCTCTCCAATACCAATTCTTTGACAACTTCCTCATTTCTCAATTTAAAGCATTTTAAGCAGTCACTTAGTTTTGCCAAGTACCAGGGAAGAGTGTGTGACTGTTGCACTATTGACAGACATATGAAGGACAGAGCTCTTTTGGACCCCATCTTTTGCCTCCAAGGAGTATATCACTTGTGTTGGTCCATAGACTACACTGAGACTATACGTAAATGAGAGGATGTTGAAGAAGAGGAAGAAGAAGAAGAATAGGAGGTTTCCATGCCTTTCACTCAAAGGTGGCATCTACACATTATTCGATGTCACTACACAGCATCTAGTTCCATAGCTATTCCACCTCCACCACTTGGAGAGTTTCTCTCCATGGAAGTTATGTATGGGATGCTATAGTCCATTTAGCGGGTATAGCAACAATAGTCAACCACCTTGACACAAATGCATGGTGTTTAAAAGAAACTCATACAACAATAGTACGCAATATACGTCAATAAGTGCCTTATCTTGGAAAACCAGGAGAACATGCACACTCACCTACAACACATTGACTATCACCAACAGCTTCTCTACAACCACTATTGAAGTCAATGCAAATTTGCTAGATACTTGCATCCACTAGATATGCCAGCAAACTCAACCATGTTCATTGACACTTTCTATGCTCCTGATCCATAGATGCCACTAGGAACGTTTCAGCCACCACCACCACCCTTTTGAGCACATGATACCCCCATTGCACCTCTTTACTTGAATTTTGACTATGAGGACATAGTGAAGTTCAAGCTTAGGGGGGTGTTGCAATGAATTTATCTTGTTTAATTTTCTATCTTATTTTAGTTTTTCTTATTTCCAATTCGTAGGATCCATAATCTATCTAGTGTAACCATGCAATATGGTCATCATGATTCGTTCGTCATAAAAAAATAATGTATTTTGTGCCTTTGCAAAGTGTTTTAAAAATTTAAAATATTCACATCTCTTTCAGCTCATTTTGCAAAGTCTAAGGCAACACCAACCGGAGGAAGTGTATGGGTTTGTCAGCTTGAGGACACTTACTATGATGAAAATCTTAAATTTTTCAAGACTTGTGTATGATGATGAGATTTGAGTCGAAACCAACCAACCAAGTAATGAGACCTTAAATTGGGATTTTCTAAAAGAAATCCTAAGGTTACCTTGTACACAGATTGATAGGAGAGTGACATATTATAGTTGAGATAGGCATTGTCTCTTAATCATGTGATTCCATTCACTTATCATAACAATCCATCCACCACGTCAAGATGATCAAGTAACCTGAATTGTTTCCTCTTGACTACATCTACATTGTATAATAAGTATCATTATATCTAGTTTCTCTATAAAGCATTAGTTTGGAAAAAAAAGATATAAAGATGTGCATAATAGTTGGTTGCGCAACAAATTTCATGTAGATTCCATTTTTTTTCTTATGCATTATGCTTTTGTATCATTCATTGTAGCATGTATCTTTGTAGCTGACTCCACATACTAAAGAGACATGATCTATACCCATCTCCCTCCAATGAAAAAACATATAATGTTATATGTATGAAAAGGCCTGATAATAACTCATAAATCATGCTAATGTAAGAGGGTAAAAAAAGAGAAATGTCAAATAAAGAGGGAGAAAAGGATGCCTTGAACTCAATTTGAATGTTTTTCAAGGAAAAGGAAAAATAGTTTGCGTATGTGCATTCTTCCACCCATACTCATCAAGTAGATGATACATTAGGTGCATTCATCATTCAACCATAACATTAGGCATTAGGATTCATGCATTTTTCACTTCCTTCATTCTGTAGGTTCATCATATTTTGATTTTGCATAAATAATTTGGATGCTACTTACGATGCTTGTTCATGGACACCTATTTCATTCCACCCATTTCTCTTATGGTAGGTTGCATATATGATTGATTCCCTCATTATTTTTTATATGGTGAACTCCCTCCCACATAGTTGATAGGTATAAAAGAACAATGTATATAGGGAATCACATGGTGCATCAAGTGTATTCCCTATTGACTTTTATGTTAACTACACTATTAACAATGCTTCATTGATTTATGGGTGGACATCTTTCATAAACATTTTGGTCAATTCAACGCATTTATTTGTTTAGTTATTGGTAAGGTCCAATTTAGGAATGTCGAGTGTTGATATTTGAGAAATATAGTTCATATTTATTATCCTCTTGCTGACTTATTTCAAATAGATCCAAAGGTAGTGTTGCTCGAGCGAGCAACATTCAAGATTAGGAGATTTTGGTGCACCGATTCTTAGTTGCTTTTCACACGCTATATTTCAATGTATGTTGTATGTAATTATTCATTTTGACTGTTGTTATGCCTTGTTTGTCATTATTATTGTGTGAAACACTTTTGCAGCAATTAATAAGTATTTCTACTGAACTATGTTTAATTGTTAATTTTTATTCAGAATAATGTTGGTTTTTCCATATTTCAGGCAATTCAAGCACTTTTAGTATAGCTTGGCACTACCGATAAGTCAGTTGGTGGTACTGACATTATACAAAATCCAATAGAGAATTCTAGAAATCTCAATGCTACCGAGAGAGCACCTGATGCTACCGAATATTGGAGTCACATCCACCGAATTTCTACCCAGAAACATCATTAGAATAATTGAATTCCTCAGTACCACTAATAGCTCATTGGTGGTACTGATCTTCCAATCAAAACAAGTCAAAACTTTCTAAGAAACAACTTGGTGCTACTAACATACTCTTCGGTAGTACCAACACTTATCAAGGATTTTGAGTCAGCCAATAACCTGGTGAGACTGACATCCAGTCAGTGGTACTAACTTTGCATGATCAATGTAGATTAAAGATAACAACAAATCTGTCGCTTGTGACTGAATGACAGTTGAAGTCCAACTTATGACCTATGGGGAATTCCTCCACAGAGAGATATCATGTTCTATCCCATTACAATAGAGCATGGACCCGATAGAGGAGGAGACGAAGGAGAAGGCTACATATCAAATGTTTTGGGAACTTTTAGAAGGTAGATTTGTAGCCAGAACTTTGTGGATCCATGTGCCTACCTAACGGGGCCATCTGGACTGGCTTCTCTGAGTGTTATCATTGGTTTTCTGATGTTTAGCTTTTTTTCTTCCTCTTCTTCTCTATATTCAATGGTAGATATCATGTAGAGACAATTCCCTCATTCCTTAGGACCCATGAGTAGCCCAGTAGTATATTGTAGTTGACTTTTATGAATTGATAATATATATTTCCTTTGATTTTGAACATAAATCTATGATTGCTCCATGATTTATTTGTTCTTTATCACCACAATAAATGTTTAGACCCACCAAATTGCTTCAGAAGAGGGATTAAGGTTGTAGATTTATACAACAAATATCGTGCCTTGGGAGAGAGCTTACGAATGTGACCTATAGGTATCATTAGTCTACCTAGATAATTGCTAAATATCTATGAAAGTGGGTTTTGTCTTGGTATAGGAAGTGTACTATGATGTAGGAGAGGGTTATACTTGCTACAGGTCCATAGTCCAAGGTTAAGGGTAAATGATTATTGATGAAATGGAGTCAATTGCAATGCATATTGTGGCAAACTTGTAAACTTAAGAAATCCACCAATTCCTGATCTCATTCACTTAATTTAGATTTCAATTATTGACTTTATTTATAAATAATCAACCAATCATATTTTGATTAGGCCTAGATGATTAGGTTATAGTTAGTAGTATTCTCTTGAGAACGTTTCCTTGAGTTTGACACTCAGGCCTCATAGGCCTATACTACTCGATGTTTACATTTGTGTTTTGGGCGAATAGTTTATGTGTCAACTTCTTCAACATAATGAGAAGCTTTTTTCTTTTGGGAATTGAGTTGACCCAAGAGTGCCCCTACTATGCTTGAATACACCTAGCCTCAATAGTCTGGGGGCTTGTTCTAGGAACATTGTGGTTGCATGTTGGGCTATGGTGAGTTTAATGTAGGTTTGGTGTGACCCTAACCATGACCCTAATTTGAGTGGTGCAATGATATTTAGATTTTCAACAAAGGTATGTGCATCTTCCTTATTTATCTAGGCATTACTAACATGAATACTAGATTGTCTCCCAAATTAGGCATCTCTTGAATAATCCTTGTATATTATTAAATCCTTTTGAGAAACCTATTTCCTTGGTATTATTTCCAAATTTGATATTGAAACTATGAGATCTTATGACTGAAGGTTCTTTTACCTATATATATTAAATACATGGATGATCTTATTGTCTTTACTTGAACAAAATTTGTGTTGACTAAATGTATCTCTTGGCTTTATAGTTTGTTAAAGTACAAGCGACTAAGATTATTTAGTATAGCAATACATTTGTACCACCGTAACATGTGGGTGTGCATATTATGTCCCGACTACTCATTTTCCACTCGTATATTCATAAAGGTGACGATATCACCCATGGTATGCGTCTTCCACCCATATATATTAGGCTTGAGTTTTTATGGATCTCGACCCTAATTAATTAAATTAGTTTGATTGAATTACATGCACTGATTATGATTTTGATATATGGTATAACTATATGTAAAGAATTGTTTTTTACAATCATATATTTGTTGAATGCCTCATCTATTGACATGATAATTATTTTGGAATTTCGTCTTTTGAACATCCATATATTGAAATCTCTAAATTGGTCTTTCATTGATCTAAGTAATTCCTAGTTGTTATAATACTACACATACTTGGTTTATGTTGATGTCATTTATTTTGTTTGTTTCTTCTTTTGGGTGTTATTTCAACCCACCCATAGGTGGCACATGCTAATGTTCAAAAAGTAGGAGGTATCAGGAATAGCTTCAAGAAGACTTCTAAAATGGATAAAATGATCACTGCAAACTGATCCTACTAGTTTAGATTTCATATTTGGATTGATATCCTTTATGGTCCCTTTATAGAACATGTTTACTTTGTGATAGTAAGATTTACCTTTATGTAGCTACAATAATATATTCTTTACCAATCTATTTGAGAAGATATTGTGCACCCCTTTATTTGAGAATTATTATTTTGTGGTTTTGAATGAATGGGGTTGTATGCTTTATTTTCTTGAAGTAGGGAGTGGATCCTCTTGCATCCCACTCCTTACTTGTTTTCTCTATCTTAAGTATTGCTCGTAAAATAGTTCATTCATTACCACACTATATTTCCTACTAAAATATCTCACAATTTTGTACATTTTCTATATTACTATACTCCATATACTTATAATATACATCAAGACTTCATGAGTTGACCATTTTTATCACTACAATTCAATTTAGTGAATATGTATTTAGGAGTCAGTCAATAAAACCACCTAGTATATTTGGATATATATCCACAACATCCTATCGACATAGACAACCCACATGACATTTTCCAAGTTGAATTGAGGTTCTCATATTAAGATCGTGGTCTAGGTGAATAATTGGTATTGTTACAACCCCAATTTTTGGGTTCTTTTGGTAAGAATTGTAATTTCTCCTACTAAAGATATTTGAACAAATAACGATATAATTTGTTTTGAATAAAAGGATTTTGTTTACAATAGACTTGTTGGTTGTTCTATGGGCTTTGTTGGCCATTGAGCCCAATTGAAAAGAAAAGAGAAATAAAAAGGAAAAGGATTAAATTAATAAAAGGAAAATATGTGAAATAGACTTTTATAAGATAAAGGCAAATAGATATTCCCCAATATGGGAATCAATGCCTTTAGGATTTCTTGAGGTCCAAGGGACCCAAAATAACAAGATAACGGCGAAGGGAAAAGAAATACTAATTAAAATTGCATAACTTGGGAGGGAAGGAAGCCTTCTCATACGTTGGAATTTGTTTCCCAAACTTCATAAATAGATAGATAATGTCAAGACGAACTTTCCCTTAAAATTTGAGATAAAAAGGAGCAATGGTTTAGAAGATATGATTTTCTCAAATTATCTCCAAAATATAGCATTATTTTGCAAATAGGAATATGTTTTTCCTTTTAGATGAACACATGCAACGAGAGCCGTTGGATCTTGATCCAACAGTTGGTGCTCATCATCTAGTCCCACAAGGACTTGGACTCTGTCGAGTTGAAGAGGGAATTTTCCTCTCAGATTTCTCACGATCTAGAGAGTGTGCAAGCCCGTTGTTGTTTCCTTTGGACTTAGGAGAGGAAACCAAGGAGAACTATCCCTACTTTGTAGGGGTTTGGTCATCGATTGGGAGAATCCCCAATCCAGCAGGGGCCTGCCTCCAACCCTATATATAGGGGAGGGTTCGTGAGGGTGCCAGCATGCAAACCTACCAACCCACGACCTACGGATAGTTGCAAGGAGTGCTCTCGTGCCTCCAATTGATCCTTCTACCCTGACCTGCACTCTCATCACCTCAACAAACCTCGCTGGAGTCCGGTGAGTTGGAGAGGGTCGCGGCATGTTCTTGGTATACAATTGAACCCCTAGTCAAGTTCGTCGGTAGAAGGTGAAGCTTCCTGACCCTTTGGTGTGCTCGTAGGTGGACTGGATCAAGAAGTCAACCGCAAGGTTGACCATCACAACAGTAAGAGAGTCGCGAGGTTGAAGAAGAAGGAGACCCCACAGAATTATCAGAGTACCCCTCACCTCCTTCTATTGAGTTAAGGTTAGTTTGGTATTTTGCGTATTTTAGATCGTAGAATAGGGAACGTGCATCCTAGGTCATTGGATCCTGAGTGGACCAGCAGGCCATGGATCGAATGATCCTCATTTTTCTGAAAGTAACAAATAAATCAATAAAAATGATTTTCATTACAAAAATCATATCTTTTGCTAGAAGACTCATATGAGAAATGTTTATGCATGAAAAATGATCAAAAAAATATGAGGAATACGTTAAAAATGGTTTGGAAGCCTAAATCAGTATCTTTTTATAAAATTATGTAATTTTAATGGAAAAAGTATTAATTTGTGGTTAGAAACCCTAAATAGGAGAAAAAGTAAAGAAAAGTGCTTGTAACCTGAAATTAGGGTTTCATGTTGCTAAAGGATGATCTTAGGATCTTTTGTGAAAGAAAGATGAGGCAATTAGGGTTTGGGAGTAATTTTATAAAATTAGGGTTTAAAATAATAAAAATGAAGTGAAACCCTGATTGTAATCAAAACCCTAAAAAGGACTAGTAACCCTAGGAAACAACTAGGATTAATAGACCATGATGGCATGATTAATGATAAGAAAAATTGGATGCCTATTTCAACATCAACTTGGTGTGTGCTTGCTTGGTTTCTTAATTGGTTGAATTATTTCTACAATCAAGTCAGCTTGACAGGTATGTGGTTAATTATGGTTAATCGCATTAGTTTCCCGAAGAGTTTCTCAGATGATTCACCACATTGAATGCAACTTATCAGTTGGATGTTCATACTTGAAAATTATAAAGTCGCTATGATTATCACAATAATAGTATAAGTGTGTATTCTTGCACCTACATGTTGTTGGTATGTATGCCCCGAGAGCCAATCATGGGATGATTGGTGGGATACATTAAGATTGATTTGATAAACATCAAAGGCGAGCTTCCAATTCATTCTGGTTCAGTCATATGAGATAGTGATAGAATAGATTGAATGTCTAAAGAATGACAGAACTCAATGACGTATACTTTCTGGTTAAGGACCTGAACGATGAGATCATACAGATGCTAAGAGTTTGTACATTCTTGTTGTGTCCCTAGTCGGATGTCATTGTGGAAGGTAGATAGACAGCAATGACACACAAGACTAGATTGTGGTGTTGGTTGATGACAGAATCTCATTAGTCATGATATACAGATATCAAACCAAACACATAGGTACTTGTTAGAGAACAAGTGTACCGGACAGACCCACCGTGAGTTTGACACATGGAACAATGAGATGGTAGTCACAGTCAGTACTCACAGTGATGGTGGTGAGTGTGATTCTTAGACCTGAAATCACTGCACTCAACACATGTCGTTGGGCACACTTTGACATCATCAAACGCAGTCCTGAAACATGGGTTGTTATAAAGGTGATGATTGGGTGGCTTTGACACATGGGGCTTTTGAGGGGCGAGTGATAGATATGGGATTTGTCCCTCCTGAGGGAGTTTGATATCCATGGCCACTTGATGAGTAGGATTGAGAAAGGCGTGCACGCATATGTGAATCAGTATATGATACTGATGTCATACATATCTCTTCCAGTCTACTCTGAGATCAAGGAAGTGAATGAACGTTGACAGGATGACTGTTCCATGCCTCGAGTTCATTCAGGATATCAGTGACAAAGGAATTATACATTCGCTGTAAGACCATTCATGGATTGTAGGATGAAAGTTGTTCTCCAACTTTCTACTTTCACTTGGGTAGCACTGATGTGTGACTAGGCACCGCTCTTTGCTTGTGAAGTCATAAATGTTATGGACTTTCACTGCCAACGTGAAATAGACCTGCAGGGTCACACACATAGGATTTAACCTGGAAGAGGAGTTTTGTCCACAAAGCAATGTTTAGATTGATTGCTAAAGGAGTTTAGTATTTCAATTAAACACGCAATCAGTCGATAGCTCAATATCGTATGGTTCAAGGTGTTGGATGCATTGATTGGAGTATCAGATTGATTGAAATCGCATTTGACTGATTTTGCCCAACCTGTACTCCCAACCGATCGGCTCATGTGATGAACCGGTCGGCTGAGGTTGTTGAACCGGTCGGTTGGAGTGTCCAGGCCGATCGGCTCATGCCCAGGTTGAAATGACCGGTTCAAGGGTTGAACCGATCGGCTCAACTGGTGCAACCGACCAGTTGGGAAAAGTCATGTCGGCAAGAATTTTCCTTTGGTTTCAAATTGCCCAATTCGATTGGGAATAATATTGGTATTCGATACCAATTGGGAAAGAAACAAGGAAAGTCTTTTTGAGCCGGATTAGGACCATGAACCGATCGGTTCAGGGCACCAACCGATTGGTTGGAGTGCCCCAAATGATCGGCTTAGGTCCAACCGATCGGCTCAATGGCCGAACCGATCGGTTCAGAAGTGAACCGATCAGTTCAGGTTGCGAGATGGTTGCTTTTGGTGGAAAATCCCGAACCCTTGTACCTCCTGCTTTAGTCCCGCATTGCCCGGGATGGAGAACCCTGTCCCATGACTCTCCTATATATATAGGGGTATTGGGGGCTTCTCAAAGTACAGCTCAGTGCAACCAGTTGCTCTGCAAGTTGTCGTTCTCTCTGGTTTTGGTAACCGTGAGAGAGCCCGAGCAAGTGCTTCCCGCAAAAGGGAGGTGCAGCAAGGGAAGGGCAACTGCAGTTGCAACAGGAGGCAGGAGAGCGTGTTGGTGACTAGTACGTCAACAGGAGGGTGCGACTCCTTCCACTTCCTTATGGGACAAGGAGAGTGGAGTTCCAGGTGGTCCGTGTGGACTACTACAGAGGTGGGAGGACACTGCCGCTTAGGAGGACAACTGTCATCTGACAGTCCGGTTCGAGTAGGAGTTGTCAGTCCCGGTGCGAGCATGAGCTGCACAGACGCCGTCGAAGTCCGGAGTTGAAGACCGCACATTGCGCGAGGTATTGTCGCCGAGCAAGCCTTGGGACAAGGTATGATTCCGCAAAACCATCCTTTCCTATTATATAGACGTTGACGCGTTTCCTCGGTATGGGTTTGGGGAGAAAATTTTTGTTTCCGCTGCCTTCTCTGTCTCCCCTAAAACCCAACAGTGGTATCAGAGCCATGTCAACTGTTCTATATTTTAGGAATATCGATATGATCGATTTTGGTTTGTCGCCTTTATTTATTGCATACGATGCGAATAATATAGGCTTTATGCATTTCCAATCCTAAATCCACAAATCCCTAATTACTTATATGATATGTATTATTAATGCACTCGATACGTGTCGCCCTTAAACGAGTTTTGTGGTGGATGTATGTAGCATGATTATGGCCTATAAACCCCTATCTATGATTGGTTGTATGTGGTTGCTTGCATCTCAGTCTGCGCACCGATCTTCCTTCTCCTATTCCTGATGTAACTCGAAATAATTCGAGATTCTTTCCTACCTTTGCTCCCCCCGAATGTAACTCGGGGTTTCCCTTTTAAAGTAATGTAATTAATAGGATAGAATTTTATTTCCTGTTATGTCAAAGACCAGCGGACATCAAGACGAAATCTGAAACGATCGGTTCAAGGCGTGAAACGATCGGTTGACCTTCCAGACGGTCGGTTCAAGGAGTGAACCGATCGGATGATGACCGGTTCGAGGAGCGAGATGAGCGGGTGGCTGACATGACGAGATGCACGATGACCAGGCGAACCGATCGGTTGGAGGAGCCAACCGATCGGATGGTGGCACCCAGACGACCAGCTGGAGAGTACAGATCATTCATGTGATGAGTTGATCTACTCAGATGGCAAGGCACATAGTTCATCTTGTACAGGTTGCATGTGATGTAGACCTAGATGACCGTGATTCCTCTTGGCTCGAGGAATCACATTAGGATGGCCATAATCATCGTTTTTTATCATTTGTGCATGTTTTCTGTGGGATATAGCATGTATATGATACGTACTATGTATTGTGGTGATTGGATATGTATATGTATATAAAACCAAATCCCTCATTAAAATATTAAGTTTTAGATGCCTTCCAAATGCGACACACGTGAAAAGCTTGATCGACCAAGTGTGGGCACGCCCAAGCGTGGTGCACCGTCTATCTCATGGAAGCGTGAAGGATGAATGTGTGGGTCTGCCCAAGCAGGGTGCATGTTCATCGTGTTTGCTTTGGGTCGGACTTAACAAGGTGACCTAGATAGGATCTAGCGCCTTGAGGCATGGAGATGATCATTGCAAGGAGTTGTAGATGACATCTTATCAAGAGTTGCATATGATGCAATTGGCAAAAGTTGCCTACCTGAGAGATCTATGTTGTGGGTGACAGCCCAAGCTGGTCCATGACTTAGAGGATTTCACGATCTTGCCCACTAGAAGATTGTACGCTGCAATCTTTCGAATTAATGGTGAGGGCTATCAATTTGAAGTAAAATAGTGGGAGCGATAATTAATTAAAGGCCTAATTATATCGTCAAATTTTCAAATCAATCAAATAAGTCAAAAATGAGTTTTTGGACTAAAATTGCATATTTTCCTTTTGTAGTTCAAATGGCAACAAACAACAACAACTTTTCTTTACAATCGGTCCTTGACAAGGACAAGCTAAATGGGACGAACTTCCACGACTGGTATCGGACATTGAGAATTGTTCTCACTCAAGAGCGCAAGCTCTATGTCCTGGATACTCCAATTCCAAAGGAACCCGCTCCTAATGCACCAAAGGCAGAAAGGGATGCTTACAAGAAGCATTCTGATGTTGCCATTGATGCAAAGTGCTTGATGCTATGTTCAATGAACCATGAGTTGCAGAGGCAACATGAGAACATGGGTGTCATAGAGATGATTCTGCATCTCAGGAACATGTATGAAGATCAGGCACGGCAAGAGAGGTACAATGTTTCTAGGGCACTGTTCAAGTGCATCATGACAGAAGGAGATCTAGTTGGTCCTCACACACTCAAGATGATTGGGTATGTGGAGAACCTGTAGAGACTGGGATTTCCACTGAGCCAAGAGTTGGCTACTGACGTGATACTGCAATCATTGCCAAAATCTTATAGTCAGTTTGTGATGAACTACAACATGAACAACTTTGATAGGCCACTGTCAGAGTTGTTGGGCATGTTGAGGACAACCGAGTTACAGATGAAGAAGGACAAGCCTAAGTCCGTGATGGTGATCACGAGCAAGAAAGGAAAGTCCAAGCGCAAGGGCAAGGGCAAAGCTAAGAAAGGTTCTGAAGCTAGCCAGGAGTTCAAGCCATCTTTAGCTCTCAAGGACAAGGGAGGCGTGACAAAGAAAGGAAATTGCCACCATTTTCAAAAGCCAGGACATTGGAAAAGGAATTGTCCTCTCTACCTGGAAGAACAAAAGAAGAAGGAGGCGACTGAAGCCTCTACTTGAAGGTGTCATGTAAATAAACTTGTAACACTTTTTGAGATATATGATATCAAAATATAAAGTGTAAAGCATTCTTACTTGGGGCAAGTGTTGCCTTTATAGATAGGAATACTTTAGTTTATTTTCAGCTAATAAGGCATGTAATACAGTTATGAACTGCTATTTCATACTTGCCAATAGATAGAAACACTTTATTTTTGCATATTGTATGACAATGATGGCAATCAATAAAGTTGTGTTTTCAATCTTAATGATATGATCTTTGTGGCAATGCCTTATTTATCTTGTGATATTTGATATGCATAAGATAAGACGATACCTAAAAGTTATAGATAACTCAAACAATTTAATTTGCATTAATCATGAGAAATTCATTTCTAGTTTCCATGTGATGGATAAATCTAGACTCTTTTGGTTATAGAACCAGTAAGAGACATGAATATCTTGGACATGATTAATCAATCTTCACTAATGTAGTGGGAGAGTGATTATCCTATTAGGTATAATACATGTGATGTATTTACATACCTATTGGAATAAATGCTAATACTTCAAATGGTGTTTAGAGAAATACCAATATGAATATCTTGAAGTGTTCAAGATTATCATAATTGAAGTACAAATTTGGTAAAGTATTAATTCTTGATGAGATCAATGAATGAAATACTTGAACCAAATGTTTGAGATCCTTATGAGTGATTATGATAGTGTATCATAGTGAACTCATGATTAAGGCATGGTGATGTCTGAATCAAGAAGGAATCATACTCTAAGGAGTTAGAGAATGATTATCAAATAACTGAATTCTTCTTAATAAAAGAATACCCCACACTAATAAAAGAAATTAAGAATCACAAGGGTTGTGAGTTCTTATATCTTTAACAGATACACCTCAATTATCTATGTGATCAGTTGTTCATGTGATGAGTCAACTATCAAGATGAATATGAGGAACCAAATCTTGAGTTATGGTTTAAAACCATTACATCCTAAATGACTTCCATGTGAACCATAAGGTATGACCTTGATGGTAGCACTCATTGGATCATATCCATAAGTGCAGATGATTCTTAAGTGTTAAGACACATGGATAACATTTTGAGAAGGATGATGCTTATTGATTGCAACTTAATGACTAAGACATTTGGCATATGGATACTAAAACCGCATTCCTATGAGGAATAAAACCAGGATGTGTACGTGACATAGCCTATAAGGTTTATAAATCCACTAATGCAAATGAAGTCTATAAGTTACAATGGACTAATCAATGTGATTGATTGAGTTCAAGCAACTCAAAATTGAATCTTTATTTTGATGATATAGTCAAAGGGTTTGACTGATATGTCAAAGATAAAGAAGGGATCTGTGATTTAGTGGGAGCGTGTTCACATTCCACATATTGATGTGAAATGGAAATGTTCTAGATTGGAAATCTGAATGTGGAAATTATCTTTAAGGAAGATAGAGATGTTTCCTATGTGATAGGAATAGAGATCTATAGAGATAGTTATCGAAAATCTTTTGACCTGGAAAGAGAGAGCATACATTGGCAATCTGTACTGAAATGTTCAGTATGCACAGATTCAGTGGGAGAAAACTTGTCCATGTTACATGGAGTTAGTATCCCAAGGCCAAGTGTCCAATTCTTATGAAGAATGGGAACACTAAGAATAGATATGGATCTATCATGTATGTAATCATCCCATTATCTTGCATGTATGACATGGCAAGAATAAAATGCATTCATCATCTTGTATGTAGGACATGGCAATATGATGTGCTCATCCTGATAACTCGTATGTGTGACATGACGAGTGGATGTCTGTCTATTTCCAGTAAGGGTTACTGGAATACCATGAGAACTTGATAAGTGCTTGTGAAGTACTAGTTCTATGGAGATAAGGAAGAGTTCGATGTAAAGAGTTACATTGATGCGAACTTCTGAAAAGACAGAAAATTAATCGCAAAATATACATAAGATGTGTAAAAGTTAAAGTTAGTTGATAATTGGAAGTGTTCCAATAAAGCCATTTAAAAGGGAAATGCCGAGTATCTGTGTTAGTGAACAGCAGTGGATACTATATGGATCTGAAAGTTCATGAGATGAACTTATATTCCACTCATTGATGACAAGTCTGGAATCCTTGATCATGCAATGTGGCTAAAGGTTAGCAAAGGAATACTAGATCGCATATTACGACAACTCCATCTCATACGTGCGACGTACAACGAAGAGATGTGAGGCATGCAATTTGTTCAGACTTTGGCAAGGTGTTGCCATTACTCACTATGATGGCACTAGAGCACAGTAACATGTAGGACATGTTTGAAGATCACCATGAATATGATTCATGGGTGATTGGCTCGCAGTGCAAGTGGGAGTCTGTTGGTATGTATGCCCTGAGAGCCAATCATGGGATGATTGGTGGGATACATTAAGATTGATTTGATAAACATCAAAGGCGAGCTTCCAATTCATTCTGGTTCAGTCATATGAGATAGTGATAGAACAGATTGAATGTCTAAAGAATGACAGAATTCAATGACGTATACTTTCAGGTTAAGGACCTGAACGATGAGATCATACAGATGCTAAGAGTTTGTACATTCTTGTTGTGTCCCTAGTCGGATGTCATTGTGGAAGGTAGATAGACAGCAATGACACACAAGACTAGATTGTGGTGTTGGTTGATGACAGAATCTCATTAGTCATGATATACAGATATCAAACCAAACACATAGGTACTTGTTAGAGAACAAGTGTACCGGACAGACCCACCGTGAGTTTGACACATGGAACCATGAGATGGTAGTCACAGTCAGTACTCACGTGATGGTGGTGAGTGTGATTCTTAGACCTGAAATCACTGCACTCAACACATGTCGTTGGGCACACTTTGACATCATCAAACGCAGTCCTGAAACATGGGTTGTTATAAAGGTGATGATTGGGTGGCTTTGACACATGGGGCTTTTGAGGGGCGAGTGATAGATATGGGATTTGTCCCTCCTGAGGGAGTTTGATATCCATGGCCACTTGATGAGTAGGATTGAGAAAGGCGTGCACACATGTGTGAATCAGTATATGATACTGATGTCATACATATCTCTTCCAGTCTACTCTGAGATCAAGGAAGTGAATGAACGTTGACAGGATGATTGTTCCATGCCTCGAGTTCATTCGGGATATCCGTGACAAAGGAATTATACATTCGCTGTAACACCATTCACGGATTGTAGGATGAAAGTTGTTCTCCAACTTTCTACTTTCACTTGGGTAGCACTGATGTGTGACTAGGCACCGCTCTTTGCTTGTGAAGTCATAAATGTTATGGACTTTCACTGCCAACGTGAAATAGACCTGCAGGGTCACACACATAGGATTTAACCTGGAAGAGGAGTTTTGTCCACAAAGCAATGTTTTGATTGATTGCTAAAGGAGTTTAGTAGTTCAATTAAACACGCAATCAGTCGATAGCTCAATATCGTATGGTTCAAGGTGTTGGACGCATTGATTGGAGTATCAGATTGATTGAAATCGCATTTGACTGATTTTGCCCAACCTGTACTCCCAACCGATCGGCTCATGTGATGAACCGGTCGGCTGAGGTTGCTGAACCGGTCGGCTGGAGTGTCCAGGCCGATCGGCTCATGCCCAGGTTGAAACGACCGGTTCAAGGGTTGAACCGATCGGCTCAACTGGTGCAACCGACCAGTTGGGAAAAGTCATGTCGGCAAGAATTTTCCTTTGGTTTCAAATTGCCCAATTCGATTGGGAATAATATTGTTATTCGATACCAATTGGGAAAGAAACAAGGAAAGTCTTTTTGAGCCGGATTAGGACCATGAACCGATCGGTTCAGGGCACCAACCGATCGGTTCAGGGCACCAACCGATCGGTTGGAGTGCCCCAAACGATCGGCTCAGGTCCAACCGATCGGCTCAATGGCCGAACCGATCGGTTCAGAAGTGAACCGATCAGTTCAGGTTGCGAGATGGTTGATTTTGGTGGAAAATCCTGAACCCTTCTACTCCTGCTTTAGTCCCGCATTGCCCGGGATGGAGAACCCTGTCCCATGACTCTCATATATATATAGGGGTATTGGGGGCTTCTCAAAGTACAGCTCAGTGCAACCAGTTGCTCTGCAAGTTGTCGTTCTCTCTGGTTTTGGTAACCGTGAGAGAGCCCAAGCAAGTGCTTCCCGCAAAAGGGAGGTGCAGCAAGGGAAGGACAACTGCAGTTGCAACAAGAGGCATGAGAGCATGTTGGCGACTAGTACGTCAACAGGAGGGTGTGACTCCTTCCACTTCCTTGTGGGACAAGGAGAGTGGAGTTCCAGGTGGTCCGTGTGGACTACTATAAAGGTGGGAGGACACTGCCGCTTAGGAGGACAACTGTCATCCGACAGTCCGGTTCGAGTAGGAGTTGTCAGTCCCGGAGCAACCAGGAGCTGCACAGACGCCGTCGAAGTCCGGAGTTGAAGACCGCGCATTGCGCGAGGTATTGTCGCCGAGCAAGCCTCGGGACAAGGTATGATTCCGCAAACCATCCTTTCCTATTATATAGACGTTGACACGTTTCCTCGGTATGGGTTTGGGGAGAAAATTTTTGTTTCCTCTGCCTTCTCTGTCTCCCCTAAAACCCAACACATGCCACCCTGATGGATGATGCAAAAAGGTCAAGCCCAGGAGGGAAGACCCATGGGCACCATGAGTGGTGACACCAGGCACCAAGCTCAGGATTGAGAAGGTGGCCTATGATATTGCATGACTAAAGGGCACCATGAAGGGTGACCCTAGGCACCAAGCTCGGGATTGAGAAGGTGGCCTTAGTTCAAAGGAGAAAGAGAAACCCTAAAGGCAGTATTCCAGGGTTAGGGTAAAAGCGGTGGAGAATGACACATTGAAAACATAATTTGGCTTGCTAAATTACCTTGATTTTGATAATTAGGTTGTTAGTCATATTTGTGAAATTTTGGTTGTCCCCACATACCGGCATATTCTTATATGTTGACCGACATTTTGTTTGTCGGTGTTTTAGGTACCAGTTTGAAAAGGACAAATAGTAAAGTGGCATATGTGGAATTAAATGACAATTAATGTACCAAGGAGGATTAGTTCGAATAGACTACAGATGTGGATAGAAGTAGATATCTAAGTTTTTGAAAAAGGTATGGAAAGTTTTATTTTATACAAGTTTTTAGTTTAGTTGGTAGAATTTGATAATTGTTATTGATTATTTGTCAAACCTTTGATCCTGTTAATTGGAATAACGTCTCGGACCTTCGGGTCTCCCTTAATTGGGGGTTACCAGGAGGCAAGGTCATTACATTTGGTATCAGAGCATAAGTTTCTCATTTAATCTTTAATAATTATTAAATTTTACAAACTTTGTAGAACCCAAGGGAGTTATTAGAGGATTTTCTGAAAGATAGAGGTGTCTAGAAAAGGATCACATTGAGGGCTACCAAGATTTTCCTCTGCACCGCTAGTCAGAATACAAGGACTCCCATATTAGTGTGACTACTTGGCCAATGTCTCAGGATTTGACTCAAAATAAGATACCTTTAGGATTCTCTCATCTTGTTCATCCCTTCTCAACTCAAATGATGTTAAGGACCTTAAGGATTAGGGTTTTCTCTCTTTTCCTCACCCTCTTGAGGTATGGGTAAGGTTGATAAGGTCTAGGAAATCCTCCACCAAATTAATGAAAATCAAGTAAATAAGATGTCATGGACATAAGCTAAATAGATTAAGTGTAAACTAAAGAATAGATACATGCTTAGGTCGTATGACATGAGTTGTCATGCCCTCAGGAGAGACCTGAGGCTAGACCTCCGTGTCAGGAGGATGAGTGGAGAAAGTTGGTCATGGAGGCATAGATCTCCATTATAAGTAGAGACCTGGCACATCCTCTGAGAATGATGCTAACCCTAACCCTAAGTGGTGATTAGAAAGAGAGATGACATGATGAGTTATATGTCATGGTAGACCAGGTGTGAGGGTGGACATGTTTTTGGATGCACATATGAGCCATGAGAGGTTGGATGCCCATATGAGCCATGAGGGGTTGGAAAGGGTTGTGCATGTTAGAGTGAAGGATAAATCCTTCAATGATGAGGTTAGTGAAGAACCTATGGAAACCCTAAGGGCTTATATGAGCAAGGCATAGTATGCACCTAGATTATGCCAGTAGTGATGGAATTAGGTTAAAATCGAGGCCAGAAGGGCATGATGGATGGCTTATGAGATAAGCATAAAGAGCTATGGATAATCTTGAGTGAACATGAGTTGAGCATAGGCTTCACCCATGTAGTGGTATGCTTGTGAGCTTGATCCATCTTCATGGAGAGAGGACCTCTAGTAGTTAGATTGGTTGTGGAGTTATCTCTAGAGAGAGAGTAGGACCCAAGCAAGAAGGTTGGAAGCTTAGACTCTAAGATATGAGGAACAGTGAGGAGTTGAGGA
This sequence comes from Alisma plantago-aquatica, assembly GCA_963693085.1. Taxonomy (NCBI): domain Eukaryota; kingdom Viridiplantae; phylum Streptophyta; class Magnoliopsida; order Alismatales; family Alismataceae; genus Alisma; species Alisma plantago-aquatica. The sequence continues at coordinate 411,539,453 of OY856413.1, forward strand.
TGATGTGACCTAAGTAGATGATAGTGGTTGCCTAATACTTGATCCCTGGGGGCTGATTATATCTTGGTTGACATTATAGGAACCAAATCCTAGAGATAAGATGAGGCTCCTGGTACCTATGTGCCTATGGTATAGGTGTTTACCTTCTGAGATAGGAATAAGAGTTCCTTAAGACCATGAAGAGGTTTAGTAGCAAGTTGTTAGGCCTTATACCTTGTTGGTTGTCCTTGAGGAGGACTCCACTTTGAAGTGTTGCTTGAGTAGAAGGATGATAGGAAGTGCATGTTATACCGTGTACATGTTTGGTTCATGGTTAAGAGGTTGAGCATGCAGTTGGACACCAAAAAAAAAAATGAACCTAGGGTTCTGAGGTATAAGAGGGGAAGTGGTGTACCTGATGCTTATGATGAGATTTGAGTTTTTATAATTCAAGCATGGTACTACTCATGGTGAGAGGAAAAGGAAACCCCTTAAGTTTAAGGTAAGTTTGATGAACCCCTCACAACTAAGTTGGTGGCATGCGAAGGTTTGTTCTTGGTCCAATGTTGAGGAATGAGAACAAGTATGACCTAGCATGGTATAGTAGGTGGTCTGCTTGTGCCTTAGTAGCTTTCTAGGGTTAAGCATGCTCATGTGGATGTAAACGCTAGACCTAAGCACGTTTGTGACCTTTGTTATCAAGGTGTAGTTTCCTCCCATCCTGGGAGAGGGACCCTTTTGTAGGGTGTATACTAGTTTTGTTGGTTTTGAGGTAACCTAAAGAGCTCTCAATAGGATCTTGAGAAGCTAAGTGAAAAGTACATGGTATGAGAATGAACCTGTAGACCCATAAATAACCATCTCTAAGTGCATGTGGATGTGTTACCATGGAGGTAACCAGTATGGGGCCTGACCAAGGTAGGTAGGTCACCATGACCCCTATGAAAGGATGAAAGTCAACCCAAGAATGCATAGAGAGATGATGGAGACTTGGGTAAGGTTCTGAGTTGGACATGTACAGTACCTGAATCCTAAGTCTATCCTAGGGTCAGGTAGGGAAAAGAATGATGGAAGTAGGAGTTGCCTAATTCCCTAGTTGCACATGACCATAGGGTCGGGAGGTAACAACTATTATTATCTGAGGGCCATGGGTTAGGAGATTGATCACCTTCATGAACTCATGGGATCCAAAGGGGAGATGAGTAGGGCACTCTCTGGATGCATAAGGGAAGAGGGATGACCCCAAAAGTGCCAGCAGCCTACAGACCTAGAGGAGATGGCCAAGAATTGGGTGGTGACCCAAGTAGGTTCGAGACCAGTTTTCCATGGAAGTAACTTTGATATCAAGATGTTTGTGATGTTGAGACATAAGTTGCACATTTAAACTTAGATTTGAAGGTGTATTGGCAAGGTGGGATGTACCATCTCTGCTCTAGGAATGGGAAGAATTTTGTATTTGGACTATAGCCAAATGCTTATTTCCTCTTGTTATGGGAGTGAGAGATAGAACAATACGCATGCCATACACCAAGGATAAAGATGATGTGAGTTGGAATGTTGCTATGAGGTATGAGGACAGAGATGATAACATACCCTTATGGAGTAAACGATATGTAGATGGTTTACCAACATCAAGAGAATTAAGGTAGTCATCTTGTGAGGATGTTTTATCTTGAGCTAAGTGGAATTTGTGAGTTATACAAGGTTGAGTTTGATAATAAAGAAGATGAGCTCTAAGTTTCTTGTTCAAGATAGACCTAAAGTTTGAGATGAGATAATAAGTGGAATACAGTGAGGTGTATGTCTTCAACATTACCCAACACCTAAGGATGTGAAGTGGTAATGGATGCTCTGGTTGAGATGCAGCTGCTTAGTTTATCTAGAAGATAGAAGAGGTTGTTAGGTTAACCCTAAGCTTGAAAAACGAGATAAGTTTGGCTAACACTCAGAGGTAACGAGATCTATTGAACAAGTTAGTAGTTGTTTGGTTATCCATCTTAGGCCTTGATGCAAGAAAAGGATGGTGGTAGAACCTCAGATGCACCTCTCTGGAAAAGAAGGTGATGAAACACCGACTAGAGTGGTTTAGGGTTTCTAAGGAATCAATCTTGAGCAATCATGACATATAAGAGATCATGATTTTCAGTTCACCATACACTGTGGTACTACGAAGATATTAAGTGACAGTAGTATTTGGATGTTTAAGATAAAGTTACACGTGGCTTGTCGCCATGCAAGCTAGGAGGTGAAGGACGAACACCAGTAACCTAGTGTTTTGATAGAGAGGATAAAGAGTCCCCGAGAGGGAATGGGAGTTCATCACTATGGATGTTGTGGTATGTCTCCCCTATACCAAGGAAGGCCAAGATGCAATATGGGTTATGGTAGATCACCTTACCTAGATGACATGAGAAAGAAAGAATGTTGTCAAGGGATGAATCCGATTGAACTACATACGAGGAAGATGGTTCAACTACACCATGATGCGAGTTCAAAGTTCTTGAGTATAACCTAAAGATTCACTTCCATGTGGTGGAAGTAGGTACATGAAGAACTCGATGTTAGTACATTTTATCACCCCTAACTAATGGTTAGTATAATCCAGACTAGAGGGTCTGATAAGAGCATGTGTGCTTGTTCAGGGTGATACATGGAGACAGTTCTTGTCCCCTGTAAGATGTGATGATAACCACCATAGCCAATGTCGGGATGTAAAGAAGCTTTGTAAGGGAGGTTGTGTCGGTCACCACTTCATTAAGATGATATTGGTGAACAGACCTTGTGAAGGTCAGTGAGACCAATGTGGATGTAGATGAAGTCGCTTTGATCATGTGATGGGTGAGAAAGCCCAGGGGTGACATGAGTTGTGAGTTGATGCACAGTAGACTGACATGCATCTCACTGTGGGAGAGTATGTGATGAGAAAATATGAACCCTCTAAGTTATAGCTAAGAGAGAGTTGAGTCTCAGCCGCATGGTCCATTTGAGATGGATTGTTGGAGATAGTTGTGTTTAGCCTTACCCCTGAGGATAACATGATGTATAATGTGTTCCATGAGTCTAATCTAAAGCACTATGTGAGGTACCCAAGCCATGTGCTGAGCCCTGAACCTATTTAGCTTTTTGAGAGGCTGAAAAGTATTGAGTCACCTATGAGGGTACGATATACCAAGGTAAGAAAGAAATCAGATGAAAGAATATGAAATGATGAAGGTTCTTGGGGAAGCAACATGGAAAGGGTGAGGCCACATGGGAGCCATGATGGACATAAGAAAGGCTTATCCTGTTTGTTTGTGTGCCTGATGGAATTTTAAGGGCAAAATTCCTATAAGAGGGGAAGGATGTTCCAACTCAATTTTTGGGTTCTTTTGGTGGGAAATGTAATTTATCCTACCAAAGATATTTGAACAAATAAGGATATAATTTGTTTTGAATAAAAGGATTTCATTTAAAATAGACTTGTTGGTTGTTTTATGGGCTTTCTTGGCCATTGAGCCCAATTGAAAAGAAAAGAGAAATAAAAAGGAAAAGGATAAAATTAATAAAAGGAAAATATGTGAACTAGACTTTTATAAGAGGATAAAGGCAAATAGATATTCCCCAATATGGGAATCAGTGCCTATACGATTTCTTTAGGTCCAAGGGACCCAAAATAACAAGATAATGGCAAAGGGAAAAGAAATACTAATTAAAATTGGATTACTTGAAGGATAACTTGGGAGGGAAGGAATCATTCTCATATGTTGGAATTTGTTTCCCAAACTTCAAAAATATCTAGAAAATGTCAAGATGAACTTTCCCTTAAAATTTGAGATAAAAAGGAGCTATGGTTTAGGAGATATGATTTTCTCAAATTATCTCCAAAATATAGCATTATTTTGCAAATAGGAATATGTTTTTCCTTTTGGATGAACGCGTGCAACGAGAGCCGTTGGATCTTGATCCAATGCTTGGCGCTCATCGTCTAGTCCCACAAGGAATTGGACTCTGCCGAGTTGCAGAGGGAATTTCCCTCTTAGATTTCTCGCGATCCAGAGAGTGTGCAAGCCCGTTGTTGTTTTCTTTGGACTCAGGAGAGGAAACTGAGGAGAACTATCCCTACTTTATAGGGGTTTGGTCATCGATTGGGAGAATCCCCAATCCAGTAGGGACATGCCTCCAACCCTATATATAGGGGAGGGTTTGTGAGGGCACCAACACGCAAACCTACCAACCCACGACCTATGAAGAGTTGTAAGGAGTGTTGTCGTGCCTCCAATTGATCCATCTACCCTGACCTGCACTCTCGTCACCTCAGCAAACCTCGCCGGAGTCCGGTGAGTAGGAGAGGGTCGCGGCATGTTCTTGGCATACAATTGAACCCCTAGTCGAGTTCGTCGGTAGAAGGAGAATCCTGACCTGTTGGCGTGCTCGTAGGTGGACTGGATCAAGAAGTCAACCATAAGGTTGACCATCGCAACAGTAAGAGAGTCATGAGGTTGAAGAAGAAGGAGACCTCACGGAATTACTAGAGTACCCCTCGCCTCCTTCTATCGAGTTAAGGTTAGTTTGGTCTTTTACGTATTTAAAATCGTAGAATAAGTCACACACATCCTAGGTCGTTGGATCTTGAGTGGACCAGCGGGCCATGGATCGAACGATCCTTGTTTTTCTAAAAGTTACAAATAAATCAATAAAAATGATTTTCATTACAAAAATCATATCTTTTGCTAGAAGACTCAGATGAGAAAGGTTTATGCATGAACATTGATCAGAAAAATACGAGGAATAAGATAAAAATTGTTTAAAAGCCTAAATTAGTATCTTTTAATAAAAGTATGTAATTTTAATGGAAAAAGTATTAATTTGTGGTTAGAAACCCTAAATAGGAGAAAAAGGAAAGAAAAGTGCTTGTAATCCAAAATTAGGGTTTCATGTTGCTAAAGGATAATATTAAGATCTTTTGTGAAAGAAAGATGATGCAATTAGTGTTTGTGAGTAGTTTTATAAAATTAGGGTTTAAAATAATAAAAATGAAGTGAAACCCTGATTGTAATCAAAATCCTAAAAAGGACTAGTAACCCAAGGAAACAACTAGGATTAATAGACCATGATGGCATGATTAATGATAAGAAAATTTGTATGCCTATTTCAGGATCAACTTGGTGTGTGCTTTCTTGGTTTCTTAATTGTTTGAATTATTTCTGCAATCAAGTCAGCTTGACAGGTATGTTGTTAATTATGGTTAATCACATTAGTTTTCCGAAGAGTTTCTCAAATGATTCACTGCGTTGAATGCAATTTATTAGTTAGATGTTCATACTTGCAAATTATAAAGTCACTATGATTATCACAATAATAGTATAAGTGTGTATTCTCGCACCTACATGTCACCCTGATGGATGATGTAAAAAGGTCAAGCCCAGGAGGGAAGACCCATGGGTACCATGAGTGGTGACCCCAGACACCAAGCTCAGGATTGAGAAGGTGGCCTATGATATTACATGACTAAAGGGCACCATGAAGGGTGACCCCAGGCACCAAGCTCAAGATTGAGAAGGTGGCCTTAGGTCAATGGCAAAAGAGAAACTCTAAAGGGGGTATTCCAGGGTTAGGGCAAAAGCGGTGGAGAATGACACATTGAAAATGTAATTTGGCTTGTTAAATTACCTTGATTGTCATAATTAAGTTGTTATCCATATTTGTGAAATTTTGGTTGTCCCCACATACCGACATATTCTTATATGCTGACCGACGTTTTGTTTGTCGGCATTTTAGGTACCAGTTTGAAAAGGACAAATAGTAAAGTGGCATATGTGGAATTAAATGAGAATTAAAGTAACAAGGAGGATTAGTTAGAATAGACTACAGATGTATGTGGATAGAAGTAGATATCCAAGTTTTTGACAAATGTATGCAAAGTTTTATTTTATACCAGTTTTTAGTTTAGTTGGTAGAATTTGATAATTGTTATTGATTATTTGTCGAACCTTTGATCCTATTAATTGAGATAACGACTCTGACCTTCGGGTCTCCCTTAATTGGGGGTTACCGGGAGGCAAGGTCATTACAGGTATAGTCGGTCCCCTCCTTGTAATGAATGGCCCTATGAATTTAATAGAATTTGAATATAAAAAATTGTTTTAACTCCTTGTTCCCTCCATAATGGCCTCGCTATTTTGGGGTGAGCTAATACCTTAAGTCACCTCTATGCTTTATGGTTCCTCTTCGGGAAAGGTTATCATGTCATGTATAATGCCCACAAGAATTTTTTTTATGATTTGTATCTCAGCTAGATAATGATTCCACTCTGACATTGTATCTATGTTGATATTTTATGATGTGGTGATCAAGAGTGGAATACCCTACCAAAACTTGGTGATTGTAACTAATATCCCTGAGAAATGCAATAAATTGGTACTCAATGCACAACACTCTTGATAACCAACATGGTAGGAGACATTTATAGGGATATATGTGGTTCTCTTGTTGAAGGGAACTTTTTCAAGGAGAACCCACCAATGTTGCATAATTTTTTTAAATCAGTTAGGTCATAACCATGATTGATTTAGCCAAGTCAAGTGAATTGTCTAGATATAGAAATGTTCTCAAAGCCTCTTCAAGAATTTCTCATAGAACTATCAATAAAATCCCAATTTGAACATCTTTCCTAGATGAACTCTTCAACATTATGAAGCATGGTGCAAGGAATTCTACTACGGTCTTCTCCTTTTATGTTGATACATTTTTATAAGAAATCACAGACAAGGGTTCTATAAGCCTTTTCCAGTGTGATCTCTCGCCCTTCTATGATTCATCCCCTTGTCACACTCCCTCCATAGACACATTTAATTGATATATGCACATATGCATTGCATTCAAATTAGTGTCTCAACAATTCATTGTGATGATTCTTTTTTCAATGCATACTAGAGAAGGCCTTCATCTACTTCATATGCTTTGTTTTTCACCAACTTCCTATTAGAACATTGTAAAGGAAGAGGAGACGGGCTTGTAGCTAATGATACCATGCATGTGGGTACCTGTGGTTCTCATGGCAAATAAAACTGCTGCCAACCATCATCAGTTTGATTCATCATAAAACACTGTGAGGGAACATAGGAAAGAACATTGGATCCACCAAAGTGTTCAAGGCGTCCAACATGTTAGCTTTAGGATTCCAACCCACTCCTTATACATGTAGGCCCACCCCCTTGATTAAAAGTCAGGTGACCCTATCTTGGGTGGCTTGAGGATTAGGCAGTTAGAGGGAGGTATTCATCACATTTCCAAGATGTCGGTGCGCACCAGCAAACGTTATTAGCCTACATAGCTTTCATAATAACTATCGGGGTCTGTTATGCAATTGTGCTTTTCTTATGTAATTGGTCCATGTTATCCTCGTTTGTATAAATATATTGTCGAGTGACTCAGCTCAGTGTTGATCACGACAACATCTTCGCATTAAGCTCAACATGGTATCAGAGCTGTGGAATCGAAGATTCCAGATCCTCCTCTCCTCTCCTCCATCTTCCGCCCCTTCCTCATTCAAACCCTAAGCTAAGGGAAGATGTGACCAGCTTTCTTCTTTGTTTCTTCTCGTCTTAATCCCTCTTCTCCAAAAGCAAGCTTGGAGTTCTCTACTTCCTCATCGACAAGTGGATCAACCTGCTCCCTCTCTCCAGCATCAGCGGGCGAATCTGCGGTACCTTCTCAAGATCCCCAGCGACGAAGCAACTTCATCGAGTTCTTCTCAAGCATCTCAGTGAAGAGTAGATATAAGGAGTTTCTCTACCACATCCACAACGTCTTCACCCTTTCTCGACATCTACAGATCGTTTCTCAGTCATCTGAATCAGGTTCCTGTTCGTTCTCCCCTTCTATTCTCTCGCCTATTCAGATATGTGCTCGCATCTCATCTTCGCCCTCAATCCGCCGTGCTCCTGTGAAAATGAGTCCAATATCTGATTCAGAGGTGTCGTCAAACCCGAATCCAAATCCTCAGTCCCTCTCTTCTCCTTATCCATACCCGATTGGTCTCAATGTGTCCAATTTCATCTCTATCAAATTGAATCATCATAATTTCCTTCTGTGGGAGTCTCAGATCAAAACTCTTGTTGGAAGATGTAGTATCGAAGGCTTCATGTATGGAACTAAGGTTCAACCTCCTCGTCTGACTGGAAATTCACAGGACACGCTAGATCTGAATCCAAACTACAAGTTCTGGCTCAAAACTGATCAACTTCTTAAAGGATGGATCACTGGTTCCCTATCTGAGGAGGTAATGGGTGATGTGATCGGCTGCTTAACCTCTGCAAAGGTATGGAAGACTCTTTCTAAGAAATTCACTGAGTCCACTCAATCTAGAGAGTTTGAATTGAAATCTCAACTTTGTACTTTTAAAAAGGGATCTGCATCTCTGTCTGATTATCTGAGAAACTTCAAAACCATATGTGATCAGTTAAATGCCATAGGGCATCCTGTGAGTGAGCAAGAGAAGGCATTCACTCTTCTAAATGGCCTTGATACACCTGATTATGAGAATTTTGTGATTTCTATGTTAAAACCTCCTGTTCCTAGATACATTGATCTCATTTCTCTTCTTTAAGACTATGAACGAAGAAAGGCACGGAAGCCTGCCTTATCTACCGTTGCATTCTATTCAAGCAAGACACCTGCAGAACCTTCTTATCATATGCGAGCTAACTTTTCATCTAGAGGAAGAGTTACAGGATGAGGAATGAGTCGTGGCAGAGGCTACTCACCGCAAGCTATTAACTACAACTCAGGGATCCTTGGCACTGCTCCCACTACTTCAAAATCTCCACATCAATATTCATCTCAAGGACGCAACTTCTCTCAGTTTGCTAAGCAAGATACTAGTAATGGTGTTACCATTTCTGAACCATCCCGTCCACCTGTTATCTGTCAGATTTGCGGAAAAAGGGGTCATCCTGCCTTCAAGTGCTGGCATAGGTTTGACTCAAACTATCAAAGCACATAGGCCCCTAAGCTTCTGACTGAAGCTACTACAACTCTAGCAGCTTTAAGAGTTAATGACAATCATTTCACTGAGTGGCATGTAGATATTGGGGCTACAGATCATATTGTTCAAACCTCAGGTAACCTAGACAATCTACGAGTATACCGAGGAATAAATTGTATTATGGTCGGGAATGGTAGTTATTTTCCTATATCTCAGATTGGTGATGGTTTCTTGAATAATGTTACTGCCATTCCTTTAAAACAAGTTCTTGTTGTCCCACAAATTACAAGGAGCCTTCTCTCTATTTCGCGCCTTACTTCTTCTTTTCCTTGTTATTTTATCTTTACTCATGACATGTTCCTTATAAAGGATTTTAAGAATCACCAAATTCTAGTACAAGGTAGATGCAAGGATGGTATGTGTCTTCTTTAAGCCTCGTCACCTAATTTCAGCTCAAAAATTCTTCATAGCTCGTCTTCATCAGCTGTCAAGGCTGATAACCTGAAGTCTTCTTTCTTCTGTAATAAAGTCAATAAAGCCAGTGGTGATATCTGGCATCAGTGACTTGGTCATCCCAATCATGATGTCTTTTTGCAACTTCTTAGAAACAAGCTGATACATTCTAGTAGTACTACAAAGAAAACTTGTAATAGCTGCCAAATAAGCAAGAGAAAAAGGATCTCTACTAATGTACCTCATACTATGTCTAGCACTCCCTTTCAACTTCTGTACTGTGATGTTTGGGGTAAAGCTCCAGTTACCTCCAAAGCAGGCTTTAACTACTTTGCTCTTGTAATAGATGATTGTACCACGTTCACTTGGTTCATTCCTTTGCATAATAAAGATGAGTTCTATGATAATTTTGTCTCCCTATGTGATTTTCTACGAAATCAATTCAGTGCTCAAATCAAAATGGTCCAAACTGATCGAGGAGGAGAATTTGTTAACAATCGTCTTAAAACTTTCTTTTCTCAGCAGGGTATTCTTCATCACCTATCATGTCCACATGATCATGCTCAAAGTGGAGTTGTTGAACGCAAACATCGCCATGTTATTGAACTTGGCCTATCTATGATGTTTGAATCACAAGTACCGAAATCTTATTGGGATGATGCCTTTGCTACTGCAGTATACTTAATCAACCGATTACCAACTACTGTAATTGCCATGAAAACACCATTTTACTCTTTATACAAACAACAAGTCAATTACTCTTCTCTTAAGGTATTTGGTGTTCTCTGTTATCCCTACTTGAGACCATATGCAAAGGATAAATTGGAACCTCGTTCTCTACCCTGTGTGTTTCTGGGATATAGTGCACAATACAAAGGTTATAAGTGTTTTCATATTCCAACACACAAACTATATATATCCAAGCATGTGATCTTCGATGAATCCATTTTCCCATTCAAGGACAATCGGGTGTCATCACCTGTGCTAACTGATATATCGAGCTATTCTGAATTCCTTGAAGACCCACCATCTAGTATTTCTGAAAATGAAAGCCTTATGCCGTCTTCTTCTTCTCCTACCACTGTCATGGATGTCAATAATTGTACTGATGTATCTCTGAATGATATCAATGAGCAAGTCATATCTACTCTGCACGACTCAATTGGGTGTCCCACTAGTACTCCTACATATGACTTGGTTATCCCTCTTCAACAATCTACTCCTGCCAACAATTTTTCTTCTTCTTCTTCTTCTACTTCTCAACCTTTCTCTTCTTCTTCTCCCACCACTACCACTCCCTTTGACATTGCTCCCATCATTCATAAACATCCAATGATGACTCGGTTGAAGTCAGGAGTTGTCAAACTGAATCCCAAATATGCTCTTAGCACAACCATGTCTTCTCTGAGCATTCCAAAAACTATTCAGAGTGCTCTCAAAAATTATAACTGGAGATCAGCTATGCTAGTTGAGTTGGAGGCCTTACATAGAAATCATACTTGGACATTGGTACCTTGTACTCCTAATATGAATGTTGTTGGCAGTAAATGGGCCTTCAAAACAAAGCTTAAATCTTATGGTTCCTTGGATAGATTCAAGGCTCGGCTAGTAGCCAAAGGATTTACATAAGAGGAAGGCATTGACTATCTTGAAACATTTAGTCATGTGATTAAATCCCCAACTATAAAAGTTGTGATAACCATAGCACTGTCTCTGAAATGGACCATTCAACAATTGGATGTGTGCAATGCCTTCTTAAATGGAACTCTGGACATTCCTGTTTACATGGCTCAGCCACCAGGATTTATACATACTGCCTTTCCAGATCATGTCTGTCATTTACATAAAGCTCTATATGGTCTTAAGCAAGCTCCAAGGGAATTATCCTGCATCTCTTCGATATGGGGTTTACTATCAGTTCAGATGATCCCTCTCTCTTAATCTATACACAAAACAATGATATTGCTTATCTTCTTCTGTATGTGGACGATATCATCATTACTGGCAACAACTCGGTGCTATTAACAAAGCTCATCAAGCAACTCGAATATGAATTCTCAATGCGAAATCTTGGTGATATTCACTACTTCTTGGGCATTGAGGCCACTACTAATTCATCCGGTCTTCTTCTCCATCAATCTAAATACATTGCTGAGTTGTTACAACGAGAAGACATGTTAGATTGTAAACCTGCTTCTACCCCTCTCAGTTCAACTTTCTCCAAGGAACTTCAAAAACTAAATCAAATGGAGCCTTGTGATTTTAATCACTATAGACGATTGGTTGGTTCCTTACAATATATGTCTCTAACAAGACCTGATTTGACTTATGCTATTAATATTGTATGTCAATATATGCATCATCCAACAGTTGGTCATTTTTCTCTAGTCAAACGCATACTCAGGTATCTTAAGAAAACAATAGACTATGATTTACAAATCTTTCCATCTTCCAATCTTTGCCTATCAGCTTTCTCTGATGCTGACTGGGCTGGTTGCCCGACTACTCGAAGATCGACCAGTGGGTTTTGCACCTTCGTCGGCTCTACCTGTATCAACTAGTCATCTAAGAAACAACATACTGTCGCAAAATCTAGCACTGAAGCAGAGTACAGATCTCTCTCCATCACTGCAGCTGAATTAACTTGGCTTGCCAATCTTATGAAAGATCTTTGTGTATATCAAGTTGGACCCAGTATGCTCTACTGTGACAATCTGAGTGCTCTTCACTTATCTACTAATCCTGTGTTTCATGTTCGCTCCAAACACATTGAAATGGACTACCATTTTGTTAGGGAGAAGGTTGTTCTTGGATTAATAGTTACCAAAATTTGTCTCTTCAGAGGATCAGCTAGCAGATCTCTTCACGAAGGCTCTTCCCCGATTACAATTTCAGAGCTGGGCATTAGATTCTCTAATCCACAGCTTGCGGGGGGGGGGGGGGGGGTATTAGCCTACATAGCTTTCATAATAACTATCGGGTCTGTTATGTAATTGTGCTTTTCTTCTGTAATTGGTCCATGTTATCCTCGTTTGTATAAATATACTGTCGAGTGACTCAGCTCAGTGCTGATCACGACAACATCTTCGCCTTAAGCTCAACAAACGCCAGATTCATCTCTTTCTGTACAACTGGTGTACCTTTATACCACAGAGCTCTCATATCCAATATAATGGCGTCCAGAAAGGCTAGGATCCGACGTAGCACCATAGTTCAAAATTTAAGTAGCGCTCATATCCAATATAACGGCATCCTGAAAGGCTAGGATCCGCGTAGTAGTGTGAAAGTGCGGAGTAGTTCGTTCGACAAACATTATTTCTTTGGAAGGGTAAAATTCGAATATGTCCGCTCTCCATATATATCCTGACTGACAGAGTCAGACGGCATTATGAAATTTTGGAAGTTTCTGCAAAGACTTTCTTAAAATAAAAATATTGACATCACAAAGAGATGGCAATGACGTCGCCTGAGAGATTCGAACTCTTGCGGGGAAACCCCATGTATTTAGCAGGCACACGCCTTAACCACTCCTTAAAAACGACGTGTTGTATAGCCCTTAATCTTACTATTATTAACCCATTTACTATATTTTATATTACGTTAACCACGCTGCTTCTCCATAACCAAGAACATGCAATGTGGATCTGAACTTTCCTTGGGAATAAGAAAACGAGCAATTACACCGGGTGAAGATGCAATGGGAATACGATAAGTGCGAAAAACCGACCTCAACTACGAGAGGGAATAGAAACAAACGTCAAAGACACCCCATTGTCTGTGAATTACAGCTAAGTAATTCCAGTTGTGCCGAATTAGTACAGACCAGCTGAATTTATTACACATGTTAACAACGGAAGATGGAGCTTGACGGTGCGAATAGGAATCGGTTCTCATTCCAAATCCGTACCCTACACGATCTCAATCAGTCAGTCCGATTACATGCAGCTGCGTGCGCAAGCTCGCTGCTGCGTCAGCTAGCACTGCTGCGAAGAACTACACCTCCATCGCCCCCATCTCCTGGCAATCCCCACTGGCACCGCCGCTGCTTTCGCCTCCACTGAGGCTCCAATCGAAAGACACATCAAGGAAGTATAACAGGAACACCATGACGATGCAACACGCGAACATGGGTATGGGGCCAAAGATCCAGAGGAAGAGGGGGAACGAGAAGTAAAGCATGCGGAGGCCCAGTGACCAGAAGTAACTCCCCCTATTGAGGGTGCGCGCGACGTAATCGGGCGTGATCCGCTGCTGCTGCTGGTTCGTGACGAGGGAGCCGCCAGCGCGGTTCTTGTAGGCCGGGACGTTGATGAGGACGCTGGCGTGGCTGTAGTAGCGGATGGATTGGACATTGAAGAGGAAGGACACGAGGAAGCAGGAGAGGATGGAGAAGAACTTGGCCGTCATCAGGGTATCCCGGGCAGGGTCGAAGAATGGAGGGGCGGCTGCGTCGGCTGCGGCGTGCGATGCCGAGGCGTACCTGCTGGCTCCCCACCCGTTGCTCATCAGGACTGCAATGAGGGAGCTGAGCATGATGGCCATGGAGGCTAGGAGCGTCGACGCCATGATGTTGTTCCGGAGTGTCTGTACCGCCAGAACGCCGGTCTTCATCGGGTCCTGAAATTGATGATCGCCGTCGATCAGAAAACGGAGCCGTCGACATGTGAAAACAGATGCGGGGATGACGGGGAAACAAGTAGACTGCTGGAGAGTTGTTCGCCAGTCCATAGCAAAATTAGCCTAATTACATGAGCATCTTACCTCCATCATGGACTGAACCCAGACGCGGCGGTTGAGCGCGTTGATGCCCATGACGGTCTTGGTGGGTCGGCGGAGGAGGCGATCGAGAAGCCACAGGTGGTAGGAAAGGAGGACGACCATGCCTAACGGCACCAACACCTCGTCCAGGTGCAGCCCCTTCAACATGGCCACAAGCAAGCTGCCGATCGACCTGTCGCTACCACGACGCACCGCCCAGTCCAACAACAGATATGTGTGCCGCCAGGGATTCGATTCAGCTCTTTGCTAGCAAGCAACAGAGCAGACGATTGACAAAAACCCCAGATGGTCTCTCTATATAGAGGGTAACGGGGGTGATGTTGTAGGCTGAGGGAGAAGACACAAAGGTAAGAGTGGGATTGGATGTCGTGTTGGATCATACACACCTTCTATAAGTAACCAGTGTGAAGACGAAGAGAAACACTCGTCTGATGGCATTCTTATGGAAGAAACGTGAGCACGTGGACGAGGAAGCTAAAGCCGGATCCACTTCCGATTCTAATCAGACGCCTGAATTTCTGGAACTAGTGAAGTTCTGAAACTGACACCGTCCTTTTACCAGACTCCATCCATGAAGTGCTCAACTGACTTGGAGCACCTTTTGCTGTCCGTTCTAAGAATATTCTCCCAATTTACAGAGGAGTGATGATATACACATGCAGGGGCATATCGAGAGGAGAGGGCTGCTGGGCTGAAGTGACGCCGGTACTATAGGAGGCTTCTTATAAAAAAATTATAGGACACCAAATACAATTTGACACCTACCAATCTTTTATCTACCATTTTAAAGAGAGAAGGTACCGAAGAGCTCATTATTGAAATATGTCATACGTAGTTTTGCGGGTAAAGAATTTGTGTGGAACATCAATACCTACCACCAATTTGTACTGCAATTTAATCGATTTCTTGTATAAATATATTCTTTTCTTATTCTTTACCAGAACAAATTATGTTCATTCCAATGTATTTTGTGGTAAGATAAAGTATAATGTTTGTATAAAAATATGTGCACAAATATTTTTTATGTAAATGAGTAAAATACAATATAATTAAATGAATATAAGTATATCTGAGTATTTATTTATACATAATCATGTTGCTTTCTTATAGATATCTAATTACTTGTTGGGTTTTCATACCATATTGTATCTGGCTATGTATATAAAAAAATTACAATATCTAGTTGAATTTTTTTTTCTTATACTTATGTACAAGTGAGGTACCATATATTAGAACTACATACCAATGTATAGAAACTTTTTATGATAGGATGTGGAAAAATTTATATGTGCATTGTTATTACAGTTTGACACAATTTTATATATAGAATTGTATAGAGGGAAAATTTAATGTTACTTACCATGTAAATAAAAATGTTAAATAAAAATATTGTAGTTAGATACGTAAATAAATTCTTTTTAGCTCGGTTATGATACCTTACATGTACTATACATAGAAAAAATATTACAATTAGATAAGATAAATAAAAATATTACATAAAAATATTACAATCAGATACGGTAAATAGAAAATAATTTTTTACAATATTATATAGTTCGACTATGATACCTCACATGTACATATGTATATAAAAAAATTGTTATAATAAATATGCTAAATAAAAATGTTACATAAAAATATTACAGTGGTTAGATGCGTCAAATAACAAGTTTATTTGTACATTGTTATGTAGTTCAACTAGGATACCTCACGTGCACATGTGTATAGAAAAAATGTTATAGTTAGATAAGGTAAATAAAATTATTACGTAAAACAATAATGTTATATATTGTACGATTAGGAAATACAATGAGTATGGATATCGTAGTCAAACGAAATGCGATGTAGTTGTATGATATATATATATATATATATATATATATATATGAAACTCAATAAAAATTATAATGTAAGAAGTTAGTCAAAACAAGACTAAGATTGACAAATTAATGGTTAACTTTTTACTTTATTGAAGTAACATATAGTGTACATATAGAATATGTTCAAATTATAGTTGAAAAAAATTATTTTAATAAAAAATATTTAATCATTATACCTACATGGAAGGTAGACAACTAACACATTGTGTCGCCAATCCTTTTTGGGATGGCAAAATTTGTCGTCCGAAAAAGAATTTGATTGTAGTTATATAAGTTCTTGTAATGCCCCGACATCAAATTAAGTCATCACCAATAATAATTGCAGAATAACCATTAGTAGAGGATCAAGAAAAATCACTAAAAATTTAAAATAATTTTGCGAAGAGATCCATTTCCCAGAAACTCTTAAGAAAAGAACCAAAACTATATATACAACATTGTTCACCTTGTACATCCATTGTACCATCTCATCCTGAAAAATGATATACCAGTTGCTTTGTCCAAACATATACACAAGCAACATAAAATCTCGAGGCATACGAGTGAAAAACTCAGATTGTTTATAAAACCTTCGCGTACTAACTCCTAAGGACCTGAGAGTACATAGGCGATACATATGACTTCTATCTAAAAGACACGACATATAGTACACTCAACCTGAGCTATTACTAATATTCCTTCTGTTGTTGTCATTCCTCTGCAGTACGATCTCTACCTCCACGAGCACGTCCACCTAAAATTTGTGGATCCCACGGGATGAGACACAAGTCCCAGTGAGAGATACAACTCTCCGCCAACAATATTATTATCACAGGTAAATAATATAAAACTAAGCAAAGGAACTTTTATGTAAATAAGCATGTTTAATCATTATTTAATTGTAGTGCAAAGCAATAGCAATGTTAAAGTAGTTCAACTATCCATGAAAGAGCTATAGATCATCTATTTTCTTTATAAGGAATGTGAAGAACATGTATAACATCTATCAACTAAGATGTATAGAAATAATGTAACATCAACCAATATTTTTGTATTCAATCCTTAAGCAGATACACTACACGGTTGATTACATATTTACAATCACATTTATTACCAGAGGAGATGAGGTATATCGCTCATGCTCCAACCAACCACCGCTTAGTCAAAATCGGTACCATACAAGGTCAATGGAAGAGACGGCTTCCAAGACCTCACCTGTCTCGATCAGTACGAGACTACTGGCAGGACATCTTATGTCAACTACAATTATCTTACTAGGGTATAGTGGTATATTTGCTATAGAGTTACAGTCGTAGCATGCACTCTCTCCGGAATGGTCACTGAGCTTTCTTGATTTATTTTCATCGAGATGGTCACTGAGCTTTCTCAATTTATTTTTCCTTGGTATGGTCACTGAACTTTCTAAGTTTATTTGGGGAGTTCACCGAGAAACCTCGGCATGAAGAAGATTACATATTCAACAATATGTATGATGAGTTAAATCCGTTTAACCATTCAACAAATTCTAACACTGAATGGATCTATGGTCAGGGCAACTACATGATAAGATTTCACTTGATTAATTAGGTGTATTACACTATCTTTTAGCATTAACCAAGTTACAAAAAAGAATTATAACATATGCTACAAAGAAAGATGTAATACATTTATCAAGTACTTTTATAATCTTTGGAACACATTGAATGCATAACACTCGGGATCTCAGTCCCTTATCACATTACTGGGAATTCTCATCCCTTAACATTAGCATCATCATGATTCCTAGATCTGGGTATTCAAACCCTTAGTTCATCACTGAACATTGTTACCTCTTATTAGGTAATTATTACCTCTAGGTCATCAGACCAGGTATACATTATACTTATTGCACAAGTATTTTACATGGCTCACAAGGCCTGTAAATCTGTATCATATGAAATAGCATAGCTCATACCTGTCTATGCTCATCATCTCATGATACCTTCATGGTTAGTATTTCATAATAGAAGCAATACCAAGTACATACCATTACCATGCAATATAAGATAAATAAAACCTTTCCACTATTAGGGTTAGGGTTTCCCCTTTAGCGGATTAGGGTTTCAAGTTCATATTGTCAATAATCAATACCCTAATTCATATTATTAAGAATCAAAACCTTGATTCATATATCCACATATATAAGGAGTATCAATGTATGCTCATTAAATGATTATCACACAAGGTATGAGCTTCTCTCTCATCCTTTCTAGGATAATGATCACATCATACTTTATTAAGTTGGTTTGATCCTTTTCTCAAGGTACATTGGCCTACATTATCAAAATGCATTGAACTCTATACACCTTAATGTATCATTCAACATAACACACTTCATGTGTTACTCAATCAAGTATATTGGATTGAGGTGATTCTACCAGATCAGACATAGAGGTGTGTGTATGCTTCACACCATATCGGGCATAGAGGTGTGTGTATGCTTCACACCATATCGGGTTAGAGGTGTATCCTTGATCACCTTGTCATGCATGAGGTGTATCCTCATCACCATATCATGCATGAGGTATAGGTTCATCGCCATATCGTGCTTCAATATCGGGTTGCTCAAAATTAGGGTTTGCATACCGGGTTAGACCCTTATGCTCATATCTCTTCAAACCTCCTGGTATCAGCCTACCCTTCACCATGTGATAAGTGATAGCCTAGACAACAGGTTAGTCTAGACCAGATCAAGTGTACAAATCAATAGGGGTTTGGGGTTCCAAGGTATATCGGGTTTCATATTACCATGTTGGGTTTCAATCACCATATCAGGCTAGAGGTACATAATTGACACCATATCGGGCATAAGGTGTGTGCTTAACCCCATATCATGCATGATATGTGTGTATGTGTCACTCATATCATTCATGAGGTATAAACTCATCACTATTTCGTGCATGAGGTGGGTACTTAGATCACTTATACTGGGTTGCTCATAATTTAGGGTTTGTCTTCTCGGGTTAGAGGTACTTGACACCATATCGTGCATAAAGTGTGTACTTGACCCCATATCATGCATGAGATGTGTACTTCATCATCATATCGTGCATAAGGTATATTCTTCATCATCATATCATGCATAAGGTGCATACTTATCACCATATCGTGCTAGTGGTGTGTCCACATCACCATATTAGGTTAGAGGAGCTTCAACCCAATATCGGGTTGGACCATGATGATGTCATCATCCTCAAGCTCAAGTCCTTTATTCTTACTATTGTAGTTCATGGACAACAGGTCTATGTAACTATTAGAACTCATGGATTCATCAATCATTCAAGAAAATTCGAAATTAAAAGTAGGTCATCAAGTATGGCAAGATTGATAGTGAGTAATAACATAATTGGGTTCAAGTTATATACCCACCTCAAGAACAACTTCAAATATCCATGCTCCAAAGTTTCACATTCCCAAGGTTGAAGATGAACTTATCACAGGTCCAAGACTTGTTCACAACTCCTCTACATGCAAGGAATCACCACAGTTAAGAACTTGGTGAAGAAGAAAAGAAAGAAAGAATCACAACTCGAGATCATGCTTTAGCCAAGGTTGAAGGTGACCATTACTTCACTTTAAGCTTAATGGCTCGAGCTCCTCCTTTTGAAAAGATTCACTAGTAGGTGAAATGAGTGGTATATATAATTGGGGTTCATGAGAGAAGGTGTATAAGAGGTGTCATCATTTTATACTACTAGGTGCCACGTGTCCATGCACACATATTTATCTTGACATGAAAAACTATTTAGGATAATCTAGGGATAATATTTCAGCCCTTAGTTATCTTGTTGAGCAAGGTATTTCAACTCAACATCACTTTATTCACAAACCGATACACTTTTCCTAAGGAAAGTTGCAAACCGATATCCATCCCCTCCTTGAGGTTCTTAACCCATAATGGAAAAGGACAAGAGTTGATAAAATGATATGGGACCTCCTCTATGGCTCCTTGGGTGATAGGCATCCCCATATAAGCTCTAGAACTCGATACAACTCATAAAAATGCTTCAACTATACATCTTTTCTTGGTCTTTTCATCACCAAGAATGCTACCACTCAAAGATGATTCAAGCATGGTGCCACCTTATTTCTCTCTCCTCTAAATGATGACAAGAGAGATTAGGGACACTCTAGAGGTTTTAATTTGCATATCAACCCTACATTTTGGGTAAATTGCAATTTGTACCAAAATTGTTGCACAAGGCACTAACATTATTCAAACAAGTTTCAATTTGAAATTTAGGCTTTCCACAAGACGCCCCTTAGCATCATTCTCTCTCTTATGATGCTAAAACACAAGAGGTACATTCAACATGTGACATTTTGCAATATAACCCCTCATCTTGGGTAAATTGCACTTTACACCAAAACTATCATATAATGCACAAATAGTTTGCAAATAAGCTCAAACTTGAAAAGTAAACTCTAGGAGAGTCTTAATTACTTTTGAAAAGATTAAATAAGTTTGTAAGTAACTGACTTAAACAAAACTTCTAGGGTTAGGCCATAACCCCGGTCATGGATGTTATAGTTCTACTCTGCATTCAAATCAACAAGCTGAAGCATTAGGATTACATGCAGATTTAAAAATTAGTACATAGTTTCAAACCATATTAAAATTAATAAATATTATTAATATTTTATGAATGAAAATTATATTTTTCTAATTACTATTATGAATATATGTTACGTGTCAACACTTATTTAAAACATATTCGTAGAGGTGTAGACTATAAATTCAATTGTTAATTCTTTTATATGGAAAACCCCGCAAAAATAAGGAATAGTAATCTTTACTAACTTTAAAATAACTTACAAATTGATCAACCAAATTCTATTATTTCAATTTCTCTCAAATTATGTTGTTGGGATATTAAGGGATTGACTAAAAAATGCAACGTCCTACCAATAAACATCGGTATTATAGGAGGCCTCTTATATAAAAATTATAGGACACCAATCAGTATTTGACACTTGGCCACTCTCTCTCCCACCATCTTAGAGCCAGACAAAATTGAAGAGTCACCTATAAGAGACTTCCTACAAAGATATGCCACACGCCAGCAAACAAGTTATTTTGTGGGGCATGAATATTTTCCTCTGATTAGCAATGCAATATCAACCGTAAAACAAATTGTTATCTCTTAATTTGCTTTGTAGTGTTTATTGGTGAGCTAATACTCTGGTGCGGCAAGATGGATTATCTTTGACACTACTCAACACCAAAAAACAATACAAATTCAAAGCGATGAATGATCTTGTATTTGGTAACAACGATTACAAGCGATTTCAACCTGTCCGACCTTGTCCCATCACTGCCAGGACAATTGCACACTTTACCAAATGGATATATATCAGAAACATTTTTTTCTTATTCATTACAACAACTAATTATGTATTGGATATGTATTTTTGCAGTTGGAAAAGAACAATGTTGAAATAATTCAAGAAGTACCAACACATATTTTTTTATGTAAAAGAGTACACATAGTATGATATAATTAAATGTATATGAGTATGTGTAAAAAAGTACCAACACATATTTTTTTATGTAAAAGAGTACACATAGTATGATATAATTAAATGTATATGAATATGTGTAAAAAAAATCCAGGAAGAATCATACCATGTCCTTAGACATATCTAGATACTTGTTAGGTTACCATAGCACAAATAATCTCGATATATATACAATTTATATTTATCATATCTAATTGTAACATTTTTTTCTTATACTTATGTACATGTGAGGTATTATAATCGGACTACACACCAATATAGAGAAAGAAAAAAAAATTAATTATCGTATCTAACTGCAATATTTTATGTAATATTTTTATTATCATATCCAAATATAATATTTTTTTCTACACGTACGTACATGTGAGGAATCATCGAAATGTACATTTTTATCTACACATACCTACATGTGAGGTATCAAATTAAATTACATAATAATATATGTAACCAAATGTTCATTTTCCATATCTAATTGGAGAGTTTTTCTATATAGACATACATGTGAGATATCATAATCAAACGACATGTCAATGTATAAATAATTTTCCTCATAGTTTGATATCAACTTAGTCACAAGAATATTAATTTTTGTCTGAGCCCCCCCTACTGTGACTTTCATGATCTGTCATTGTACACTTGTTATAGTAAAACTTTCTGTTATAGTTATAATATGCACTTGTTATATTTGAGAATCAATGTTTGTTTTGGATACACAAAATAACATTAAAATGGTACACAAATTCTTAGAATCTAATCATTCTACTCTCAATGTCTCTCTCTATCTATTATCTACTTTCTTAATTATTTTAGTCACTCTCCATCCATTATTTCTTTATGCTTATTATAATATCTCTACATAAACTATCTTCTCGTAGTCTCTCCCCACCCAATATATTCTCGTTCTATTTTTTTCACTCTCTCTATATATATATTTCTATATGACATGTCCTATCGAAATATGGTAGGATCCAATAGAACTACATTATAGTGAATATATTTTTTTTGGTAAACCAAGCTCCCGTATAGTGTATATTTGGCGTTTCTCTCTCTTTATTTTTTTTGGTGGTCGAGTTTTGAAGATGAATGAGAAGGAAATAGTGCATTGTGATTGACTGCCTTATAGAATAATTATAGGACAAAGTACTATACTACTGCCTAACCCCCATATATGGGTGAGAGTGAAGTTATATGGATTCATTCCATTTTAATTGCTATACTACTGGTTAACCCCCATATATGGGTGAGAGTGAAGTTTTATGGATTCATTCTATTTTAATTCTAACACGTCACATGGTCTCCAACATAATTCATCCATCTTGGAAAAATTCTCCTTCTGATAAAGCGTATGCCAGGAATAGAAACATAACCCTTGTGTGGGATTTTTCTTATATAATAAATAGTGGGAATACATTTTACTAGAAGTGGTATCCTCTAGGCATGAGCCAATAAAATCCCAGAGATAGTTGTAGATTTTCAATTTCCTTAACATCATCTACCTATTTGTTTTAATTTTGTGTTTGCACGACTTCTCATTTCATATATGAAATCAATGAACTCATCTTTTTCTATATATCAAGGGGAGAAAAAGAAACTCATGACAATATGTGAGTCTTCATTCCTTTCTATTTACAATGGAATCATATCCCCTAATATCTACCACAAGTGTCACATTTCTCTCACTAATATGATGCATTAGAGTCAAGACCACTACTTGGATGATTTTTTGAGTGCTTTTGAGTAAGTGGATCAAGGATCCAATCGAGGTGAGAAATGTGGAGAAATGCAAACAATAGATTGATCAAAGGAATGTTATAAAGCCTCTAACCTAGATTAACCTCTAATCTTGTTTGTTAATCATAATTGGATGATTGAATAATTCTTCACTTGATTGATTATTTTTTAATAGCATGGATTTATTTTCCCTAAGTTTTGTAATTTCTTGAAATTATGAGTACCCAATTGTAAATTGTATGCAAAATGTCGAAGTTCATATATTTCTCCATTGATTTTTTTTTTGTTTTATGTGGTTGTAAAGTTTTTAAGCTTTGGTTTTATCATATATAATCTTAGGTTCAAACCATGTCCCTAATCTGGAGTTTTGTGGTTGAGCAGTTGTGGGTCTATATCCTTGAACGTAGACGTCAAATAGGTTTATTATTAGGAGACTTGATGGCCTTACAACCTAACCAACCTTGGTAGGGTTAGGTAGATGGATATTTCAATATCTAGGTGTTTAAGTATTGAACCTATTCTAAACAAAAGGTAAGTGTCGAACCTCAATAGGTTGAAATGGTGAGTTTTGATGGGTGAGGTTAGGATATCCCTCGATAAGTGAAGTGGGTTTGGGCCCTTGATGAATCATGAGGACGAGACATGGATGGACTTCAACCTCAATAGGTTGACCCTTGCTAGGTGAGTTGAGTTTGACTCTTGATATGTGGGGTAGTATGGAGTCCCAACAGCTTAAAGTAGTTGGATCATAATTGAGGTAGTTGAGGTGAATATCAATATGGTTGAATGTGCACATCAATTGGTGAGAGGGTATTTTGCCTTGATGTAGGAAATTGAGAGAACATTTATGAGTATGAGGGGGGAGGACCTTGATGGATCACACCCTTAATAAGTCACCCTGGATGGGACTAAAGGTGGACAATCTTGATGAGGCTTTTTGCAATGAGCTTCAATAGGTCCACTTATCGAGGTTGTTTTAGACCTTTGACAACCATAACCTATATATCCCCCCTACCCACTAAAACTAGCCTCATTTGGAGAGAATAAACCTTCTCAAACAAGAAGGATCATCCATGGAGGGCGAGGAGGAGCTCAAGGTGGTTGATGGACATGGTTTGAACCTTAGATTAGCTTATAGGTTGGACATGTTGCTCCTATAAGTGGATATAAATCAATATAGATTGGTTTCAACCCTAGATATTGTAATATATCTTATTCTCTTCTCTTCATGTTGTTATACCTATCTTATAGTTCAGTTAGCCATGCTCCATGATTATCCATGGTGGATCTTCCTCCAAAATAGCTAAAGATCCCTCCTTTTCTCTCCTTTCACCCTTGTTGTGGCTAGATCTAGATATATGGAGTGTTGGTGGAGCTTTTGAAGAGATTTTTGTGATGTTTAAAGGCTTCCAAATGTGATCTTGAAGTGTAAGTGATATTCCACATCTTTTCCAAGTGCATTTCTTATTCTCTCCTTGATTAAATATACATCCACATCTTAAACATAAGGCAAGTGGTTGGAACTTTCTTTATATGTGAAAAAGTTAAACTTTTATGGAATTGATCACATTTTTTTTGCGATACCATACATGTAACCTTTTCTTATCCTTGATTTCCCTCTATTTCTAGATGATTTTTTTCATTGGTGTGAGGAATATGCTAAATTTATCTCTACCTCATTGCCTTCCCTAGAGTTCCTCATTTGTTCTATAAAAAGCTCTCTGTCGTCGTGTCTTTATAGATCCACCATGGAAGTGTATTCAGACAGTGCAGTAATGGAAACTGCATCTTGGTTGCAGATTCTATGGTTATAGAGCCTCTCTTTTGGTGTTTTGGTGGCTTTTGACTTTGTCTTTTTTGTACCTTTTGGCTCCTTCTAGTGGTATTGGCAATGATAAGGCTGAGTAAGTTTCCTTTCGACTTAGGCTCAATAGGACTTGGTTTAATGAGTTTTTTCCTATATATTGTCCCTCTCTCTTTGTGTGTAGCTTCTCAAATTCCCTCCATAGCTCTTAAACTTGTTTTGACATGTTCATCATGGCTTCATTCATCCCTTATTGATTTAATGAAAAATTCTAGTTGACTAGGGAGTTGCAGTAGTGGTTGTATTTTTGACGTCAGTTCTCTAATCATGTATCATTAGTGCATGTATATTTGAATATAAATTTGTAATGTTAAATGATAAAGGCAGAAACCATCGAACACATTATGTTTAATGGGCACCCAAACTATGTTTTTGAATTTGGTTATTGCGGATGGCTTGTAGATGGAGTTTGTTGTATATGGACGTCTCTTTGTGAAGAGGGGTGTCCATGCTTGTCTTGATCGGGCTCCTACAACTTATTTTTTTGGGTGTATTTTAGTGGGGAGGGTTGTTGAGAATCTCACTTGTGTCGACTTTCTTCATTTCAAGTCCTCTAGAGGAGTTTGTTCTAGTTCTAGCATTTTATCCACGAGCTTGTTTTGTTGAGCTAACAGAGCAATTCATTTTATGGTCTGGCTACTTTGATGCACTACTACAACTATGTATCCTTGTGAAATTTTTGTCAGACTATTGGATCTTTATCATTTATGTGTCCCTTATAACTTTCTTATGCACCCTGATAATTATCTTTGGGCAGGGTGGCTTGTCTTCCTCTCCTTTCTTTTTTTTTCTCCAGACTAGATGGTATCTACTGCCTCCCTGGCTTTGGATGTTTTAGCATGGGGTGGCCAATCCTGTATCATCCTTTGAATATCCTCCATTTAGAAGATGAGATTTTGGTGTCATAGTTTGTAACATCCCAGGATTTGAGGTCTCAGATAAAACACTCTTAAAAGGAATGATTGGACTACCCATATCACCAAGGTGCACCTCCTTTTCCGGGAGCCCATCACTAAGAACTCCATAGTTAAGCGTGCTCAGCTTAGGGTAGTACTGGAATGGGTGACCTGTCGGGAAGTTGATCCTGGCATGCGGTCCAGGCATGTAGGAAAGGGTTGTCCATGGTTGACGTAGCCACCCTTGCGCTGGTATTCTGTGATCGGGAGCTGGGTGTCCATGGGCCATTATGGGTCTGCACTGAAATGGGTAAGAGATTATGAAGCCTTATAGTTGAGCCTTGATGAGGAAGTCAAGAGTCTAAGTTGGGGAGATTGTAACATCCCATGATTTGAGGTATCGGATAAAAAACTCTTAAAAGGAATGATTGGACTACCCATATCACCAAGGTGCACCTCCTTTTCTGGGAGCCCATCACTAAGAACTCCATAGTTAAGCATTCTTAGCTTGGAGTAGTACTGGGATGGGTGACCTGTCGGGAAGTTGATCCTGGCATGTGCGTCAGTGAGGACAAAGTGCACAGTTAAGGCTAGTGGTGGTCTATGGGGCCAGTCGTCATTCCTGAAACTCTACTAGTGCCTTGGGTAGTGGGCCCAGGCATTACATAGTTTCTTATCTCAAGGAGGGGTAGTGTAACATCCTCAAATTTTGGTGAAATTGAATGCTATGAATATAAGGCTTGATTTGATAGGAAAATCCCCTAATTATAATATACAAAACAATAAAGCTATCCACTTTGTGGCATGGGTTCAACCCATGGCCCAAGTGAGGTCCATGATGATATTTTCTTGGCAAATAGGTCAAGAAATAAAAGGAATTCATGCATAAAGGAAGGATAAGGACTTTATGAATTTTTTGATAACTAAAATATGGAATAATAGACAAGTTTTTAAAATATCCTAAGATAATTTTTAATTTATAAAATTAATGCAGTAATTATCTAACCATGAATAGCACCACAACTTTTGAGGCATATATTTCAATCTAATTTTAGAACATTTAAAGATAATGCAGAAACTAAGACACTTCTATAGTTTGAGAGAAAAAGTACTTTCCATATGATGTGGGTAATTAATTTAAGATTATACTTAAAGAATATGTTTTGTATATATAAGTCACCCAATAAATCCCAAAAATTAGATATATGTTGGGAAATGTTTTAGTGAGTTCCTCTCCAAATTTCATAGTGAATGGATGCTCCTAGAAGCCTAGAGAAAATTGAGAAGGATGAGGGATCTACATGTAATAATTAAATATTGTTCCCTTATTTGAAGAGAGAGAAAAAGATATCTAGAAACATCCCTTTGTGACCAAACTTGGTTGAATGCAAGATTATAGGATTATAATCAAATTCCCCTAATTTAGGACCAACCAAAATAAAGATGGAAGAGTTATAGATTCTATTACATTTGCATAAAGCTTATAAATAAATGTCCTAATCAATTAATGTATTATATTCTAGTTTCCTTAAAACATCAAGTCTAAAGTAGCCAACCACCCTTATTGAACCCAACCTCTTGAGCCAACATGGGATCATGGTTTGGTAAAGATAAATATAAAACTTGAAAGGAAAGTATGATTAATTCAGATCAAGATAATAACACTAGATGATTTTCTTGAAGTATAAAAGAAATATATTAATTGATTTCCCCTTTCACAACAAGAATTCTCAAATGGAAGTTTTTATAAGAAAGTAATGATTCCTTTTTCATGACCTTTGCATTTATTGAATAAAAGCTTCATATAGGAGGGATATATTTAATTCTTTCCTATAATCATGAATTTCCTTTCTCATAATATTAATTTGGGTTAAATTGATGAATAAGCATATGTATCTTTTTAATTCTTATGGAAACAGGGTAATTAGAATGACCCATTTTCAAATTAGTCATCTAATTAGGGTTTGCTTGGATGATTGTATGCATAACTAAGTTGATCATTGTTTAAAGCTTGATTAGTGATGTTAGTTAAGTTTTGATGTTTTATATATAATAAGAAGGTATAATAATACTTTGATTCACATAATTAGGGTTAAAATTTGGAAACCCTAATCGGCCCAAATTAGGGTTTTGATGACATATGAATACATAATTTGATAAGTATAGTGTCTCACTAAATGATTTTTAGTATTTTATTTGTAACTATGATTTAATTAAAATTTGGATATAATTTGGATATCTCAAGTTTGAGAACTATTGAAAAATATCATAATTTTTGAAGAATGTTCTGACCTGTTTGTCGGTCAAGTTTCAAACTCGACTGACCATATTTTCAGATTGATATAGAAGTGTGGTAATTGAATTTTATCTTTTTATTGGTATATCCAATTGATTTCAAATTATAAAGGTAGTTGTGAAACGCAATTATAGACACATAATTAAATTGGTGTAATTTTTGGATGATATTAGATCTCTACAGAGAGGGGTGTTGGTCGAGTTTTGTGAAGGACAAACTCGACCGACCATGCTGTAGACTGCAATATAGAAGTACAATATTTGATTTTTAGTTATTTATTGGTAACTCGAAATTATCTAAAAATTTTGTTGTTTCTTCTAAACTCAATTTCAGACAATTGATTAAAGTTTCATATTTTTTTTACTATTTTCGAATTCTGAAAAGTGTGGTGTCATTCGAGTTTATAACTCAACCGACCAACCAGTTTGAGCAAAATAAAAATACAATGAACGACTTTTTTGTAATTGTTCTAAGCACCTCAATTCATCTATATGACTAACCTAACACACAAGGATCTCTCATAAATTGTCATTCCTATCAAAGAAATGAAATTATAGAGAGAGAGTAGAGATAGGGTTTTGAGAAGAGAAAGTGGTGGAGATGTTGATCTAGGGTTCTCTATCCAAGATATGATGAAATCATAAAAGTTTAGCTTCTTTGCATAGAATTTCATGGTGAATCTTCTATCACATGTAAAGATTACATCCTTCTTCTGATTTAATTCCAAATCACATCAAATTTCTCCCTTTTCTCACTCTTCCACTTCTAATCCTCATTTCTAGGGTTTCTGAGTTGAAAGGAGAAAGATATTGAATTCATTTGCTAGAGTTTGATTGGGTTTCCAAAAAATTAGAGTTTGACCAACAAATTTAAGGTGCTTGGCACCTAAGGTGAGTGTTTTTCTACCTCTTAAGATCTGTGTTCATGTTGAAATACTAATTCAATCTGGTTAAAATAATCAGAAACCCTACTTTTATATGTATGTGATCGAGTATTGATCAAATGAGTCAATTAATCAATGTATACTTATGACTGATGAATGGAATATGTGAAAATGGAAACTAGGGTTTCCATGTGTATGAATAGCCCTAATGAACCTCTATTAATCATTATGAAATTATTTATCTATATGGTTCTTATGATGTGTTGAACAAAGGATGACTTCTTAAAAATCCTAGATGTTTAGTATTAAGGCGAGTATGAGTGATGAAGCTAGAATTCGTATATGATGTTGTAAATGTGATGAAATGTTGAATGTAAGTATTAATACTTCAATTAAAGATGATGAGTCTTACTAATATGATCTAAGCCTAATGAAACTATTTTAGTACAACTTATGAAATAATGATTAGCCCTCATATGAATGAGGGTCCTTTTATACAAGTTGCATAATATAATGTGTGAAGGATGATCAGAGATCATGATGTAAGAATATGTAACCTATGTTGGGTTTTGTGGAGAAAACATGCACGACGGAAGCAATAAATTTTTTTTTCCACACAACTCGAAATAGGATCTCATCGACAACAGTGTATTCGGAAAGATTGTTCACGGGGTATACCTTATTGCAGAGCAAGTCTGGCGATGTCCTGATGCACAATGGTGTGCAATGCTACTGGCCTACACAGACAATACTTCTCTCCCATTCATTGAGTGCATCATGGGAAGATTGGGAGGCACTCTTTCATGTGGTGATGCATGCTGCTCGTACCGCGGATGGATGGTCATTTACGTCCTCTGAACACAAGTATCTCTGCATCTGTGTCTCTACTTTGTCCATGCGGATGGACTGGAACTCTATGTTGCACTTCCTAAGATGGTGGGAAGGAGTAGTTTCTATGTGGCTATGTGCTAGCATCATGGTGCACTCCTTTCTCTCTAGAATACGGTAACGACTAAGGTTTATGTACGTGAGCGCAAACTAAAAAGCCTCTCTCAATCTCTTATAAAGATATCGGCCGTCAAGCCCCTTTAAATAGGAGATGAAAGGAGGCAGGGTTTCCCAAACCCATCGGTATACAGAAAGACTATGTTAATTAAAATGCTCGTGGATTAATTAGAATATTATGTAATTAATTAATTAACCAAATAATCATAATAATTGATTAATTAATATCCGACTCCATGCAATCACGCGGGATAGCTCTTTTGGCATATATACCAAGAGACTCCCACTTGCACTTAGAGCCAGGCACTCCAACTAATTGGCTCAAACATTTTAATATATTCTATTCTAATGGATTACATAAAAAATTTAGAATCAATTTGATTCAGAACAATTCCAATCAAATCCACAATTATACTCCTATTCCAACACATCCTATGTGTGTGACGCGGTAGACTCCAAATTATGTTGGCAATGATATCCATAATCATATTATGATTTCACAAGCAATGATTGGTATCTAGAAAGACTTTATTTCCACCAAAGTAATTGGAGAAGTTGGAGAACAACTTAACCTATCATTCATGATTGGTGTTACAGTGATTGTATAGTTCCTTGGTCGTTGATATCCAGATTGAACTTGAGTCATGGAACTATTATCCTTTTCAACGTTCAATCCATGTTCCTTGAACTAGAGTAGACTATTTGGGATATATGTAAGCTCAATATCACATATTGACACACATCAACATGGCCATACATTTCTCAATCTCACTTATCAAGTGGTATGAATATCAAACTCCCGTACGAAGGACACATTCCATCTACATCACTCACAGTCATCTCCATGTGTCACAGTGCACCCAAGCACCATCTTTATGGCAATCCTTATTCAATACCACAATGGATGATGTCAAAGTACACCGAACGACAAGTGACAAGTGTAGTGACTTTAGGTCTAAGAACCACAATAACCACCATCACTATGAAATGTGACTCTAACTACCAATCATGGTATCCATGTGTCACTCGCAAGGTGGGTCTGTGTAACATCCCAAGATTTGAGGCCTTAGATATAATAATCTTAAAAGGAATGATTGGACTACCCATAATACCAAGGTGCACCTCCTTTTTCGAGAGTCCATCACTAAGGAACTCCATAGTTAAGCATGCTCAGCTTGGAGTAGTACTATGATGGGTGACCAGTCGAGAAGTTTATCTTGGCTTGTGCGTGAGTGAAGAAAAAGTGCATAGTTAAGGTTAGTGGTGGTCTATGGGGCCAGTCGTCATTCCTAAAACTCTACTAGAGTGTTGGGCAGTGGGCTCAGGTGTTACAAATGGGATCAGAGCCATAAACTCTCTAGTAGGTGGGGCCCACATGGGACAGTGACATGCCAGTCTTTGAGCTGTGCAGTCCAGGCATGTTGGAAAGGGCTATCTGTGGTGATGGAGCCACCCTTGCGCTGGTAGCCATGGTCAGGAGCTAGGTGTACATGGCCATGTTGGGTCTGCACTGAAATGGGGAAATGTTATGAGGCCACATAGTTGAGCCTTGACAAGGACGTCAAGAGTCTAAGTGGGGGAGATTGTAACGTCCTAGGATTTGAGGCCTCAGATATAATGATCTTAAAAGGAATGATTGGACTACCCATATCACCAAGGTGCACCTCCTTTTCCGAGATCTCATCACTAAAGAACTCCATAGTTAAGTGTGCTCAGCTTGGAGTAGTACTAGGATGGGTGACCAGTCAGGTTGTGTATCTTGGCTTGCACGTGAGTGAGGAAAAAACATGCAGTTAAGGTTAGTGGTGGTCTGTGGGGCTAGTCGTCATTCTAGAAACTCTACTAGACTCTTGGGTAGTGGGCCCAAGTGTTACAGTATGTCTGATACACTATTCTCTAACAAGTATCTATATATTTGGTTTGATATCTCCATATCATGGATAATGAGATTCTTCTATTAACCAACATACATTCTAATCTTATGTATTATTGAGATATTTTCACAATAACAATTGATTAGGGACAAAACAAGAATACATACTCTTAGCATACATATGATCTCACTATTCAGGTCATTAACCTGAAGACATATATCATTGATTATATTATTCTATAGACATCTATAAGTTTTATGGTCATCTCAAAATATAAAACACAAACATATAGGTTGGAAACTTTCCTCTATTGATATGATCAATGTAGTATTACAAATCATCTACATAGTATCCCATTACAATCATCAAATGATACTCTATGGGCATAGATACCAACAGATTCCCACTTGCACTTATTCCCAATCACTCATGAATCTCAGTCCAAGTGATCAAACATGTCCGTCATGTTTTTGCTGGGAAAGTGCTTTTGTGAGCAGGTCAGCCACATTGCTTTTTGTAGGCACTCTGCAAATCTTCACATCTCCTCACTATACGATCTCTCATATGAGATGGAACTGCCGTATAACATGTTTGGAACATTGATGCAATCTTGGTTCTTTAGCCTGTGCAATTGCTCTGTTGTTGTCGCAAAACAACTCAATTGCATCACTACCGCTTGGAACCACTCCAAGTTCAGAAATGAACTTCTTGATCCACACAACTTCCTTTGCATCATTAGATGTGGTAATATATTCGGCCTCTATTGTAGAATCCACAATTGTCTGTTGCTTGGAATTATTCTAGCTCACAGCATCGTTGTTCAGACAAAACACAAATCCAGATTGCAATCTATAGTCATCTTTGTCAGTTTGGATGCTAGCATTAGTGTAACCCTTTACCATGACCTCTTCCTCACCACCGTATACCAAGAATTGATCCTTAGTCCTTCACAAGTACTTTAGGATGTTCTTTACGGTTGTCCAGTGACATTCACCTGGATCTAACTGATACTGGCTCATCATGCTCAAAGCATACGACACATCAGGATGAGTACATAACAATGCATACATGATGGATCCAATTGTTGATGCATATGGAATCTAACTCATGCACGCCCATTCATCACATGAACTAGGACATTGGGCTTTAGAGATTGTAACCCCATGGTACATGGGCAAGTTACCTCTCTTGGAACCCTTCATGCTTAACCTCTTTAACACCTTGTCAATGTATGTGCTCTGGCTTAAGCCTAGAAGCCTTCTTGATCTATCTCTATACATCTTGATGCCTAGAATATAGGATGCTTTGCCTAAATCCTTCATAGAGAAGGTCTTCCCCAACCAACCTTTTACTGTCTGAAGAGTAGGGATGTCATTTCCCATCAATATTATGTCATCCACATACAATATGAGAAATACGATTGTTCTCCCACTAACCTATTTGTAAGCACAAGGTTCATCTTCATTTTGACTAAAGCCAAACTTTTTGACTACTTCATCAAAACATAGATTCCAGCTCTGAGATGCTTACTTCAATCCGTATATTGACCTTTGTAGCTTACAGACTTTATTGGCTTCCTTTGGATTGATAAATCCGTCAGGTTGTGTCATGTACACATCCTCAAGTAAATTCCCATTAAGAAATGATGTTTTAACACCCATCTGCCAAATCTCAGTCATGATAATTTGCAATGGCAAGCATGATCCTGATGGATTTAACCATGGCAACTGGTGAGAAGGTCTCATCATAATCAACACCTTAAATTTGACAGAATCCTTTCGCAACCAATCTACCATTATAGGTTTACACATTTCCATCCATGTCGGTCTTCTTCTTGAAGACCCACTTGCACCCTATGGGTTTTACCCCTTCGGGTGGATCCACCAAGGTCCATACCTTGTTGGTGTACATGGATTCCATCTATGATCTCATGGTTTTGAGCCATTTCTCAGATTTTGATCCCTTAGTAGTTTCTAGATAGGAAGTTGGCTCATCTTCTATGCCCAATTTGTCACTGTCTTGAGTTACATAAATCCAAATCTCTCAGGCTCAAGTCGTGTCCTACTAGACCTATGAGGTTCATGTGTTACATTTGGAACTTGAAATTCCACAACAGTTTGTGAGTCTTCATGTTCCTCATGTACCTCCTCAGGTTCTCTACTTTCTTGTTGATCTTGAACTTCTTTGATCTCTACATTCCTCATATTGATTCCTTTGGAAATAAATTCCTTTTCAAGAAATACATCATTCCTAGAAACAAACACTTTGTTGTCAGTTGGTGTGTAGAAGTAGTATCCCCGAGTTTCCTTGGGGTATCCAACAAAATAGCATTTTTTAGATTTGGGTCCAACATTATTAGGAAATTGTTTCCTGACATAAGCTTCACATCCCCAAATCTTTAACATAAACAAATTGGGACGATTCCCATTCCATATCTCATATGGTGTCTTTTGAACCGATTTGGAAGGTACACGGTTAAGTGTAAACGCTGCGGTTTCAAGAGCATATCCCCAGAATGATATTGGAAGTTTGGCTGAACTCATCATTGATCATACCATGTCCAATAATATATGATTCCTTCTTTCTGACACACCATTATGTTGTAGTGTACTAGGTGGATTCCATTGTGATACAATACCACAGTCTCTCAGAAGGTCCTCAAACTCTTGGCTTAAGTATTCTCCATCTGGATCTAAATGGAGTGCTTTAATACTCATACCAAGTTGCTTCTCTACTTCATTCATTAAAGTCTTGAACATTTCAAGAGTTTTTGGCTTGTATTTCATAAGATATACATAGCCATACCTACTAAGGTCATCAGTGAAGCTAATGAAGTATTGATAGCCTCCTCTAGCATTTGATCTAAAAGGTCCACATACATCAGTATGTATGAGCCCTAGCAGATCACTGGCTCTCTCACTGTGTCCAGTGAAAGGAGTCTTGGTCATCTTCAGTAATAAACATGCCTCCATGTCTCTAATGATTCAAAATCAAAAGAGTCTAGATAACCATCCTTATGGAGTCTAGATATGCGCTTCTCATTTATGTGCCCAAGATGACAATGCCATAAGTATGTTTTGTTTAAGTTGTCAAGTTTTAGCCTTTTAGTATTTATGTTGTATATGCTAGTCTCAAGTTCTAACAAGTAGATACCATAAGACATAGGGAAATTTCCATAAAAGATCTCATCTTAAGAAATAGAAATCATTCCATTCTTAATGTGAAATTCAAATCCACTCTTGTCCATACAAGATATAGAAATAATATTTCTATTAATGGCAGGTACATAATAGCAATTCTCTAATTCTATTACAAGGCACGTAGGAAAAGATAAACTAATAACTCCAACTACGGTGGCAACAACTCTTGTTCCATTAGCGACCCGCAGCTCGAAATGACCCTTTCATAAAGGCTTACTTCTTATCATATTTTTTTAGGGTAAGTCAGGTGGTCATCTTATTCATCTTGCCCACCTCGTGCAAGCGAAATTAAAGAAGCGTTACATATATTGGATAACTGCATGGAAAGAAACATGGTAGTACTACTACCATTACAATAGTGTGTTTGACCCGGATCAAACACATCAGTAGGGGGGGTTTTATAGTGAGTAGACCCACTACTTTGGTTCAAATGATATTTCGCAAGAGCGTCCGCTTGGTTATTGTTCCTTCTGTCTGTGTGGTAAATCATAGTGGTCTCCTTCTTTATCAACTGAATACCTCAGATGATATTAGCAAAGTGAGGATGTTTCCGGTAATCATCATTAATCATATTGGAAGCCTGCAGACAATCATTGACTATTTCCGCTTTCTGTATATCACTCATCTTGATGATCTTGGCTGCCAACGCAATGGCCATAAGTTCTACTTCCAGTGGACTGTCCGCTTTCATTGATTGACCTACTCCACTTAACCATTGATCATTAGAATCTTTGATAACAACAACTATGGCGCCTTCCCCCTTCTTCCAGGCTGCATCAGTATTGAGCCGAGTGATATCCGAAGTGGGACTAGGTGGTCTTGAACTGCGATTCTGCTCATTACTATTTTGCGCATCATTCCAAGCTTTGGTATTCATCGTAATTTCCTAATGTATAATATTGACTTGGTGTTGGGTGCAGTTATCTTTCCCTTTGAATATCCAAAGGTTGTGTTGTTTCTACAAGCTCCAGCAGGCGATTAGGAACAGAATTTGATGGCTGTCCGGAGTCTTAATATTCTGACTCAACCATTGATCGAAGTTCTCTGTAGTCCAGAACTGATGAGAGGCATGAAGCCTCAGCAGATTGTTCCACACATTCTTAGCTTTAGGGCAATCCCGGATAGCATGTAGGATGGTCTCGTCCTCCTCATTGCACCTGGGACAGGTCGGATTAGTTGTCATATGCCGGCGTTTCCTAGTATAGTTCATGAGGAGAGCTCCATTTGCAGCTAGCCACATAAACATCTTGACACGCATCGCCACATGTGCATTCCATATACGGTACCAATTACCTTGTCTTCTAACTTCTGTTTCAGCTCGCAGAGCATGGTAGGCCGTTTTAGCTGTATAACTACCCCCTGTATTAAGCGTCCACACCCTCATATCGTCCCCATCAGGGTATGTAGGAGGAGTTAAAGTGCATATAGCCTTTGTGATATCAGGTGGAAACCAGTATTCGAGGAAGTTGCGGTCCCACTGACCCTCCAGATTGACCAAGCTACTAACTTTCAAATCATCTAGATCATCCGGAATAGGATGTAGAGCAAAGTTTCTCAAAGGAATTTCATTCGGTATCCACTTATCATGCCAAACATTAATGGACGTACCACTCATAGGACACATATAGGTATTGGTTTCCATAAACGGTTTGGTGAGAACAATATTTCTGGACAGCCGAGAGAGATGCTGAGCTGTGCTCTGTGTGTTCTTTAAAATTTTCTTAGACATGGCCTCGCTTTAGATGGTCTTTCTCCTGCTATAAATATCCCAGCTATTCTTCATGAGCAAAGCTTGGTTCCATTCTTTCATAGATTTAATCCCCAGTCCACCATGAATCTTTCTACTAGTGACTCGGTTCCATGAGATGAGATGAACCCCCCTTTTGCCACGCCCCCCATTGCATATAAATCTTCTAATATCCCCATCAATTCTATCACATAACTGTAGAGGCAGCTTGGCTGTCTGCATAACATAGGTGGGGATGGAAGTTAAAGTACTCTTAGCCAGGCTTACTCTACCCGCCATAGATAGACTCTTTGCTGCCCAGGAATTGATCGTCTTAGTCACCTTCTCCAGCACTTCATTGTAGGTTTTCTTATTTACTCGGTTGTGAAGAATTGGTACACCGAGATATTTGCCAAGGTCCTGTGTTCTTTACAGGCCACATAAACTGCATATATCCTCTGCTTCCCGCCTCGTTACACTTTTCGAGAAGAAGACTCTTATCATATTTGAACATATGTGAGATCCACATTCGGAATCCAGTATCCATGATGAAGAAGTATTTAAGTTTATCTCAATAACGTATATACCTGAAGTGGAGATCTCTATCCCCTGCTTCTTCTTCCTCAGTTCCTCCTGGTAGAGAGGACATTTTCTTTTCCAATGTCCAGCCTGGTGACAATGGTGACAACTTCCTTCTTTGGAGATTCCACCTTTAGCTTTGAGTATGGATGACTTTGTCTTCTGCCCAGCTTTAGAAACTTTCTTAGCCTTACCTTTGCCTTTTGACTTTCCCTTTATCCTGTTGATCATCATCACAGACTTGGGATTGTCTTTCTTCATCTGTGCTTTAGCTATCCTCAACATGCCCAACAATTCTAACAATAGTTTGTCAAGATTGTTCATGTTGTAGTGACAAAATGACTATATGATTTAGGCAACGGTTGTAGAATCATGTCAGTGGCCAACTCTTGACCTAGGGGAAATCCCAGCTTGAACAGGCTTTCCACATACCCAATCAAATTGAGTATATGGGCGCCAACTGATTCTCCCTCTTTCATCTTGCTTCTGAACAAAGACTTGGAGACATTATATCTCTCCTATCTTGCTTGATGCTGATACATGTTCTTGAGATGTGTTGCCATCTCCATGACATTCATGTTCTCATGCTGCTCTTGCAACCCATGGTTCATTGAGAACAACATCAGGCACTTGACATCCATGACATCATCAAGGTGCTTCTTGTAAGCATCCTTTTCATCCTTGGGCGCATTTGAGGCAGTTCACTAGGTCTGGTGTTTCAAGGACATGGAGCTTACGCTCCTGCGTGAGAACAATTCTCAAAGTCCTGAACCAATTTTGAAAGTTGGTTCTGGTAAGTTTGTCCTTCTCAAGGATTGATTCCAATAAGAAAGTGTGAGTGTTGTTTTCCATTTGATTTCTACAAAAGAAAAAGTTTGCATTTAGTCCAAAACATTTTTTACTTGTAAAGATTTGATAAATGAGATTAATTAGGACTTTAATTAATTATGCTCCCACTATTTTATTCAAATTGATAGTCCTCACTATTAACTCATAAGATTGCAGTGTACAACCTTCTAGTGATCCAAGATCCAAAATAATTGGATTAATTCCCAGACAACGCCGACGTCAAATACCAAATACTAAGGTAGGCAAAATTTGCCAATTGCATCATATGCAACTCTTGGATAGATGATCATGCACAACTCCTTTCCATGATGCATCTGTGTTCCTCTAGGTACTTGATCCTATCAAGGTTCCCTAGTTAATTCCAACCCATAAGCCAACACTATGAGTGTGCACCATGCGGATGCAGACCCACACACCCACCATCACACTTCTACGAGATAGACATTGTACCATGCGGAGGCATGCCCACACATAGTTGATCAAGCTTTTCATGTGTGTTACTTTATGGAAGGAAACTAAAACTTAATATTATTAATTGAGGGGTTTTATTAATGCATATACATATCCAAACACCACATACTTATAGTACGTATCATATACTACTATATCCACAACTACAAATAATAGACATGCAATCACAAACACAAATACATTAGTTATGGCCATACTAGTGTAATCCTTTGGAGAAACAAAGTATTACGGTCCACCTATGGTCTTATGAATCTCATGCAACAACACCTGTGAATCAACCTGTAAGGATCATCATTACAATGAACAACTTCATGGATGCTCCATGAGGTTGGAACTTCAAGTTCCTTCTTGGAATTGGATCTTCATGTTTCTTATCCATGGACTCTCATTGGAGTTGGATCTTCAGGTTGCTTCTTGGAATTGGATCTTCATGGTGCTTCTCCATGGACGCTCCTTGGAGTTAGATCTTCAAGTGGCCTCCTTACATCAAGATTATAAAGACTAAAACTAATCCTATCTCTATTACATCATATGAGTACAAATATAAAGAGAAAGAATTAATTACACTTTGAAATAAGAGACGAGGCTCAACATGCAAGCTGAATACTTTATAAAAAGGATCCACATACAACCATTATACATCCACAACATTCATAAACAAAAATATCCACAAGATTCACAACCACATCCATAAAAGGGGATTCTAGGCCATAACTGTGCATGCATTCACCACATAAAATAGATTTTTAAAGTGACGTGTGTGATATCACATGTATATCTACATATATGTATATAATATTAAAATTGTAGTCCTTTTAATGTAGGTCATTCCCCATTAAATAATTTTTTTGACTCCCATGCAGACTATGCGGGGTACACAGGGGCAGCACCCCTGAAATGTCTATGGAATTTTACTTCCATGTACTTAGGAAAGTCAATATTTTCCATAGTCAACCCCATCTGAAATGTCAAAAATAGAAGCCTACGACGTATGTGGAATTAGGTTTAGATTTGCACATTAGCATTTTTAATTCAATTTGTATTCAACATAGAAAATAGCATACACCGATTTGATCATATCGAAACAAATCCAAATACGCCATAGATCGATACTGCTCTGATACCACTGTTGGGTTTTGTGGAGAAAACATGCGGTGCGGAAGCCACAAATTTTTTTTTCCACGCAACCCGAAATAGGATCTCGTCGACAACAACATATTTAGAAAGAGTGTTCACAGGATATACCTTATTGCAAAGAAAGTCCAATGATGTCTCGTTGCACGATAGTGTGCAACACTACTGGCCGACACAGACGGTACTTCTCTCCCATTCACTGAGTGTCTCACGGGAAGTTCGGGAGGCGCTCTTTCATGCGGTGATGTACGCCACTCATAGCACGTATGGATGGTCTTTGACATCCTCTGAACGCATGCATCTCAATGTCTGTGTCTATACTTTGTCCATGTGGATGGACTGGAACACCATGTCGCGCTTCCTAAGCTGACGACAAGGAGTAGTTTCT
Organism: Alisma plantago-aquatica; assembly: GCA_963693085.1. Lineage (NCBI taxonomy): Eukaryota > Viridiplantae > Streptophyta > Magnoliopsida > Alismatales > Alismataceae > Alisma > Alisma plantago-aquatica. The sequence goes on from OY856413.1 coordinate 411,579,943, forward strand.
GTGCGACAACGTGCTTGTGTCGCGGTGCTCTCCTTTCTCTCCTAAGGACGATGACGACTAGGGTTTACATACATGAGTGTAAATTGAAAAGCCTTTCTCAATATCTTATAAACATATCGGCTGTGAAGCCCCTTTAAATAGGAAACAAAATGAGGCAAGGTTTCCCAAATCCATTGGTATACAAAAAGACTGTGTTAATTAAAATGCTCATGGATTAATTAGAATATTCTGGAATTAATTAATTAACCAAATAGTCATATTAATTGATTAATTAATATCTAACTCCATGTCATCGCCTGGGATGGCTCTATGGGCATATATACCAACAACTTAAACCATTATTTTAAGATAAAGTGAGTTGTATAATAAAGAATTATCATTGTTGATTATGGAAATGACATTTATAGTCAATGTCATGGTGCACTTATCTAAATATAAGAGAAAATATGAACAAGATGTACTTAATGGTGATTGCAAGTTAAAGATGAAACTAATGAAGTTAGTATGATGAAGTATTTTATCTTTTATTTTTAGTTACACGTGGCTTAACCAAAATTAAATGAAATATACTAAGAACTGGACTTTGATAAATGTTAAGTAGAAGAGAAGCATTGTATGTAAAGTGAATCAAGAAAGATTGGTTCGAATAAATGAACTTGAAATGAAAGAAGTTGAGACTATTGAATATAAAACGAAGGAAATAGATGGTAATTAGTAGATGATTCTAAGAATGTAACTCTTACCCTAAAATGATGAGTTTGATGATGCTAATGAATGACAATCTCAAATGAGGGATTAAGGGATGCACATAATTGTAGTTGAATTTAACTAAAATATGAAATTCAAGTATTTGAATTGATTTACAAGAATGTGTTCTTGAATTGTGACTTGTACTCTGAGAATGGACTAATAGTACAAACTTTAAATGATAGACAACATGTGTTTATTAGTAACCCCATCTGAAGAATGTGAAATAAAAGAGGAAGAGAACTAAGTCTATTATGCATGTATATGCATGAAATTTATTTGCATCTATTGAGATTTGATGGAACAAGCATATGTTGTATGATAAATCTATTTTGAGTATTAATTAATGATACATGATATCTATATGCTTTTACTATTTCTAGTTTTAATGCCTCTGCTAATATTTGTTAAGAACTATGATATACAATGAACTGATAAGATATATGTTGAAATTGAGTTTAATAACACTCCTTACATTTGAGAAACCCTGATAAGGGTAAATGTTGCATATTGAAATTATGTCTAGGGCTAAAAGCCCACTGATGATGATAAAACCCTAATGGGGTAAATGCTAGACAATAAAATTATGTCTCGGGCTAAAAGGCCACTATTGATGATTTCTATGAGATGATGTAGAAGATAGAAATAATCATATGTGTTTTAATCTACAAAATAATTGTGCTTCTTGCTTTGATCATAGTCCTTATTGGTAAACTTAGTTTGTTTCATGTTATTCTAGTTACGTGAGAATAAAAAAATTTGATATATGATGTTTTGAATTCTTTGAAAATGAGTAAAAGAGATTAATAACAAGTGAAATGATGGAACATCTAGTTAGGTGCCCAGAACACCATGAGTTTCCCCCGACGACCACACTAGGGGAAACAAAATAGATCTCCTTATAGTAATCAATGAATTATGGGAAGGATTTCCAGAGTGTGGATTGAGACCTTAAAGGTTAGACCACCAAGATTTAGGAGTCAGACATTTGGAGTGGCTCTGGCCCTAAATCCTTACTGTGAAAGTCTATGTCTAGATGGAATAGACTCTGATGGAATGAAATATGTGAAATAATAAAAATATGTGAAATATTGTGATATTTGATATAGTGTTTTGTTGGTTCCTATCTTGTGTACCCGAGATGAGGATGTGAGGCTCTTTAGGAAACCTTGAGGCCAGGGTCTGCTGTTGATATCTTAGGGTGGCCGACTAAACCCTAAGATAGTGATAATGAGTTATTGACATGAGAATCAGGCGTGATGATTTCTACTTGGTGAGGTACAAGCCAAGTAGTTTTAGAGCAAATCAATAAAAGATGATAAGCCGTATAGAACATGATTTGAATGGTTGTTACATTCCTTGTACTACTACTTGATGATTTGTCATTGTTGATTATGCTTCTTGTTATGGAAATTAATCGTGTTGTTATGGACATTTTATATTTCATATTATGATATGTCATGTTGACAAGTTATAAATGATGGGATTTATATCCATTCTAAATATGAGTTGGATTGCTTGCTATTCGATAGTATTGTTTGGTAGATATGTATTATTGTGTACTTCAGCTTCAAGACTATTGGATGTGTTCCTAGTCTGACTGGTGGAGTGTCACAAAGATAATGTTATTGTTATATATTGATTCAAAATGCTTAGAGCTTGACTTATTTCTAATGCAGTAGGGTTCTTGATTTGAACTAAGAAGTATTTGTTGATTTGTTCATAGACATACTCTAAAAGATGTTTCAAAGTTATAATTGGTTTAAGTGATTACCTTATATGTTGGATTAGATTACCATTGTAAGTTAGATATAACTTATGATAGAACTATCATCTATACTTTTCAATATCTACATGTTTCTTTTAAGTTTATTATACTTAAGCAGATGTTGAGGCATGTACCTAGCTTGAGTGGGAGGTATCCACTCACTGGGGCTCTATATGAGTCTCATGAGGTTGTTTCAAATGTTTTTACATATAATGCTATCCAACAGAGAGGTCATGACAAAAAAGGTATAAATAGAATAATCTAGATAGATTAGAATGTCCTTGTACTTTTTCTTTCCCAGGATGGGTTGTAGACTAAGTTTGTCTATCAATGTACATGTATTTGATGTAAACCAAACCGCATATGAGAACAAGATTTAATTCTGGTTTTAATAGAGTTGAATAATATTTGTGATATCTAAATGTGATGTCCTTGATGTGACGTTGATTTATGAATTTGTGAAGAAAGAAAAAGGAAAAATTTATTTGTGTTTTTTGTATATTATTTAATCGCCTTTGTCAAGAATTCATTATTTTATTTCATAATCTGGTTTAGGTTTTGGAATTATCTCTAATGGTTGGTATTTATAGTTATCAAAAGAGTGGGTCCCGACAATGTGGTATCAGAGCCTAGGTTAGATGAGTCTACATGGACAATATGATCTAGGACTAAATGATAATGTGGATGTTGAATATAACATGAATGATGTGCACACTGGCTAAACTCAGTATCCAGATACTCTGGTCAAGTAGTTGGGTGTTGAGCTAAGCTAGTATGGAACTGCCTATTGTACTTATTTTGGATGCCCTGACCAACTATCCAGATGAAGCAATTTGGTAGTATAATAAGATACATACAAATGGTGGGGAAAAAAGATTTTATAATTTGATATGGAACATATGGCAAGCATAAAATTTCATATAAGAAATATGAGAGCTTAATGGATTATGAAGACAAACTCTAATGAGTTTGAATTTGAGTATGAAATCTAAAATTGTGAGAAAAATCTATGAACTAAGATGCCCACTAGATGATCTTCTTTATAAAACAAATTCATGAATGCGGATGATAATATGTGAATGAGTCATAATCTTAATCCATGAGATACACAATCATATTTTTAAAAGGATGTGAAAGGTTATGTGAATCAGGTCTTGATAAATGATTTATTACTAATATTTGTGAAGTAAGCAGTAGTAATACTCAAGAAGATATATGATGATAACAAGGGATGAAATATCCATTTCATCCAAAACAATTGTTGTACGATAGAAAGATAAAATGAAAGTATTTATAATTTGATGCCCAGAGAGATGAATGATTAGATGATATGATATTCTTCCATATCTTTTTTTGGATTTTGGGATGAAATCCTAAATGGAGGAGAGAATTTGTAATGACCCATTTTCAAATTAGTCATCTAATTAGGGTTTACTGGGATGATTGTATGCTTAACTAAGTTGATCATTGTTTAAAGATTGATTAGTGATGGTAGTTAAGTTTTGATGTTTTAAATATAATGAGAAGGTTTAATCATACTTTGATTCACATAATTAGGGTTAAGATTGGGAAACCCTAATCGGCCCAAATTAGGGTTTTGATGACATATGAATATAGAATTTGATAAGTATAGTGTCTAACTAAATGGTTTTTAGTAGTTTATCTGTAACTCTGAATTAATTAAAATTTGGATATGATTTTGATATCTCAAGTTTGAGCACTATTGAAAAATATTAGAATTTTTTAAGAATGTTTTGACCTATTTTTCGGTCGAGTTTCAAACTCGATCGACCATATTTTTTTATTGATATAGTAGTGTAGTAATTGAATTTTATCTTTTTATTGGTATGTTCAATTGATCTAAAATTTTAAAAGTAGTTGGGAAACTACATTATAGACAGTATATTAAATTTTCGTAATTTTTAGATTATATTTGATCTCTACAGAGAGGGGTGTCGGTCGAGTTCTATGAAGGACAAACTCGACCAACCATGCTGCACACTACAATATAGCAGTGTCGTATTTGATTTTTAGTTATTTATTGGTAACTCCAAATTAAAATTTTATTTTTTCTTATAAACTCAATTTTAGAAGTTTATTGAATTTTCATAATTTTTTGATGAGTTATGAGTTCTTAAAAGTGTGGTATCGGTCAAGTTTATAACTCAGTCGACCAACCAGTCTGAGCAAAATAAAAATATAATGAAGGGCTTGTTTGCAATTGTTCTAAGCACCTCAATTCATCTATATGACTAACCTAACACACAAGGAGATCTCATAAATTGTCATTCCTATCAAAGAAATGAAATTCAAGAGAGAGAGGAGAGATAGGGTTTTGAGAATTTAAAGTGGTGGAGATGTTGACCTAGGGTTTCTCTATCTAAGATATGATGAAATCATGTAAGTTTAGCTTCTTTGCATAGCATTTCATGGTGAATCTTCCCTCACATGTCAATATTCCGTCCCTCTTATGATTTTTTTTAAATAACATCAAATCTCTCCCTTTTCTCACTCTTTCTCTTCTAATCTTCATTTCTAGGGTTTCTGAGTTGAGAGGAGAGAGAATTGGATTCATTTGCTAGATTTTGATTGGGTTTCCAAAAATTTAGAGTTTGACCTATGAATTTAAGGGTGTAACAATACCCCAACTAGAATACGTGTCCTAATCGATATCAGTAAGCCTCTACTACGCTCTTTAAGAATCTGGACAAGGAGGGGAGACATTGTCACCATCGAAGTCAAATATGAAAGACTGCCGCTACTGTGTTATGCCTGCGGTAGGCTAGGGCACGGAGAAAAGGACTGCCCAGAGGTGGAAGAAGAGGAAAGGGAAGGGGGCAGTGGGATCCCTGGTTGAAGGCGTCACCGCGCAAACCTAGGGTCAATGTGTACGAAGAGGTGTTTGGGATGGATTCCGCAAAGAAGAAACTGAATTTCCAAAGGAAACCGGTATCCACAGCCTCACAGAAGGAGAAGGGAGGCGAGGGAGAAGGATCAAACCAGTCTGCGGACAGCAGGCGGGAAGGGCAATCACGGGCGATGAAGGGGGACAGGCAGGTGGGCACCAAGCGGGGAACGCCGCGAGGGTGGATGTGGAGCGGGGTCGGCAGCAGGGTGAGGGGGGGGGGGCTCTGACAGGGCAAGCAGGCCAGACGAGAGGTTGTGCGTGCGGCGTGGGCAGCGGAGGGCAGGATGATGGGGCAACCAGCATCGCGGTGAGACGGGGGGTGCCGGAGGAGAGGATACGATTCTCCTTGGAGGAGCTATTTGCACTCAGGGAGGAGGCCGGCATCCCGGAGGAAGCACTGGAGGGGGAGGAGGAGAGGAGGGGGACAGTGATAAGGGAGGATGTCGTGGCTGTTGAGAAGGTAAGCACGAAGGCTTCACGTAGTCTGACAGCCACTTACAGAGAGGAACCAGTTATCACCAGGGCTCAAGGTAAAGCTTCTAACGTGGGGAACAACAAACAAAAGATGAGAAGAAAGGGTGCAAAGGAAAGAAAGAGGCACACTCCTTGGGTTTATAAAATGAGCAGGGGAGGATGACTAGGCATTCCGGACAGTGAAGTTGAATGGGAAACCATAGCAGGGAAAAGAAGCAGAGAACTGGAAAGCTGTGATATGGAGCTTGATGCACAGGATATGCAAATTGATGTCGGGAAAAAAGCAAGACAGCATGAGGAGGAGACCACGTTAGCTGATAGGGCTGCATATGCCCAAGTAGCGGAGGTTGGGACTGACCAACCCTGCGAAGGACAATGAAAATCATAAGATGGAATTGTCGGGGGATGGGCGACCCCGACAAGGCGATAGCTCTCCTGTCATGGTGCTGGAGGGAGAGTCCGAACATAGTTTTCATTAGGGAAACTATGATAGTTGATACTAAGTTGGAAGAAGTGAAGAGAAGCTGTGGTTTTCTTAATGGAGTCTGTATTTCTAGTATAGGGAGAGCGGGAGGTGTGGGATGCTCGTGGAAGAATGTAGAAGTTGAGGTTGTAAGTTACTCTCAGAGGCATGTGGAATGCTTGGTGGATGAGGGAAGTGCTGGGAAATGGAAAGCTATTGGAATATATGGATGGGCGGATCAACCGAACAAATACAAGACGTGGGATCTGATGCGCAAGCTGAAGAGTGAGTCAGAGGTACATGTTCTTTTCTTTGGGGACTTTAATGAGATAGTGTCTAATTCGGAAAAACTAGGATGCACACCAAAAGAAGAAAGAATCATGCAGGGGTTTCAAGACGCTATTGATGAATGTGCTCTAGTTGACCTGGGATACACAGGTAGTATCTACACCTGGAGGCGAGGCCTATCTGTAGAGACACTGATATAGGAGAGACTTGATCAGGCTTTGGCGGATCTAGACTGGAGAGGGCGCTACACATACTGTAAGGTGATCCATCTTCCTATTTATGAATCAGACCATGCCCCCATTATCATTACTACGGACTGAAGGCAGGTTCACAGGAAGAAAAGAAGGCAGGATTTCTTTGCTTTTGAGCCGACATGGGTGGTAGAGGAGGAGTGCCAAAATACTATAAAAAAGGCTTGGAGCCACAGTTTGATGGAAGACATAACTGCAAAGCTGAATAGATGTGGGGTTAATCTGAAGGATTGGGCAGATAAAAAATTTAAATCCAGAAGGAAGAAGGTAAGGGAGCTTGAAGCGGAACTCATGGAAGTGCAGGCCCACCCGCCAGATGATAACATGCTCAAGAGGGCAGAACAACTATCTCAAGAACTTCAATATTGGCTGCGCTATGAGGAATCTTACTGGCTCGCGAGAGCAAGGGCAAATGATATGAGAGATGGGGATAGAAATACTTCATATTTTCACCATAAGGCTTCGAGCAGGAGACAGATAAACAAAATTGATGGGCTGAAAGACAATAGGGTGATATGGAGAACGGAGGAGGAGGAAATTCAAAAAGTGATAATGGACTTCTTTGTAGATCTTTTTGCAACAAGTAACCCGTCGGGGTTTGAGGCAGCAACAAGGGGACTGGAAAGGAAAATAGGTAGTGAGGTTGCACAGGAACTAGAGGTGGATATCATTGAAGGGGAAGTCCTATAAGAGCTCAAGAAAATGCACCCAAACAAAGCACCGGGACCGGATGGTATGAAAGCCCTTTTCTTCCAGAAATACTGGCATATAGTTGGGAAGGATGTGGTGAATTACATTAAGGGGTGGTAGAATGGACAAAGGAGCTTGGGGGAAGTCAATAATACACTGGTGGTTCTCATCCCTAAGGTGCAAAAGCCAACGGCAATGGGAGACTTCCGACCCATTAGTTTGTGTAATGTTATATACAAAATTGCCTCTAAGGTGGTTGCAAATAGACTTAAAATTCACATGGACAACATTGTTTTTGAGAATCAAAGTGCCTTCATCCCAGGTAGAATGATCACAGATAACGCACTTATTGCCTATGAAGTGTTCCACAAGATGAAGAAGAAAAAAAATAGGAGGAAGGGGAAGTTTAGCTTTGAAGCTTGATATGTCCAAGGCCTATGACCGAGTGGAATGGGAGTTCTTGATGCACGTTTTGAAACATCTAGGTTTTGAAGACAAATGGAGGGATAGGGTGTATGATTGCGTATCGACTGTTAATCATGCCTTTTCCATCAATGGTGACCAGACAAGTACGATTCAGCCTACCCGTGGACTCAGGCAGGGAGACCCTCTCTCACCCTATCTCTTTATTCTTTGTGCGGATGCTTTCTCTACATCTTTACGATGTGCTGCTAACCTCAATCTCCTTCATGGGATTAAAGTTAGTAGATCAGCACCGAGTATTTCTCACCTCTTTTTTGCAGACAACAACATTCTCTTTGCTAGAGCAACCACCACGGAGTGTCTGAAAGTTGCTGAAATTATCAGCCAATATGAACAGGCGTCCAGGCAAAAACTGAATTATTCTAAGTCGGAGGTTGTTTTCAGCAAAGGGACGAGTTATGCGAAGAGGGAGGAAATCAAGGCGTTGTTACAGGTGAAGGAGGTGGAGAGGCATGCCCGTTACTTGGGATTACCAACAGCCACAGGGTGGTCCAAGAAACAGATTTTCAGCTACATAAAGGAAAGGGTGTGGCAAAAGCTACAAGGCTGGGCGGAAAAACTTCTATCCAAGCCAGGAAAAGAGGTCCTCATCAAGGCAGTGGCACAATCCATACCGACGTACGTCATGAGCATTTTCCAGTTACCGGCAGTGATGGTGGATGAAATGCATAGCATGGTGGCTAGATGGTGGTGGGGGGCAAAGGGGAATGAAAGGGAAATTGCATGGATGAGCTGGGAGAAGATGTGCAAGCCAAAGAAGCAAGGGGGAATGGGTTTTAGGGATCTCCATGTTTTCAACCAAGCACTCTTAGCTAAACAACTCTGGAGGATATACACTAAGCCATATTTGATGGTAGCCAAAGTCCTAAAAGCCCGGTACTTCCCAGAGACAGACTTGTTGGAGGCCAGAAGGGGTTATAATCCGAGCTATACATGGAGGAGCATGTGGGGGGGGGAAGCGTTGCTTTTGGAGGGGATGGAGTGGAGGGTCGGGAATGGGGAGGATATCAATGTATGGGATGATAGGTGGGTGCCAAAGACGGTGGACAATCTGGAAATCTACAAGGAGGGGGAGGGAGAGAAGATATCACAAGTGAAGGACCTCATGCAGGAAGGAAGGCGGGAGTGGGATGTTGACCTCATACGGGATCAGTTTCCAGAAAGTGTGGCTCGTGATATTATTGCCATACCGCTCAGCTATAGACGGACGGTGGACGTCAGGTTTTGGTGGCCAGTGAGGGATGGGGAGTACACATTGAGATCGGCATACTGGCTAGGTTCTATTGGGCGGTAGAACACCATAGCCCATATATCTCGGCCGGGAGAGCGTCTATGGAGGAAGATATGGAGGAGTGGGCTTGCACCGAAGGCAGTACACTTCATGTGGAGGGCGGCTAATGGAAGCTTGGCAACTATGGGCAGGCTATATGATAGACATTGCAATACGGATGGGCTTTGTCCTCTTTGTTATTCGGAGCATGAATCTATTACACACATGATGCTCAGATGCCCGAGTGAAGTTGAATTATGGGAGCAAGCTTCACCACAAATACGTGACATGACTGAGCAATTGAAGGACCTCAATGCTACAGAGGTTGTGACCAGTGTTATGGGCACCGAGGACATGGACAAGAGGATGGATCTAGTTTCTACCGTGTGGGCGGCGTGGACGCTGCGGAACAACAGGGTGTTCCGGAAGCCAAATCCTAACGGGGCAGCGATCAAAGCCAGCTTGAGCGCCTTGCTGCGGGACCATGCCAGGCTGACGGCACAGATGGGAGGACGCACGAGCAGGCAGCATCAACGAGGCAGGTTGGACGACGCTGACGGCGGGGAGGCTGAAGCTCAACGTGGATGCATCGGTGGGGGACGACGGGATGGCTACGGCAGGTATGGTGGTCAGAGATGGAGAGGGAAAAATATTGGGCATCAGGGGAAGGAAATGGGAAGGGATGAAGGACGTTACCTTAGCGGAAGCTTTGAGCCTGTGGGAAGTGGTAAGTGGGCGCGGGAGCATGGTTGGGTCCGTATTGAAATAGAAACGGATTCGCAAGTGGTGGCAACAGCTTTCCAAAAACCAACAAGGAGATGAGATTACTTGGGAGGCATCATGGAGGACATCAGGCTTCTTCAAGCCGATTTTAGTTTTTTCTCTATTCTATTTAAGAGTCGTAGTTGTAATAAAGTAGCTAACGCTATAGCTAGCGATGCTCGTAAGGGGTCTATTCTTTCTTTTGATTTCGTTTCTTCTTTTCCTGGAGTGTACTTGAACTTGGGTCAGGACAATTGGCCTGGTTAAATAGATATGGCATGACACCTTAAAAAAAAAAGGTGTAACAATACCCTATGAGACTCAAGTTGTGTCTGTAGGTCTCTGCAAGAACCAAAGCTGCTTTTCCTGCCCCTAATTTCTCTACTAACCCTTCTTTTCCCTCCTGCGATCTCCCAGAACCACATAATGAAGTTCATATGATGAAGTATTTTATCTGTTATTTTTAATTACATGTGGCTTAAACCAAATTGAATGAAATATACTAAGAACTGGACTTTGATAAATGTTAAGTAGAAGAGAAGAATTGTATGTAAAGTGAATCAAGAAAGATTGGTTCAAATAATGTAATGAACATGAAATGAATGAAGTTGAGACTACTGAATAAAAAATGAAGGAAAAAGATGGTAATTAGTAGATGATTCTAAGAATGTAACTCTTACCCTAAAATTATGAGTTTGATGATTCTAGTGAATGCCAATATCAAATGAGGGATTTTAGGATGCACATAATTGTAGTTGAATTCAAATAAAAGATGAAATTTACGTATTTGAATTGATTTACAAGAATGTGTTCTTGAATTGTGACTTATACTCTGAGAATGGAATAATAGTACCAACTTCAAATGATAGACAACATGTGTTGATTAGTAACCCCATCTGAAGAATGTGAAATAAAAGAGGAAGATAACTAAGTCTTTTATTCATGTATATGCATCAAGTTTATTTTCATCTATTGAGATTGGATGGAACAAGCATATGTTGTATGATGAATCTATTCTGAGTATGATGAATGATACATGATATCTATATGCTTTTACTATTGCTAGTTTATTTCCTCTGCTAATATTTGTTAAGAACTGTCATTTATAATGAACTCATAAGAAATATGTTGAAATTGAATTTAATATGCATTCCTTACATTTGAGAAACCCTGACAAGGGTAAATGTTGCATAATGAGATTATCTCTAGGGATGAAAGTCCACTAATGATGATAAAACCCTGATTGGGTAAATGCTAGACAATACAATTATGTCTCGGGCTAAAAGGCCACTGTTGATGATTTCTATGAGATGATATATGTAACATCCCAGACTGGGGTTATAAACTAACCCTAGAATTTTTGCCTAAATATGTAATTATATACTTGTGATTACTCTCTGGCATGTAATTAAGTTCCTCAGGAACATATACTTTCAATTTTGGTCCTTTTAAACAAAGTTATAGTATTGTTTTGTAATGCAGAGACCTATGTGCAAATTACCCAGTTAAGGGAATTAACTTACAAAATTACACAGGTTAAGATATTCCTCTAATGATGAGATATCATCTGAGTAAATATGATGAGGTATGATGGATTTCCCAAGCTTGGGCATCAAGATTCAGCTTGTGGAACAATCCTTGTACTTAAAAACCCTAATTTTGGAGTAAAGTGAAATTTACCCAAAATGTGGGATGCAACTTGTAAAATACACCTTCTAGAATATCATTTATGACTCTTGACATCATTTAGAGTAGAAATGACGAAAAGGGCACATCAATGAATAATCAGATAAGAAGAATGATCTTTGTGCATAAAATTCACCTAGTATGAGTATAAAGACCCTTCATATATGTACTTTAGTTTGCATATTGGTTTTCTCTACCCTTAGATCTTGAGTTTTGATGAGATTTGCTTAAGTTTTGATAGCTTGGACGTGCCTTAGAAATAAGGAGGGACTTAGATGATAATTTCATGTTTTAGAGGTCCTTATGATGGCAAACAGCCTAAACTATATAAGCCTAGTTCCTTGCAAACCAACTAAACGTATCCTTTATCTTCTTCATTTCTCATCTTTCTCAAACGACCAAGGCAGAGCTCTGCAACTCAGGGAGACGACCAACTAGTTCTAAGGTGAGTAGGAACTATCTTCTAGATCGGATTCTTGGATGAAATCCTTGTATAAGGTTGGTTTTATGGTTAACTCACTTAGGTTTCTTGTTCTAGCCGACATTCCCCAACCTTTTCTTGGAGAAACTTCTTTGGCAGACCTGTGGAGCTTAAGACGCCATTAAAGGCTTGAATCTTGGAATCTTGGAGCTCTAGGAACAACGTTTGAGGTGGGTTTTATAACTCTAAACTCCTTACTTTATTATGCATATCTATGTTCTTGCAATTTAAGCTTAGTTCTTCTTCTACCCCCTTTCGTCCTTGCACTTTTGCAAGCAAACCGTGGAGTAACCGACCTGATCAGAGGTTGAAGATGATGGGCGTGAATTCCTAGGTAACTTTATCAAATGACCTTGGACCCTTTTGGTCCAAATGGTTGCAAACCGTTTGAAATCAAACAGTCTCAAACCGTTTGATCTCATGCGGTCTTGCAAGACCGTTTGGAATCAAAATGGTCTCAAGACCGTTTGATAGGGTTGACCAAGGGACGATCATTTAAGGGTATGCTGGTAACATGTTGAATTTAATTCCTATAAAGAATCATAACCTAATTCCAAACCAATCAAGAATTGAAGCCACTTCAACCCCCTAAACCCTAATCAGGTTGATTTGCTGACTTCAAGGATAGATCATGGTGAGTTTTGGGTTGAAGGACCCAAACGGTCTCAAGACCATTTGCGGTTTCTTCCAAACGGTCTCAAGACCGTTTGGGGACAACCCAAGACCGTTTGGAGGTCTAGGGTTGAGGTAATTTGATGGTTTGAGGGTCCAATTATAATAGATTGATGAATTGATAAAAATGCTGATTTTAGACCTAATTACGGTTCAACCATTGTCCAATCGACTTGGATTTTGATGAAACTTTGAGAAAACGGTCTCAAGACCGTTTGGAGGATATCCAAACGATCGCAAGACCGTTTGGGCCAAGTTTGGGCCCAATTGGAGGTCAATTGATGGGTTCAACCTCGATTTGATTCACATTGTTGAATATTGATGATTACCCGATTGAAAACCCTAATTGAGTTGGATTCAACCCTAATTGGCTTTCAATTGAGGGTCAATTTGGTGTCCAATTGATTAAGGCTAACCCTAATTGACTCAATTTATAAGTGGTTAACATGGATTTGGCCAATTGAAGGCTTCAACATAGATAACCATAATCGATCATAACCTTTGATCAACTTTTGAGGTTCAAACGGTTTGAGCCCTTTTGGACCAAACGGTCTCAAGACCATTTGGATCCAAACGGTCTCAAGACTGTTTGAGGCCTAACGGTCTCAAGACCGTTTGGGGCCAAACGGTCTCAAGACCGTTTGGGGCCAAACGGTCTCAAGACCGTTTGGGGCCAAACGGTCTCAAGACCGTTTGGACCAATCGATCTCAAGATCGTTTAAGATCAAACGGTTTCAAACCGCATAGCTTCAAATGGTTTGGTGGTCAACTTTTTTCAAACAGTCTTCACACCCATGCGGTCCTGGTGATCCATGCGGTCTTGAAGGTCAAACCAACCAAACCGTCTCAAGACCGTTTGGAGGTTGAAGGTTGAAACCATTTGGAGATTTTCAAGGTTGTTTATACTTAATCAATTGAAGGTGTAATTGGTTCTATGGTGATCTAATCTAAACCCTAAAGGTACCCTAGGACATTAAGGGACTAAGTGACTAATGAATTGACCCATGATGATGATCAATGGTGTAATTTACCAAAATACCCCTAAAAGGTTTAATTGAAGGATACCTTGTTTTAATCAAACCCTAATCACATGATAGTGGTGATTTGGCTTATGATAGTCAATGAGGACTTGACCCAACCTAATATAGAGTGGTGGAATCACCATCTATTAAGTAAGAGGAGAGAGAAAGTACCATTTATGGTTGAAACTCAAGTAAAATACCTTCAATGTGCATAAATATGCAGGATTAGGGTATGATCCACCTATGTGAGATCATGGAAACCCTAATTATGATAATTGATGACTCTTAATCTTATCTAAGGGCATCAATGGTGATGTTTCTCATATATGATGATGTTATGAGTTCAATTCACCATGAGGTGAATAGTAAACCCTAATTTTTAGGGTGATGACATGTAATGTGAATAGTAAACCCTAATTGATGAGAAAATCAGGGAACCTAACTCTTGTAAGTGTATGAAGGTTCAACTCTTGAAATGAATTGTTTACTGTTATCAGTTGAATTAACTATGCATGTTCCTATATGATGATGATCATATCCAGGTATGGATTATGATACTATATTCATTGAAAGCATGTTATTAGCTTTATGAATAGTGAAATACCCTATTGTCCAGTAAGTGGCATCTTATGAGATTGTTAGGCTATAAGAGCCATGTATATCATCAAGGTCATGCTTATCATATGACTCATGATGAGATGACTGAGAAATGATATCTGATGTGAGTTAGACCTGTTACATTTAGTATTCTATTTTCATAGCTGCCATGCTGATGTTTAATGTTTGAGAACATGTATGATGTTAAAAGAATATTGAAATGTACCTAACTAATCAAGTATAATCATACCATGTAGAGCCCTGATCATAGATCCATCATTGTCAGAAACCAAATGATGGTGAAACAGGTTTTCCTAAGGGAACTCCTGGATCACATACTTTTGAGTATGTGGGGGAAGATGGATGTGTAAATCCTTACATCCTAGTGTAGGAATTGATGTAGATGTATCTTAATCCATCAACCCTTCACTATATGTTTATGTTGTAATCTCGACGAAATCCTTTATACCGCATCGATGAGAGATAAACAAGAAATCTTTTGATGATGAAGAGAGTACAGAATGCCACTTTGACTCTCATAGAGAAGTACCAGATTACCCTGGTGAGCTATATTAGCAGAGACACAAGATGTCATGCATATTTATCCTCACTCTGACTGAGAAAGATGAGGTCATAAGAATCCGGCTCTTTTGATGACCTAGGTATGTTACCGATGCGACTTAACAGTGATCAGTTGGAGTATGAGCGGTATACCTCATCTCCGTAGGGCATAATGATGTTTGTAAAACATAATCAACCGCGTAGTATATCTGCTTAGGTTAAACTAAGAGATACTTGATTGATGTTACACTGCATAGTACACATGTTCTTCATATTTCTTAAATGTTGACTTTCTGCTTAATGTCAATCTACTGTTGATTACCTTAAAAGCTTTTATTGCTTATATTGTTCTTTGATTTCTATATAAAGCTTCTAGTAGAGAGTTATAACTCTCGTTGGGAAAATTATTTAAAATTGTCTCACCCCGTAGATTTCAACTTTTTAGGTGGTCGTCGAGGATGAAGGAACCAGCCTACAGGTGACCAATACCAGTAGCAGCAGCACCAGGAGCAGCAGTGAATCTCAGGTGGAGATACTGACTGCTGAGTCATGTTGTTAGATAGTCCTATCTCATCTCTGTACTCTCAGGTCTTGGAGTTAGTAGTCTGAGATTTTGGTTTTTAACTCTTGAGATTTTTATATCATGTTGTATATAATTACTCAAGAAGTAATTCAATAGAGATGTAAACAGTTTATCTCCTTTCTATGAAAGAAGTTTTATGATTTCATTATCTTGTCTCAAAAAGTTTTAATTTCCTGTGATTTTTGTCTTCCGCTGCTAATCGAATGTTTCCGCTGAATTTACGTCGTGGTTTATGGAACGAGTCACCACAATTTAGTGGTATCAGAGCTCTAGGTTCGCTGAGTCTAGAGAGACATAGGACTTAGAATGTCGAGTCTAACATTAGTATTTCTTTCTTATCTAATAGAGTCTTCTACTCCTCAGGAGAAGAAGATAAGTAAGGATGTCTGGACCACATGAGGAGTACGAGGCGGAAAATAGTGTTGCTGCACCTCGAGAAGGTGCAAGGAACCTAGAAATAGAGCAACCTGTACCTGAGCCACCAATGGAGCCACCTCAGTTTGACCCAGCTGACATGGGAAATCCAGCTGTTCAGACTATGTTCGGGCAGTTTATGACTGCCATTACACATATCACCGATAGGATGCCCATGCCTGCACCTAGGGCACCTGTCCAGCCTGAGGGACAAGGTATCGGTAAGACGTTCGAGCGACTTCGTCGTGTCGGAGCTACCGAATACTTTGGGACAGCTGACCCCGCAGATGCAAATCTATGGTTAACCGAGTTGGAGAAAGCCTTCAAAATCTTGAACATCTCTGAAGCTGAGAAGGTTAGACATGCTGTCTATCTTCTCAAAGAAAGTGCTGGTCACTGGTGGACCATGGAAGAGCAGAAGAGACCTGGAATAGAGATCTCGTGGGAAGACTTTTGTCGAGAATTTGTCCATAGATATTTTCCAAAGACCTTCCTGGATGAGAAGATCTCTCAGTTCGAGAGATTGAGGCAGGGCATGATGAACATTAGCGAGTACGAAGATAAGTTCATGGAGTTGTTGTGGTTCTGTCCGCACATGGCTGCCACAGAAGAAGAAAGGATCAGAAGGTTTGAGAAGGGTTTGAATGCCGACTTGACTACTCCCGTGTCTGCCCTAGAGAACCGGGAAAGGTTCTCTACCTTCGTTGAGTCAGTCCGAAGTATAGAATGATCCGTAGTTGAGAAGAGGCAAACCCAAATGAAATATTCGCAGTTCTAGGGTTCTTCATCTAGAGACTTTAAGAAGCCTAGATTCTCTGCACCTACACCTCCACCACCCAGATCTAGTTCTCAGACACAGTGGGCACCGAGTAGAGGTAGAGGACGAAGCCTACCACTACGAGAGACTCGCAGTTCAGCATCAATGTCAGTCACAGGACCACCAAGACCACAACAATTAGAAAGAAGCTGCTACAACTGTGGGAAGGTGGGACATTTGATGAAGGACTGCAGGTCTAGGCCTGTCAGTGTGACACAGCCTCAGAGACAGAATCAACAGGGATCACAGAGAAGGCAATCTCAAGGAGAATCTAGAGGACATGGACAAGCATCTCAAGCTGGGTCATCAACACCAACTCAACCTCAGACGACAGCGAGGTTCTATGCTATGAACCCACCAGATGCAGTGGTCAATCTACGGGTTGTGGCAGGTCAGATGGAACTTTTATATTCTGATATGTATAAATCCTGTGTTGTATCTGTTTTGATTGACCCGGGTGCTACGCACTCCTTTATCACTCAAAGAGTGATTCGTAACTGCAATATGACAGTCAGTCATAGGGCAGATAATTTGTTGTTGGAGACTCCATTGAGAGGGTCTGGTGTTTTGCTGGAGGTATGCTCTCCCTGCATCCTTTTCTTTTCTGATCATCGCATTCAAGTGGATCTTATACCACTTGATATGAAAGGGTTTGATGTAATCCTTGGGATGGATACCTTAGAAAAGTATAGGGTTGTTTTGGATTGTGAATCCAAGCAGGCTGTGTTTGCTAATGAAAGCAACACATGGATCTTTCAAGGAGAAAGAAAGATTCTACCCACATGTCGTGTGTCATCTATGGTTTCTAATAAGATGATGAGGCAAGGATGTTATGCATTCTTGGCCCATGTGGTAGATATTACCAACGAGAGCCCCAACCCTGTTGTTAGGGAATTTGAAGACGTGTTTCCTGAAGAACTTCCCGGTATACCACCGCCTCAGGAAATTGATTTTGAAATCAATTTGGTCCCATATACACAACCCATAGCCCAGACACCGTATAGGATGGCGCCTGCCGAAATGGCAGAACTCAAGAAACATCTTCAGGAGTTACTTGAGAAAGGTTTCATCCGACTGAGTACTTCACCTTGGGGTGCTCCGGTTTTGTTTCTTAAAAAGAAAGACGGGTCAATGCGGTTGTGCATTGATTATAGACGACTCAATAAAGTAACAATAAAGAACAAGTACCCTCTGCCGAGGATTGATGATCTTTTTGACCAGTTGTGTGGTGCAACAGTCTTCTCAAAGATAGACTTAAGGTCGGGATATCATCAACTCTGCATTAAGAACAGTGACATATCCAAGTCTGCCTTTAGGACAAGATATGGTCACTATGAGTTCACGGTTATGTCATTTGGACTAACTAATGCACCAGCTGCATTTATGGAACTCATGAATAGAGTCTTCCGACCTTTCCGTGATCATTGTGTTGTCGTCTTCATAGATGACATTCTGATCTATAGTAGGGATGCTCAGCAGCATGAACAACATCTCCGAGAAGCTCTAACTTTGCTAAGAGAACATAAGCTATACGCTAAGTTTAGCAAGTGCAAGTTTTGGTTACCTGAAGTATCTTTTCTTGGTCATGTGGTTTCTTCCTCGGGTATTCGTAGTGACCCTAAAAAGGTATAATCTATTCTATAGTGGGAACAACCGAAGACACCGACGGAGATTTGAAGTTTCTTAGGGTTAGCTGGTTACTACCGAAGGTTTATTAAGAACTTCAGTTCTATAGCCTTACCCTTAACCAGGTTGACCCAGAAAGATGTTCCTTTTGTCTGGAGTGATAAGTGTCAACAGTCTTTTCATTTGTTGAAGGAGAGGTTGACAAGTGCACCTGTGCTTGTGCCACCTGAGCAAGGTAAAGGATATGTAGTTTTCTGTGATGCCTCCAAGAATGGACTTGGATGTGTGTTGATGCAGGATAAGGAAGTGATTTCTTTCGCTTCCCGACAGCTTAAGAAACACGAGGAGAATTATCCGACACATGATCTGGAGTTAGCTGCTGTGGTTCATGCCTTGAAGATCTGGAGACATTATCTCTACGGAGAAACATTCCAGATTTTCACGGACCACAAGAATCTTAAGTATATCTTCTCTCAGCATGAGCTTAACATGAGGCAACATCACTGGATGGAGTTAATCAAGGACTACAACTGTACAATTAATTACCATCCAGGCAAGGACAATGTGGTTGCAGATGCCTTGAGTAGGAAATCAGCAACATCAACCATGGATAGGGCACAACTAAGTTCTTTAGTATGCTCTAAAAGAGATATGCTTATCTTTGTAAGGCAAGACAATGTGCAATTGAAGGTGTCATTGTTAGCCGGTTTGTTAGCTGAGATGCATATTAAACCTACCCTAAGAGAGCAGATAAAGGAGGCACAGCAAGTTGATGTTGCAGTTCAGCAGATCAGATCTGAGTATGGTGATGAGAAGCGAGATGGTTTTCATGATTCAGATGATCAAGTGGCATGCTATCATGGGAGGATGATAGTACCAGATGTGGATAACCTGAGGAAGTTAGTCCTGGAGGAAGCTCATTCTTTGATGTATGCTATGCATCCAGGGAGCACCAAGATGTATCGAAACTTGAAAGATATGTATTGGTGGCCTGGGATGAAGAAGGATGTGGTTGAATTTGTTCTGAGATGTCCTGTGTGTCAGTAGGTTAAGGCTGAACACCAGAAGCGTACAGGAACAATGCAACCTTTACCCATACCACAGTGGAAATGGGACCAAGTGACCATGGACTTTGTTGTTGGCCTATCCAGGACAAGCAAAGGACATGATTCCATTTGGCTAATTGTTGATAGGTTGACAAAAACATCACATTTCTTACCTGGCAAAACAACCTATTCTACTGAAAGGTTATCACAGTTGTATGTTCAAGAGATAGTGCGTTTGCACGGAGTTCCTGTCACTATAGTTTCTGACAGAGGTCCCCAGTTTACAAGTCGTTTCTGGGAGCAGTTACACAGGGCTTTAGGCACCAAGTTAAGGTTTAGTACAACCTTTCATCCACAGACTGATGGACAGTCAGAAAGGACTATACGGACCTTGGAAGACCTATTGAGAGCATGCGTTCTCCAGTTTACCGGAAGTTGGGATCTACATCTAAGCTTGATAGAGTTTGCCTATAATAATAGCTATCAACATAGTATTGATATGGCACCTTATGAAGCCTTGTATGGTAGACGTTGTAGATCACCCTTATGTTGGTATGAGACTAGTGAACATCAGTTGTTTGGTCCTGATCTTGTGCAGTAGACTACAGAGAAGATCAAAGTTATACAACAACAACTTAAGACTGCACATGATAGGCAGAAGTCTTATGCCGATAGATGTCGTAGACCCTTAGAGTTCCAGGTTGGAGATAGAGTGTACCTCAAGGTCTCACCTTGGAAAGGAGTCCTTCGTTTTGGAAGGAAAGGGAAGTTAGCTCCTACATTTATGGGGCCTTATCCAATCATTGAACATGTTGGGAAGGTAGCCTATAGACTAGAGTTACCTCAGGAGTTGCAGAAGTTACACCCTGTGTTTCACATTTCTATGCTGAGGAAATGTCACCCGACACCGAGTCAGTTCTACAACCTATGGAAGTAGAATTGAATGAAGATATAACTTATGAGGAAGGACCAGTGTCAATCCTTGATAACAGAATTAAAAAGCTAAAGAAGAAAGATATAAGCCTTGTGAAAGTCCTCAGGAATCACTGTGGTATCGAAGAAGCCACTTGGAACTAGAGGATGAGATGAGAAGGAAATACCCTGCTCTTTTCTCCTAATTTGTTTTATCGATTTCGGGGACGAAATCCTTGTAAGGGGTGGATGATTTGTAACATCCCAGACCTGGGTTATAAACTAACCTTAGAAGTTTTGCCTAAATATGTAATTATATACTTGTGATTACTCTCTGGCATGTAATTAAGTTCCTCAGGAACATATACTTTCAATTTTGGTCCTTTTAAACAAAGTTATAGTATTGTTTTGTAATGCAGAGACCTATGTGCAAAATACCCAGTTAAGGGGATTAACTTACAAAATTACACAGGTTAAGATATTCCTCTGATGATGAGATATCATCTGAGTAAATATGATGAGGTATGATGGATTTCCCAAGCTTGGGCATCAAGATGCAGCTTGTGGAACAATCCTTGTGCTTAAAAACCCTAATTTTGGAGTAAAGTGCAATTTACCCAAAATGTGGGATGCAACTTGTAAAATACACCTTCTAGAATATCTTTTATGACTCTTGACATCATTTAGAGTAGAAATGATGAAAAGGGCACATCAATGAATAATTAGATAAGAAGAATGATCTTTGTGCATAAAATTCACCTAGTATGAGTATGGAGACCCTTCATATATGTACTTTAGTTTGCATATTGGTTTTCTCTACCCTTAGAAATTGAGTTTTGATGAGCTTTGCTTAAGTTTTGATAGCTTGTACGTGCCTTAGAAAGAAGGAGGGACTTAGATGAGAATTTCATATTTTAGAGGTCCTTATGATGGCAAACAGCCTAAACTATATAAGCCTAGTTCCTTGCAAACCAACTAAATGTATCCTTTATCTTCTTCATTTCTCATCTTTCTCAAACGACCAAGGCAGAGCTATGGAACTCAGGGAGATGACCAACTAGTTCTAAGGTGAGTAGAAACTATCTTCTAGCTCGGATTCTTGGATGAAATCCTTGTATAAGGTTGGTTTTATGGTTAACTCACTTAGGTTTCTTGTTCTAGCCGACCTTCCCCAACCTTTTCTTGGAGAAACTTCTTTGGCCAACCTGTGGAGCTTAAGACACCATTAAAGGCATGAAGCTTGGAAGCTTGGAGCTCTAGGAACAACGTTTGAGGCGGGTTTTATAACTCTAAACTCCTTGCTTTATTATGCATATCTATGTTCTTGCAATTTAAGCTTAGTTCTTCTTCTACCCCCTTTCTTCCTTGCACTTTTGCAAGCAAACCGTGGAGTAACCGACCTGAACAGAGGTTGAAGATGATGGGCGTGAATTCATAGGTAACTTTATCAAATGACCATGGACCCTTTTGGTCCAAACGGTTGCAAACCATTTGAAATCAAATGGTCTCAAACCGTTTGATCTCATGCGGTCTTGTAAGACCGTTTGGAATCAAAACGGTCTTAAGACCATTTGATAGGGTTGACCAAGGGACGACCATTTAAGGTTCTGCTGGTAACATGTTGAATTTAATTCCTATAAAGAATCATAACCTGATTCCAAACCAATCAAGAGTTGAAGCCACTTCAACCCCCTAAACCCTAATCAGGTTGATTTGCTGACTTCAAGGATAGATCTTGGTCAGTTTTAGGTTGAAGGACCCAAACGGTCTCAAGACCGTTTAAGGTTTCTTCCAAACGGTCAACCCAAGACCGTTTGGAGGTCTAGGGTTGAGGTAATTTGATGGTTTGAGGGTCCAATTACAATAGATTGATGAATTGATAAAAATGTTGATTTTAGACCTAATTAGGGTTCAACCCTTGTCCAATCGACTTGGATTTTGATGAAACAACCTTGAACATTGATGATTACCCGATTGAAAACCCTAATTGAGTTGGATTCAACCCTAATTGGCTTTCAATTGAGGGTCAATTTGGTGTCCAATTGATTAAGTCTAACCCTAATTGACTCAATTTATAAGTGGTTAACATGGATTTGGCCAATTGGAGGCTTCAACATAAATAACCATAATCGATCATAACCTTTGATTGACTTTTGAGGTTCAAACGGTTTGAGCCCATTTGGACCAAACGGTATCAAGACCATTTGGATCCAAACGGTCTCAAGACCGTTTGAGGCCAAACGGTCTCAAGACCGTTTGGGGCCAAACGGTCTTAAGACCGTTTGGACCAATCGATCTCAAGATTGTTTAAGATCAAACGGTTTCAAACCGCATAGCTTCAAACGGTTTGGAGGTCAACTTTTTTCAAACGGTCTTCACACCCATGTGGTGTTGGTGATCCATGCGTCTTGAAGTTCAAACCAACCAAACCGTCTCAAGACCGTTTGGAGGTTGAAGGTTGAAACCATTTGGAGATTTTCAAGGTTGTTTATACTTAATCAATTGAAGGTGTAATTGGTTCTATGGTGATCTAATCTAAACCCTAAAGGTACCCTAGGACATTAAGGGACTAAGTGACTAATGAATTGACCCATGATGATGATCAATGGTGTAATTTACCAAAATACCCCTAAAAGGTTTAATTGAAGGATACCTTGTTTTAATCAAACCCTAATCACATGATAGTGGTGATTTGGCTTATGATAGTCAATGATGACTTGACCCAACCTAATCTAGAGTGGTGTAATCACCATCTACTAAGTAAGAGGAGAGAGAAAGTACCATTTATGGTTGAAACTCAAGTAAAATACCTTCAATGTGCATAAATATGCAGGATTAGGGTATGATCCACCTATGTGAGATCATGGAAACCCTAATTATGATAATTGATGACTCTTAATCTTATCTAAGGGCATCAATGGTGATGTTTCTCATATATGATGATGTTATGAGTTCAATTCACCTTGAGGTGAATAGTAAACCCTAATTTTTAGGGTGATGACATGTAATGTGAATAGTAAACCCTAATTGATGAGAAAATCAGGGAACCTAACTCTTGTAAGAGTATGAAGGTTCAACTCTTGAAATGAATTGTTTCTGTTATCAGTTGAATTAACTATGCAGGTTCCTATATGAGGATGATCATATCCAGGTATGGATTACGATACTATATTCATTGAAAGCATGTTATTAGCTTTATGAATAGTGAAATACCCTGTTGTCCAGTAAGTGGCATCTTATGAGATTGTTAGGCTATAAGAGCCATGTATATCATCAAGGTCATGCTTATCAGATGACTCATGATGAGATGACTGAGAAATGATATCTGATGTGAGTTAGACCTGTTACATTTAGTATTCTATTTTCATAGCTGCCATGTTGATGTTTAATGTTTGAGAACATGTATGATGTTAAAAGAATACTGAAATGTACCTAACTAATCAAGTATAATCATACCATGTAGATCCCTGATCATAGATCCATCATTGTCAGAAACCAAATGATGGTGAAACATGTTTTCCTAAGTGAACTCCTAGATCACATACATTTGAGTATGTGGGGGAAGATGGATGTGTAAATCCTTACATCCTAGTGTAGGAATTGATGTAGATGTATCTTAATCCATCAACCCTTCACTATATGTTTATGATGTAATATCGAGGAAATCCTTTATACCACATCGATGAGAGATAAACAAGAAATCTTTCGATGATGAAGAGAGTACAGAATGCCAGTGTGACTCTAATAGCGAAGTATTAGATTACCCTGGTGAGCTATATTAGCAGAGACACAAGATTTCCTGCATGTTTATCCTCACTCTGACTGAGAAAGATGAGGTCATAAGAATCTGGCTCTTTTGATGACCTAGGTATGATACCGATGCGACTTAACAGTGATCGGTTGAAGTATGAGCGGTATACCTCATCTCTGCAGGGCATAATGATGTTTGTAAAACATAATCAACCGCGTAGTATATCTGCTTAGGTTAAACTACAAGATACTTGATTGATGTTACACTGCATAGTACACATGTTCTTCATATTTCTTAAATGTTGACTTTCTACTTAATGTCAATCTGCTGTTGATTACCTTAAAAGCTTTTATTGCTTATATTGTTCTTTCATTGCTATATAAAGCTTCTAGTGGAGAGTTATAACTCTCACTGGGAGAATTATTTAAAATTGTCTCACCCCGTAGATTTCAAATTTTTAGGTGGTCATCGAGGATGAAGGAACCAGCCTACAGGTGACCAATACCAGCAGCAGCAGCACCAGGAGCAGCAGTGAATCTCAGGTGGAGATACTGACCGCTGAGTCATGTTGTTAGATAGTCCTATGTTGTCTCTGTACTCTCAGGTCTTGGAGTTAGTAGTCTGAGATTTTGGTTTTTAACTCTTGAGATTTTTGTATCATGTTGTATATAATTACTCAAGAAGTAATTCAACATAGATGTAAACAATTTATCTCCTTTCTATGAAAGAAGTTTTATGATTTCATTATCTTGTCTCAAAAAGTTTTAATTTCCCGTGATTTTTGTCTTCCGCTGCTAATCGAATGTTTCCGCTAAATTTACGTCGTGGTTTATGGAACGAGTCGCCAAAATATATAAGATAGAAATAATCACATGTGTTGCAATATACAAAATAAATTTGCTTCTTACTTTGATCATTGTCCTTATTGATAAACTTAGTTTGTTTCATGTTATTCTAGTTATGTGAGAATAAACATATATGATATATGATGTTTTGAATTCTTTGAAGATGAATAAAAGAGATTAATAACATGTGAATGATGGAACATCTAGTTAGGTGCCATGAACACCGTGAGTTTCTCCCAAGGACCACACTGGGGAAACAAAATGGATCTCCTTGTAGTAATAAATGAATTATGAGAAGGATTTCCAGAGTGTGGATTGAGACCTTAAAGGATAGACCACCAAGATTTAGGAGTGAGTCATCTAGAGTGGCTCTATCCCTAAATCCTTGTTGTGAAAGTCTATGTCCAGATGGAATACACTCTGATTAAATGAAATATGTGAAATATTGTGATATGAGATATACTATTTTGTTGGTTCCTATCTCGTGTAGCTGAGATGAAGATGTGGGCCTCTTTAGGCCACCCTAAGGTGGCCAAGGTCTATTGTTGATATCTTAGGGTGGCCGACTAAAACCTATGATAGTGACAGTGAGTCGTTGACATGAGAATCAGGTGTGGCGACTTCTACTTGGTGAGGTACAAGCCAAGTAGTTTCAAGGAAAATGAATAAAAGATGATAAGCCAAGTAGAACATCATTTGAATGGTTGTTGCATTCCTTATACTGCTACTTGATGATTTTTCATTGTTGCTTATGCTTCTTGTTGTGGAAATTAATCATGTTGTTGTGGACATTTTCTATTTCATATTATGATATGTCATGTTGACAAGTTATAAATGATGGGATTTATATCCATTCTGAATATGAGTTGGATTGCTTGCTATTTGATAGTATTGTTTGGTAGATATGTATTATTATGTACTTCAGCTTTAGGACTGTAGGATGTGTCCCTGGTCCGACTGGTGGAGTGTCACAAAGATAATGTTATTGTTATGTATTGATTCAAAATGCTTAGAACTTGACTTATTTCTCATGTAGTAGGGTTCTTGATTTGAACTAAGAAGTATCTGTTGATTTGTTCATAGACATGCTCTAAAAGATGTTTCAAAGTTATAATTGGTTTAAGTGATTACCTTATCTATTGGATTAGATTACCATTGTAAGTTAGATATAACTTATGATAGAACTATCATCTATACTTTTCAATATATGCATGTTTCTTTTAAGTTTATTATGCTTAACCAGATGCTGAGGAATGTACCTAGCTTGATTGGGAGGTATCTACTCACTGGGGCTCTATATGAGTCTCTTGAGGTTGTTTCAAATGTTTTTAGGTATAATTCTATCTAGCAGAGAGGTCGTGATAAAGAAGATATAAATAGCATAATCTAGATAGATTAGAATGTCCCTATACTCTCTCTTTCTTGTGATGGGTTGTAGACTAAGTTTGTTCATTAATGTACATATATCTGATGTAAACTGAATTGCATATGAGAACAAGATTTGATTCTAAATTTAATGGAGTTGAATAAGATTTATGATATCTAAATGTGATTTCCTTGATGTGACATTAATTTATGAATTTGTGAAGAAAGAAAAGTGAAAAATTTATATCTGGTTTTTGTATATTGTTTAATCACCTTTGTCAAGAATTCATTATTTTATTTTATAATATGGGTTTAGGTTTTGCAATTATCTCTAATGGTTGGTATTTATGCTGATCAAAAGAGTGGTTCCTGACAGTAATGGTTTGTTTATAGAGAAATTCATTATGTCAAAACCACACCTAGCAAGTATAAGTTTTCACTTCGGCCTCTCCCTCCTCTTTTAGGAGTTGGCATCACTCAGTTTCTATCCTATAAAAATGGGCATGAATGACCAAACAAAACATTGAACCCTTCACTTTAAATCATCTCTTGAGAACCAATCTTCATCCTTTGGTGTTTCTTACTTGATAGTCATCTAAACAAGGAACCAAAGCACCCCATTGATGCAGGAAAATTCACTATCCTGGAATTGTTCTACATTGTGCCAAGGATGACTAAGATCCACCTTTAATGTGGCAATAACCCCTATCCCTCCTCTAATCTATACCTATATCTACCTTGGAGGAGGTGTCCATCTATGCACCATCTGTAAGAACCAATGAACTCTTCCTACTCCTCCTACCTCTGTCTAGAGATCATGCATAAAAGGGGAGTCATGGCCGACCAATGCAACATCGTAGGTCCTCAGTATAGAGGCATGGCTGGAAAGATAACTACAGTGGAAGAGTCTTGTCCTCAACCTTTTTCAAGAGGATGATCGAGGACTGAGGGCATAATACCAGAAATCATGGATGCATCTCTATGATGGCAGTGTTGGTAGGTAGATTCGGGGTGATGGAGGTGTAGAAGGATGGTTGCACTCCAGCCCGACGACAACCTCTGCACAGTGTCGCCTGCGCAAGCGTGAGGCATCGAGCTTGATGAGAGGGGAAAGCAGCTACTGGGTTCATACTTTCATATAAATAGACTCCCAATAGATCCGTGAGCCAGAGAAGAAAGGTAATGAATAAAATGGGCATTTGTTGCTCATGTGGTTGTGTTCTATTGTCCTAGTAATGTTTATTCTACATAAATTGTGGTTAATTACTAGTAACTAAGATCATAACAAAAGTATATCTTAGATTGATCAAGAAAATGAGTGGAATCCAAATAAAATACATTAGAGGTTTGATTCTCATTGGAGTTCAAAAAGTATAGCAGAAACATGATTAATAAATTGAATATACATACAAACCCTAGAATTGTTCATTAAGGTGTTGAATTCATTAAATACTCTCAGTTCATGTTATAATCTAATATTTTTGGATATAATGTGAATCTAATATGATGATAATAATGATGAGTAATTTGGTTTTCTAAAGTGAATAGCCATATATATTATGAATTGGGGTTTTGAACCCAAAGATCATAGCTTTCCATGTTATCAATGCATATAATCTAATGTTGGAGTTCATAATATAATTATATGATAATTAGATAATTAGGGTTACACCTAATACTTAATATGAAATGGATTTAGTTTTTGTACCCTTATTCCTTATCTAAACACGAGACAACCTTAAACCCTATATTAGGACCCGAGTAGGGTTTAATCTAGATGATATGATGGTGACACTCCAAGATATACATACATGCAGATTAAAGGTTGATTGATTAGAATCCATCTTTACTTGCTTGGTTGGATGATATGCTAAAGTAACTGATGTAGGATTTCATGGTCTATATTGTTCTACATTGAGATACGTGATTCTTATTATGGATACTCACATTATCAACTGTTGGTGTGCTGACGATTTCTCGAGGATTGTTGAAATAAACTATTGGATGTTTATTTATATTATGCTCAATTATAATGGCACTATTAGTATCACAAAAAGTAAGATATCATATTCTAAATTGAGGATGACATGCATCAAGTGGTGATGCGGCCCTATAAGGGAAAATGATTATGCCCCAAATAGCATATCAAGTAATGGTTAGAATATGTAATGAAAATGACAATTTTATATTTCTAAGTAATTGATTGATTATATGTTGTTATATTACTTGCAAACATTTGTCTGCACGCCACATACAAAATATGGCTCTATACTAGTATGTGTTTTGTTTGACAAGGATTTAGGTAAATGCAATATATGAGATATGAAGACATGATGAATTAGATGAAATCGACTAAAGACATTAAGGTTGTGTTTGTTTAGCCGGTAAGTCTACGGCAAGGCAAATAAACAAGACACGATATACTATTTGTTGTTTGTTAAGTCATTAGAGGGAGAGATAAGATGCCTCATGGTTTATTTAACTGGATAATCTCCATTTAAAGTACTACTTTCAAATCTCTGCGGTAGGAAATAGGTTAATGTGCCGCAGATGTCTATTTCCTATGGAACCCTTCTAGCATATTCTACATTACATGAAATAATATTTATGTGTAGGACATTATAGACTTTCACAAATGCAGAAAGGTTACTTACTTGTGTACCAAACAAAGGTATCTTGCCATCGACTTTATTCATTGTTGTTCCAAACAACAATTACCTAATACAAAGTTAACATACTATTGGTTAATTTATCCATGGCAACTAAAGTTACTATGATGGTATACGAAACACATCCTAAAGCTAAGCAAAGGAGGATTAGTTAGACACTTCTTCTTATATGTATTAGTCCCATATTAGAATTCATGTAACTCCTTAGAGGGGCATTATTATGCATCTTGGAAACAATATTTGTGAAATAATGGAAATTATTTGCTATTATTTATTAATTGTTAAATCAGGATCTTGGGAGTTTTAGGTAATGACTCTCAACTTTAAGGCCCTTCTTAACTAAGGGATGATAAAAAGTGAGGTCATTACATTTTGTATTAGATACCCAATTTTTTCAAAGTGATACCTGTTTGGCTAGAACCTATGGTTTTCCTAAAGTAATCTTTCCTCTCACTCTTCTCATCTCAAATCTCATTCACTTATGATGTTTTTCCTTAATAAACACTAAGGCTCCAATTCGTTTGTCATAACTGGTCTGAAAACACATGATCTGGAGTTCCATCAGTAGTTTTTTATGATTGGTTGAAAGTAAGTGTTGGAACTTGAGTTTCGTGACTTCTAGGAAGTTATAGATTTACATACAAAACATAGTTCCTAAGTTACCTCTTAAAAAGAGTGGAAAATGATTTTTGGGACAATTAACAACATTTCTTATACAATTATATTCTTCATTCATTATAAGTGACACATGTAAAATATTTCTGAATAGCAATATTAATGGTGAGGATATAGTTAGTTGCTAAAACCACAACATAATATAACAAAATACCATACACTATAATTGTACAATGTAAAATATTACCATTAATAGTACAATCTACAAAGTAAAATATACAAACATCACAAAAAAACACTGCACCATGTGAAAACAATGTGATTTATGTAATATATTTTTATTCTTCATGTTTAAACAATATGATGTAAAAAATGATAATTAACTGTAACCATGCACGAACAATATAGTAAATTGTTTCTACAAAAATCATGTAACAATTAATATTCTACATTGTGTTAAACAATGATGACCCAAAATTTATATTTACAAACACATGAAATGCGGATATTATAATGATACTTTGTATACGCATAGTGAAATAAAAATATTGTGATGTGGTTTTAATCATAATATTTTTATTAAGATTATAATTGTACTATAATAAAATATTTTAAAAGGAGAAACATATACACCATAACCACTTGAGGCGGTTATTATGATTTATGAATATTATGATTTTTTACAGATACAATTTCTTTTTTTATGCCTTTTCCCTCCTCACTATTTGTATTATAAAATAAAAATTAATAATATTTTAATGATTTCTATATTTACACATACAACAAACCAATCACATGGAAGTGAATGGAACTTAAGTTCTAGAAACTGAACTAGAGTTCCTAGAAAATTAGTTCCACAGAACTCATGAGTTACACCAAACCAATAGGAGACTAAAAGATACTGACCTCCTCATATCAAGTTAGGGTTTTTGAGAAGAAGTAGGATTAAGAAATCCTCCACTGATTAATGTACATGTAATGTGGAAATAATGATAAAATAAACAAAAACAATTTCTAGATTTTTCCTTGCAAGTGTAAACCCTAGGTGGAGATAGGGTTGGTTTAGGAAAAACCTTAGTGGGTCAATGGAATCATAAAACCCTAATGTTTAGGGGTAGTCCCTAACCCAAACCCTAAACCCTAATCTTGGAAGATGGGAGTGGTGTTGGTAAAATAGTAACCCTACCCATATGATCCTAATTGGGGAAAAGGAATAAGAAAACCCAAATGATTTTAGGTGATCCTGTATCATGTACATGCATGTACTTGGAGAAATTCATGCAATATGCATGTGGATGGCTTTTAATATACATATGAAACATATGCAATCAATGGTTACATAAAATTGATAAATTGAGATCCTCAATGAAACTTTTAGGGTTGGTGTCCTGACCTAGGCTGGGTCAACCCAAGAATGGGAAAATGACCTAAGGGGCGAGGAAAAAACTAAACCCATGGCATCAGGTTGTGTCTAGTGAGCCTACCCTCCTCCTATGAGTCAATAAGGCACCCTAGGCTAGGACCTTCCCTTGAAGGGTGAGTTCATAAACTATTTAAGAATTGAAGTAAACTAGAATGTCACCTAAAGTGTGAAGTATTAAATATAAAAATCCATGAAACCACATACATTCTTTGAACCCAAGTATGCCATCTCTGATGGAAACAAGGAAAAGTCACTAAGGAAGTGACTGATGGTATAAGACCAAGCCCGAAGGGGAAGGTCACTAAGAGGTCAAGCCCGGAAGGAAAGACTGTGATAAGAACCAAGACCGATGGGAAGGTCACTGATGGGAAGGTCACTATAGGTCAAACTAGAAAGGGAAGACTGCATAAGGACTAAGCTTGAAAGGGAAGGTCACTAAGAAGCCAAGCCCAGAAGGGAAGGTCTCCCTGAAGACCAAGCATGGAATGGACAATCACTATGAAGCCAAGCCCAGAAAGGACGGTCATCATGAAGACCTAGCCCAGAAAGGAAGGCCTCCATGGGATAATTCAGGGACACAAAGTAAATAACGTGTACCCTAATAAACAAAGGAAATCTAATGGGCTCAATTTTGTTTTAAGTTGTGATATCTCAATAACCCTTAGGCAGGGTAGAGCCCTAAGTCAATCCTAAGGTCAATATGGAGGATTGAAGGTACATAAGATGTATGAGGTTAGAGGTGTTCATACCCTAAATGCATAAGACTATGGGGTCAAAAGATCGCCATTCATGTTTTCCCGAGGCTCATGGATCATGAGATTGGACACTTTCATGAGCTCATGAGGCCCAAGGGGTAAATGTGAGAGGCACTCCCTAAGTGCATAAAGCCCATGAGGCCAGGTTGAGATCCTCCAAGGGTACTAATACCCCTAGAGACTTCAAGGAAATGACTAAGGCTAATGAGACATGTGATGCAAATATAAAAGATACAAGAAGCCGTGTAATAATATTTGAATAAAATCATAAAGGGATTTTTGCACAAGCTCAAGAGTGAGAAAGGCACTATCCCTTGATTTTATGAAATATTAGAACATTGTGGGATTCAAAAGTAATTATGGTTTGGAGTCATTATTGAGAGTGATATAACCTAAAATTTGAAATGTTAATATAATGTGTGGGTACACCATACCTAATCTTGGGATGCGGTGGGATTTGTATATGGCTTGTAGAAAAAACACTTATTTCATGTTATTATGAGTGAGAGAGATTGGGTAAGCACATGATACACATAAAATCAACATATGAGAATTAATACCCTAAGTCAATTTTAATGGCATAATTTAGGGATTTGAGGTGTTGCCTCACCCTTATATGAAAATAAATAAATAATAGCTTTGACATTTAGGTGAAAAAATAGTCACAAAGTGATATTGAAATCACAAGTGAAAAGCAATAACCAAGTGATGATATCTTGTAATTATTGATGATGTGGATATACCCTGAATTGAATTCAAGTACCAAACTTAGTAATAAAGTGAGGAATTTGCATACCAATAAAAGTGGTTAAGTATACTCCAAGAAGGGTTTATAATCCTAAAGTTTGAATTTAAGCTGAGTTATCATTCACCTTAACCTTACAAGGTCTAAATTTTGAGGGAAAAATTCCTTTTAACTTGATTGCTATGAATATAAGGCTTGATTTGATAAGAAAATCCCCTAATTATAATTGCTAGAAAAATAAAGTTATACATTTTGTGTCATGGGTTCAACCCATGGCCCAAGTGAGGCCCATGAGACTATTTTCTTGGAAAAAAGGTCCTTCTGCACAAGTTTAAGAAATAAAAGGAATTAATGCATAAAGGATGGATAAGGAATTTGTAAGATTGTTAGATAACTAAAATATGGGATAGTAGACAAGTTTCCAAAATATTCTAAAGAAATGTAATTTAGATAATTAATGGAGTAATTATCTAACCATGAATGTCAACATAAGTTTTGAGGCATCAAATAAATATATTTAAATATTAATTTTGGAACACTTAAAGATAATGCAGAAACTTAGATAATTCTAGAATTTGAGAGAAAAATGACTTTCCATATGATGCAGGTAAATAATTTAATAATATAGTTAAAGAGCAAGTTTTGCATATAAAAATTGTCCCAATAAGTCCCAAAAATTAGATATATGTTGGGAAAGGTATTAATGAGTGTCTCTCTAAATTTCATAGAAAAAGGATGCTCCTATGAGCCTATAGACAATCGTGAAGTATGAGGGATGTATTTGTAATAATTAAATGTTGTTCCCTTGTTTGAAGAGAGAGAAAACGATATCTAAAAACATCCCCGTGTAACCAAACTTGGATCAATGTGAGATTCTAGGGTTATAAGGAAAGTCTCATAGTTTGGGACCAACTGAAATAAAGATGGAAGAGATATAAATTTTATAATATTTGCATAAAGTTTCTTGCTATATGTCCTAATGAATTATTATAATTTATTTTGTTTTCCTTGAAACATCAGCCCTAAAGTAGCCAACCACCCTTGCTGGACCCAACATTTTGAACCAATGTGGGATCATGTTTTGGTAAAAATAAAATCTAAAACTTGAAAGGAAATATGATTAGATCGGTTCAAGATAATTACATTAGATGGTTTTCTTGAAGTGTAAAAGAAATATATCAATTGATTTCCCCTTTTACAATAGAGATTGTCAAATACATGCTTTTATAAGAAAGTGGTGGTTCCTTTTTCGTGAATTTTAGATTATAAAAACTTAAGAGTTTTTATATACACAAATATAGGAGGAATATATTTATTTTTTTCATAGAATCATGCCTTGCCTTTCTCATAATTTTAGTTTGGGTTAAATTG
Organism: Alisma plantago-aquatica; assembly: GCA_963693085.1. Lineage (NCBI taxonomy): Eukaryota > Viridiplantae > Streptophyta > Magnoliopsida > Alismatales > Alismataceae > Alisma > Alisma plantago-aquatica. The sequence goes on from OY856413.1 coordinate 411,614,003, forward strand.
TTGAATAAAAATAGGTATCTTTTTAATACTTATGGAAAGAGGGTAACAATGTGTTTATAAATAAATTCATTATTTCAAAACAATATCTAACAAGGAAAAGTTTTCACCCCACCCTCTCCCTCCTCTTTGGCAGTTGTTACTGCTCAGGTTCCAACCTATAAAAAGGGGCATGAATGACCAAACGATACAATGAACCTTCCCCTCTAAACCATCTCTTGAGAACCAGTCCTCATCCTCTGGTGTTGTCTTCCTTAAAAGTCACCAGACAAGGTACCAGAGAACCCCCTTGTTGTTGTGGGCCAATTTGGTATCCTAGAACTCCGATAAGTTGTGCCAAGGATGACTAATATCCACCGTCAATGTGGATATAACCCCTATCCCTCCTCTAGTTTTTACTAGTCGCTATCGTGGAGTAGGTCTCTATCTACGCACCATCTAGAAGACCCAATGAACTCTTCCTCCTCCTCCTACCTACATCTAGAGATCATGCATCAGAGGAGAAGCCATGTCCACCAGTGCACCATCGTAGGTCCTCAGTGTAGAGGCATGGCTGGAAAGATAACCACAATGGGGAGGCATGTCCTCAACCTTTGTTAAGAGGAGGACAGAGTTCTGAGGGCATGGAACTAGAGAGCATGGATGTGTTTCCATGTAACATACTCAAAACTAGACATATAGGTTCAATATCCTTTCTTCTAGACGCCTATTCTATTACATTAATATCCAGAACTTGTTTACCTAATTTAAATTGTATCATCATTTATTGGATCCATATAACACCATGAATGTATATATATCTTTCACATATGATATTTTGATGGTACAACAACCATAATACATGCAATGGAATAATTTAATGTACAAATATACTAAATCTTAGGTTTGTATCTAATTTGACACCCCCAAAATGTTTCTATGAGCATAAGATGAAAGAAATAAGATTAATATGTAAGAAATATCCCAATTGAGTTGTTAAGATGAGAAAATATACTAAATGAATGTTAATCATACAAATAATGGAACAATAAATCAACATGTTCAAAATGTAAATTGGAGGCCAAATTTAGATTAGCCATACCCTAATAAGCTAACATGCCAAATTTGAGGGTAATTGTGTGTTGTTTACTTACCCAATTCAATAGACATGAAAATATACACATAGATTAAGGTTTTAAATGATTGATTGATGTCATGATTAATTTGGCAATTGGTTGTCACCTGACTGTACTAAGTTCATATTTTAATGCAATGTCACATCGTTTTATTATAGTGCCTCAACCTTGCACATGTGGGTTCATATCTGGGCCGCAAGATCCGGATCGTGTGGTTTGCACTACATCTCCAAGCTCCCAATCCTCCGTTTCCTCCCACACAGAGTAACGCCCTTCTAGGTGTTTATTCTATGGTCATTTTCTCCCTCACATCTTGTGGTTTAGTCGGCCGTTTCCTATCCCTTGGTGTTATTCACCTCTAGCCACTCACGATGAGCCATAACTCGCGTGCTACATTAACCTAATGGAAAAACACCTAATGTTGCCTACTAGAGTTTCCTCACCTCGGCCTTGCAGGACCATTTAGACCAAATCTCACACCCACATCATGGTCCCAAGATCATAGAAGACTCTCATGGAGACCTTCTCTGACCTCAGTTTCATCCCTTACAACTGAAGACACTACCATCGGCTTTATCTTTATCTTTGGTGATCTAAAGGACATCCACACCGCACACACCCTCATAACCTAATCCATTGTGAGGTGCACATCCTCCCAACTCACCCTTTCCTTATGTAGCTTTCAGTTTTCGTAGTTTTAACTTTATCTCCTTGGTGACGAACTCTGCCCCCTTTTGTGAATGCTTATCAGCCAAGCACTATGTACTTCCCTTGTAAATAAAAACCCAATTTTTAGTTTCAAGAAGCCATTGTGGTGATCGTTAGAGTATTTCCAATCTTATTATGATCATTATTGCCGATTTGGGATCAACTTCACTCTTTGAAGTCATCCATCACTAGTGACTTTCATTGCTGGACCACTCTAGGGTTCTTCCATTCCCAGAAATGGTACGATATATTTTGATAAAATCTGGGGAATGCTTCCCATGCCTCAGTTCCTCGACTGATCCTTGCCAAGTAGATTTGGAACTCCAGTTCCTTTCTACTCGATTTCCATTTTCGACCCCTTGGAGGGAGTTCCAAGGATCCAATTTTCCCTTCTTACATGTTGCTTGTCATCCTGACTCATCTGGACTCTGTCGAGAGTAATCATGCTTCTTTTTCACTTGGTGGTGTTTGCTCCTGTGATTCTTGTCTACCATTGCTGTTCAGCCATGGGCGCAATGGCAAGGTGGTGGGACAGAGATCCTGGAGGCTGAGCATGGACTAATCACCTTGATCTCAAGGTTGCGGAATCACATGAATCACCCATAGATAATTGAGAGAATGAGGCGAGAGTTCTTGATTATGATCAAAGCATCTGTAAGATCGCCAATGAGGTTGCATCGATGTCCCTATATGATACTATGAACCCATATTTGATTTGATTAATGTCACACCCTTAGTCACATTTTGGTAATTTGACTTGGTTTGTAGTTGAAGCTACACAAAGTGTTAGAATTGAAAATGGCGATTATGACATGTCACATCCGGTTAGACAATAATCTGATGTGAGGGTATATCAATCATTTTCGCCAAACAAAATATATGAAATATGATATAATTGTGAATTTCATAACTAATTATTGGGTTATTAAAATTTTACACACATATATATATATATACATATATTCGAAATAAAAAATCCTAATTTATTGGGGATGATTTTGGAGTCTAAATTCAGATCTTCCAACAAGGTTACTTTTAGAGTTAATGAGTTTAATGAAGTTGATATTAACCCAATACATATATAATGTAATTAGGTGTTGAAAAGGCTTGAACTACAAACTCTTATGAGTATTTTTGAACTTTAGGGTTACTTTGAGGTATTTAATCCTCTCTATTTAATTTTGGGAATAAATTGACTAAATCTTCTTACAATGAGGCATACTTTTGAATATTATCCCTTTTTATTCAACCATGCTGCAAATTTTTTATTTATTGATAATGAATCATCTAATTCTACAATACTTGATGAATATTTTGTTGCCTTGGCTCTATGACCCCACCTTCTTTGTTGTTTGTACTTGAAAATGTGAATGGTGAATGCCTACTATCTTGCCACTCTATTTACGCATGTTGGATAATTTAACTAGCTAACTATTATAGATGCTTATGTGTAACCATTAGGGTGTTCTTTTCTGACTGGGGTATGCTTTTCTACCTCGATACATACAGAGGAGTGATTTTCCACCTAGAATGTGCTTTTTTACCCATTTTACTTAGGCCAATGACTCAGTGGTGACTTGTCCCTACTATAATTAATTTAGTCAAATATATATGCATGTGAATGATTGTGGTTGTTGTGATATTGTGAATGGTTAATGGAAAGATGTGTTATCTCACTTATTTATTTATATGCCTCATTTTTTGGAATTCATTTTCTTGATATATCTCTTTTTGGAACTTACCTATCTTTTGATGACCCTCCTCCTTATGGGAACATCTCTTTTTGTCTTTTAACATTTAATGCCCAACATATTATTAAATGTACATACTCAGCTTTTGCTGACACATATTTTTTTTTCTATTTTTTTGGGTGTTCCCTCCACCCCGGTGTAGGTACTTTATAGAGTAGAGACTTAGGATGATTGAGAGCTCATTGGTGAACTTAAGGACAGCTTGAGAGAGCCTTATTATCCTTTGCACATGGGCTTATGTGTATATAGATGTAACCTTTTCATTTTATGTACCACCCTTAGGGTGATGAAGTTATGTATGTGAAAAAAATTTGTAACCTTACAAATAGTTATATTTTCCATTGTTTAATATTTCATGACTCATATATGTATAATTGAGTGGGCCCACTATTGAGTCCCACTCTTTACACTCCACCACAATAGTGTTGGCATGCTGAGGCATGGTGATGGAGGTGCACAAGGATTGTTGAGCTCCAGCCCAACAACAACGTCTACACAACATCGTCGGTGCAAGCGCGAGGCGTCAGGTGTGATGAGAGGGGAAGTGGTTGTTGGTTCCAGACTTTTGGATAAATAGACTCCCAACAAATCTATGAGCTAGAGAACAAAGGTAATGAATAAAATGGGTATCACTTGCTAAGGTGGGTGCGTTATATTGGCCTAGTAATGTTTATTCTATATAAATTGTGGTTAATTACTGGTAACTTAGTTCGTAGCAAAATTATATATCTAATTGATTTGGAAAACAAGTGGAATCTGAATAAAATATTAAGACTTGATTCTAATCATAGTTTAAAAGTATAGTGGAACCATGATCAATAAATGGATTATACATAAGGGGTTGAATACATTAAATGCTCTCAGTTCATGTAATGTGATATTGTTGGATATAATGGGAATCTTAGATGATGATAATGATGAGTAATTAGGGTTTGTGAATTGAATAACCTTATATATTATTAATTGGTGTTTTAAAACCAAATATCATAACTTGTTATGTTTAGGGATGGTAGAATAATCAGGTTTGAATCGATCCAATCCAAATTGATTCAGTATGAACCACAATTTACGGATCATATGGATTTTTTTACTACCATGGATCCATGTAGAAGATCAAATGCTTACTGTGAAGTGAGTTGAGCCAAACTATGGATTCACAACTAATCCACAACGACATACAAGTTACCCAGCAATAATCAAATGATTCAGTCGACAATGTTTTTCTTCCACCTGGCTTTGCCCCCTCAGGCCCTCGTATTTTGATATTTTTTTCCCAACTCAACCAATGGGTGAGAAGGAAATTCACGTACCTTCATAGTTGGGATAGCCAACTAAGATCAGGGCAAGTTCGACCATGTTGACGTTGTTGTTGTTGCTTGACAGTGGCCACCACTGTAAGAATGTTAACCTTTCTTTTTTGTTGAAATTTCTTGCCTTTAATAACATTCTTAAACATTAATCAAACCTTGTTATGTGTTTGATATCATGTGGCAAGCTTATGTTTCAAGTTTGGTCAAGTTTGGACCATGTTTGAGCAAGTTATGCATATATGTGCTTGTTTTGACCTTAATTGCAATTTACCCAAATCTAAGGTTTTTCTTGCAATTTGTCACATTCTTGTGGTTCCTCATATATGTTCTTGGTTTGAATGCTAAAACCTTGTATTGAGGTTAGGGTTTTCTCTCATGGATGCCCTAAAATATGGTTGACTTTGAGTGTTGGACCACCTAGTGTCGGCGGTCGCCAAGGCTGTGATCTTTAGTGTTGGCAGCCACCAATGTTTTTGTCTGCCCTCTAGTATTGGTAGGATCCAAGATCTATAGAGCCACCTAGGGTTGGCCTTTGATGAGATTTGAATTTTTCTTGGTCACCAACATCACCTAGAGTTGGCGATTGTTTGGTTTTCTGACCATCTTGGTCGCCAACAACCTAAAGTGGTCGATGAGCTTTCTTGTTGTGGTAGTCAGGTGTTGATATATATGGTCAACCTAGTTGCATGTATGAGATTCTTGCATGGATGAGTTTCTTTGACCTTGGACACATGGCAAACATAGTTATACCCCTCTACCTTCTCTTCTCTCTGACCATAGCCATATATACCTCCCTCTCCTCATGCAACCAAGCCCTTGAACCCCCCTTTCTCTCTTCTTTCTTTTGGATCTCATCCCCTCTTAGTTGGTGGTGTAGGAGGATCTCAAGGTTGAATTAGGAGTCTGATCTACCTTGCATGTTGACCTAGGGTTTGGATCCACCTTTCTTGATAACAATTGGTTCTACCTTTCTTTGCTTCTTAGTCTTTGTAAGTGAGAACTCCCTCTTTCTCTTCATTTTCCTTGATGATCTACTCTCTTCTCTCTTATTTTTGGTTGCTTTCATGGTGGATCTTTATCTATAGGTTGAACTCACTCTCTTTCTTACCTCTTCAACTTAGTGTTTGCTTCCTTTTTAGAGAAGAAGCTACCTTGGCTGAGAAGCTAGGGTTTCCTACCTTTCTTTTTAATGCTACCTTATTGTTTGGAGTTGTTTCATGATCTCTAATGAGAGTTATATAATATTGTCCATGATTAGTGTTTACTCTTACCTTGCATGTACATGGTCTTGCTCTTAAATCAATTTATAAAAAATAAGAAACTACTTCGCCTAGAGTTCAAACTTAAAAGATATTTCTTGAGTAGTTTATCATCTTGGATGAACCCTACCCCTTGTGCATGATTCTTTTGATGGAATTAGTGACCCTATACATTGCTTGCATGTGGAAAATGTTGGTTTATACACTCCCAAACAATCATTCATTTCTAGGGTTTCAAGCTGGTTTTTCCTCCTCATATTCAGACCCGATGGTTTGGTTTTGGTTCAGTATTGCTTGACTTTCATGTGCCAATTGATGGCATTGACTTTCTTGATATGTTGTATGATGTGTGGTCGCCAATGTATTTGGACTTATAATTGATTACCAGGGATTTTAAATCCATGTTTGGTTCTCAAGGTGTGGTTGATGAGGTTTTGCATCTCCTAGTCGTCGCTAAGTTTTGCATCACAATTGGTCGCCAAGTTTTGAACTCATATGGTCGATGAGGTTGGTATCACCATGATGGTCGCTAATATTTGTACTTATTGATGGTCACCATGATTTTGTACCTTATGAGGCTGGTGAGGTTTTGAATTCATGTTGGTCGTTGGGTACCCAAATTGTAGCGGTCATTGTAGGTTCTCCAACCAATATGGTCGTTGAGAGCCCAAACCCTAGTAGTTACCAACTTTTTTTATCTTTGATGGTTGCAAACCTCCTTGACTCCTAGTGGTCAATGACATCTCTCACCTTTGGTGGTCGATGAAGTTCCTGGGTCATGTTGGTCTCTATGTTTTCAAACCATAGTGGTCTCTAAGGCACCTAACCCTAGAGGTTACTAATGTTTCTCTAACCTAAGTGGTCACTATGTTTCCTTAACCTAAGTGGTCGATGATATTCCCAAATCCTATGGTCAATGATTGTGTTTGACATTATTGTTTTCATGATTGATGGAGATGCTAAGAACTAGGGTTTATCTTTAATTGTTGTTTTAAAATCCTACTTCAACCCATCTTACTAAACCTAATCCTAATTAAAGTAAGTGATAACCCTGCTTAGCTTTCTTGAGTAATTAGTATGATGATGTAGTACTTCCTATCCTTATGTTATTGTTACCCTAATTTTCTATCACAAGAACATCATAGTCCCTAAATGCAAAGTTATGTTGAACTTATATGTGCCACATGTATGGTGATGGTATGATGAGCCTTGATGAGGCATGGAAAGATAATGACGTTCTTACATGGAATGATGTGATGGTATGAATGACCTTTGGGCATGGTTGATCCCTTAGTGAGGTGTTCTCCTCTTTATGATGTGACAAGGATCTTAATCATGTGATGGTATGATGACGAGTGTGATCTCATGTGTGACACTGAAATAGTACCATGTGATGATGTGATAAACATTATATTTTATATGTTTCATAAGCTGCAATCTACCCATGTTTTTGTAGAACTCTTTTATGGTTTGTATGTAACTTGATTAATATTAAATCACCCAATTGTCATTAACTAATCAAGTGAAACTCTAAACATGTAGTCCCCTATGCCATAGATCCATTCCATGGTGAAACGAGTATACCTAAGGAAAACTCAGAGTGCATATTGTTGAGTATAGTGTGCATGAGACTGTGTCCTTATCATGTTGATCCCAAGGTTATGAAGTATGGATGTGGTCATACCTCGGCAGGAGAATGGTTGCAGTCCCATCCCATGTATTTGTATATATGATGAGATAGAGGATGGTTGTGGTCGTGCCTCAGGTGATAGGGGTTTGTAGAACCTGGTTACTAGTGGCATGACCCATATACCAAGGGTGGGCTAGGATGTTTTATAGTTTGACTATTTAGGTCACCGTGACTGACTCATACTAATTGAGGGTAGATGAGTTCTTAGGAGTCTGGCTCTCCTAGATCTTATATGGCACTGATTTATACGTAGTAGTGGTCAGTTGGAGTTGATCGGTATATCTCAACTTCTCAAGGCTTAATAAAAGATATAATCTAGTCGTGCAGTATATCTACTTAGGGTTAAACATGATTCTCATTGGTAGATAACCCTTGCCTTATTTCTTATAATGCTTAGCTGTTATGTAATGTAGTAAGATAAATTAACTTTAGTAGATGATAGTATTACATGTTTATGCCTATCTATTTAACTAGCTTAGTATGTTTAATATGCTCAATCAGCTTAACCTGCTTAGTTAGTTAACATGCTTAACCTGTTTAGTAATAACGATACTTGTTGTAATCAATAAATATTGGTTGAGAGTTATATCTCTCTTAGGGATGTTGGTCTAACCTCATGGATCACCACATATTTTTAGGTGTTCGTCAGTGATGTGGTCGGGATTGTGGTGCTAAATAAGAGCAACTTCGAGAGCAATAGAAGCAGAATGTTGGATAGTAGTTGTAGAGTCCTAGAGTCATCCTTGTACTCTTAGGTTTGCGCATGGGATGTTTTGTAGATGATACATATAATGAATCGAGTTTTTGGTAGTGTGTTGATGTTTGTATATGAGGTGTACATATGGAACAAGATCTTTTGTATATAGGTTGTGGTTGATGCCACATGACAGATATGTAAATACCTGATATGGTATGTGATGTTATACAAGTTGTAGGGCCTTTATGTAAATGTCTCTGAACATGGTGGTAATGTTGAAATCAGTTTTAATTTACCCACTTTTTATAGTTATGTGGTTGTTTAGTTGTTGATTGTGTTTTTTTAGTAATCTCATTTAGTGTTCCAAGGTGTCAAATGAGAAAGTTAGTATCAAAGATTTAGGTTCGCTGAGTCTATAGGGACATTGGACTTGTGTTTTGTGTCTATTCTTGTGCCATCCAACATATCTATTGATAACTTATGATTTTATAGATATGTCTTGGGATCATTAAGAGCATGTTGAGAGTAGCTACATCATGCCAGGAGGTGGCTCTAGGAGGTAGACTAAGAGTAGCTACATCATGCCGGAAGGTGGTGCTAGAGGCAGGCTGAGAGTAGCTACATCATGCCACGAGGTGGTGCTAGGAGGCCGACATGTGATGTTAGAGTGCCTGAGACGGGGCCAAACTGTTGGGTTTTAGGGGAGACAGAGAAGGCAGCGGAAACAAAAAAAAAATTTCTCCCCCAACCCATACCGAGGAAACGTGTCAATGTCTATATAATAGGAAAGGATGGTTTGTGGAATCATACCTTGTCCCGAGGCTTGCTCAGCGACAATACCTCGCGCAATGCGCGGTCTTCAACTCCGGACTTCGACGGTGTCTATGCAGCTCCTGGTCGCACCGGGACTGACAACTCCTACTCGAACCGGACTGTCGGATGACAGTTGTCCTCCTAAGCGGCAATGTCCTCCCGCCTCTGTAGTAGTCCACACGGACCACCTAGAACTCCACACTCCTTGTCCCACAAGGAAGTGGAAGGAGTCGCACCCTCCTGTTGACGTACTAGTCGCCAACACACTCTCCTGCCTCCTGTTGCAACTGCAGTTGTCCTTCCCTTGTTGCACCTCCCTTTTGCGGGAAGCACTTGCTCGGGCTCTCTCACGGTTACCAAAACCAGAGAGAACGACAACTTGCAGAGCAACTGGTTGCACTGAGCTGTACTTTGAGAAGCCCCCAATACCCCTATATATATAGGAGAGTCATGGGATAGGGTTCTCCATCTCGGGCAATGCGGGACTAAAGCAGGAGTAGAAGGGTTTGAGAATTTTCCACAAAAAGCAACCGGTTCACAACTTGAAATGATCGGTTCACAACTGAACTGATCGGTTCGGCCATTGAGCCGATCGGTTGGACCTGAGCCGATCGTTTGGGGCACTCCAACCGATCGGTTGGTGCCCTAAACCGATCGGTTCATGGTCCTAATCCGGCTCAAAAAAGACTTTCCTTGTTTCTTTCCCAATTGGTATCGAATACCAATATTATCCCCAATCGAATTGGGCAATTTGAAACCAAAGGAAAATTCTTGCCGACATGACTTTTTCCAACTGGTCGGTTGCACCAGTTGAGTCGATCGATTCAACTCTTGAACCGGTCGTTTCAACCTGGGCATGAGCCGATCAGCCTGGACACTCCAGCCAACCGGTTCAACAACCTCAGCCGACCGGTTCATCACATGAACCGATCAGTTGGGAGCACAGGTTGGGCAAAAATCAGTCAATTGTGATTTCAATCAATCCGATACTCCAATCAATGCGTCCAACACCTTGAACCATACGATATTGAGCTATCGACTGATTGAGTGTTTAATTGAACTACTAAACTCCTTTAGTAATCAATCTAAACATTGCTTTGTGGACAAAACTCCTCTTCCAGGTTAAATCCTATGTGTGTGACCCTACAGGTCCATTTCACGTTGGCAGTGAAAGTCCATAACACTTATGACTTCACAAGAAAAGAGCGGTGCCTAGTCACACATCAGTGCTACCCAAGTGAAAGTAGAAAGTTGGAGAACAACTTTCATCCTACAATCCGTGAATGGTGTTACAGTGAATGTATAATTCCTTTGTCACTGATATCCCGAATGAACTCGAGGCATGGAACAGTCATCCTGTCAACGTTCATTCACTTCCTTGATCTCAGAGTAGACTGGAAGAGATATGTATGACATCAGTATCATATACTGATTCACACATGCGTGCACGCCTTTCTCAATCCTACTCATCAAGTGGCCATGGATATCATACTCCCTCAGGAGGGACAAATCCCATATCTATCACTCACCCCTCAAAAGCCCCATGTGTCAAAGCCACCCAATCATCACCTTTATAACAACCCATGTTTCAGGATTGCGTTTGATGATGCCAAAGTGCGCCCAACGACATGTGTTGAGTGTAGTGATTTCAGGTCTAAGAATCACACTCACCACCATCACTGTGAGTACTGACTGTGACTACCATCTCATGGTTCCATGTGTCAAACTCACGGTGGGTCTGTTCGGTACACTTGTTCTCTAACAAGTACCTATATGTTTGGTTTGATATCTCTATATCATGACTAATGAGATTCTGTCATCAACCAACACCACAATCTAGTCTTGTGTGTCATTGCTGTCTATCTACCTTCCACAATGACATCCGACTAGGGACATAACAAGAATGTACAAACTCTTAGCATCCATATGATCTCATCGTTCAGGTCATGAACCTGAAGGCATACGTCATTGAGTACTGTCATTCTCTAGACATTCAATCTGTTCTATCACTATCTCATATGACTGAACCAGAAAGAATTGGAAGCTCGCCTTTTATGTTAATCAAATCAATCTTAATGTATACCACCAATCACCATATGATTGGCTCTTAGGGCATACATACCAACAGACTCCCACTTGCACTGCGAGCCAATCACCCATGAATCATATTCATAGTGATCTTCAAACATGTCCCACAAGTTACTGTGCTTTAGTGCCAACATAGTGAGTAATGGCAACACCTTGCCAAAGTCTATATAAATTGCATGTCTCTCTCATCTCTTCGCTGTACGTCACACGTATGAGATGGAGTTGCCGTAATATGCGATATTGTATTCCATTTTCTAACCTTTAGCCACATTGCATGATCAAGGATTCCAGACTTGTCATCAATGAGTGGAATATAAGTTCATCTCATGAACTTTCAGATCCATATAGTATCCACTGCAGTTCACTAACACATAGATACTCGACATTTCCCCTTTTAAATGGCTTTATTGGAATACTTTCAATTATCAACAAACTTTCACTTTTATACATCTTATGTATATCTTACGATTAATTCTCTGTCTTTTCGGAAGTTCGCATCGATGTAACTCTTTACATCGAACTCTTCCTTATCTCCATAGAACTAGCACTTCACAAGCACTTATCAAGTTCTCATGGTATTCCAGTAACCCTTACTGGAAGCAGACAGACATACACTCGTCATGTCTCACATACAAGTTATCAGGATGAGCATATCATATTGCCATGTCCTACATACAAGATGATGAATGCATTTTATTCTTGTCATGTCATACATGCAAGACAATGGGATGATTACATACATGATAGATCCATATCTATTCTTAGTGTTCCCATTCTTCATAAGAATTGGACACTTGGCCTTGGGATACTAACTCCATGTAGCATGGACAAGTTTTCTCCCACTGAATCTGTGCATACTGAACACTTCAGTACAAATTGCCAATGTATGCTCTCTCTTTTCAGGTCAAGAGGTTTTTCGAGAACTAACTCTATAGATCTCTATTCCTATCACATAGGAAACATCTCTATCTTCCTTAAAGATAATTTCCACTTTTGGATTTCCATTCTAGAACATTTCCATTTCACATCAATATGTGGAATGTGAATACGCTCCCACTAAATCACATATCCCTTCTTTATCTTTGACATATCAGTCAAACCCTTTGACTATATCATCAAATTAAAGATCCAATTTTGAGTTGCTTATACTCAATCAATCACATTGATTAGTCCATTGTAACTTATAGACTTCATTTGTATTAGTGGATTCATAAACCTTATAGGTTGTGTCACGTACACATCCTTGTTTTATTCCTCATAGGAATGCGTTTTTAGTATCCATATGCCAAATGTCTCTGTCATTAAGTTGCAATCAACAAGCATCATCCTTCTCAAAATGTTATCCATGTGTCTTAACACTTAAGACTCATCTGCACTTATGGATATGATCCAATGAGTGCTACCATCAAGGTCATACCTTATGGTTCACATGGATGTCATTTAGGATGTAATAGTCATAAACCATAACTCAAGATTCGGTTCCTCATATTTATCTTGAAAGTTGACTCATCACATGAACAACTGATCACATAGATAATTGAGGTGTATCTGTTAAAGATATAAGAACTCACAACCCTTGTGATTCTTAATTTCTTTTATTAGTGTGGGGTATTCTCTTATTAAGAAGAATTCAGTTATTTGATAATCATTCTCTAACTCCTTAGAGTATGATTCCTTCTTGATTCAGACATCACCATGCCTCAATCATGAGTTCACTATGATACACTATCATAATCACTCATAAGGATCTCAAACATTTGGTCCAAGTATTTCATTCATTGATCTCATCAAGAATTAATACTTTACCAAATTTGTACTTCATTTATGATAATCTTGAACACTTCAAGATATTCATATTGGTATTTCTCTAAACACCATTTGAAGTATTAGCATTTTTTCCAATAGGTATGTAAATACATCACATGTATTATACCTAATAGGATAATCATTCTCCCACTACATTAGTGAAGATTGATTAATCATGTCCAAGATATTCATATCCCTTACTGGTTCTCTAACCAAAAGAGTCTAGTTTTATTCGTCACATGGAAACTAGAATTGAATTTCTCATGATTAATGCTAATTAGATTGTTTGAGTTATCTATAACTTTTAGGTATCGTCTTATCTTATGCATATCAAATATCACAATATAAATAAGGCATTGCCACAAAGATCACATCTTTAAGATTGAAAACACAACTTTATTGATTGCCATCATTGTCATACAATATGCAAAATAAAGTGTTTCTATCTATTGGCAAGTATGAAATAGCAGTTCATAACTGTATTACATGCCTTATTGGCTGAAAATAAACTAAAGTATTCCTATCTATAAAGGCAACACTTGCCCCAAGTAAGAATGCTTTACACTTTACATCTTGGTATCATATACCTCAAAAAGTGTTACAAGTTTATTTACATGACACCTTTAAGTAGAGGCTTCAGTCGCCTCCTTCTTCTTTTGTTCTTCCAGGTAGAGAGGACAATTCCTTTTCCAATGTCCTGGCTTTTGACAATGGTGGCAATTTCCTTTCTTGGTCACGCCTCCCTTGGCCTTGAGAGCTGAAGATGGCTTGGACTCCTGGCTAGCTTCAGAACCTTTCTTAGCTTTGCCCTTGCCCTTGCGCTTGGACTTGCCTTTCTTGCTCGTGATCACCATCACGGACTTAGGCTTGTCCTTCTTCATCTATAACTTGGCTGTCCTCAACATGCCCAACAACTCTGACAGTGGCCTATCCAAGTTGTTCATGTTGTAGTCCATCACAAACTGACTGTAAGATTCTGGCAACGATTGCAGAATCACGTCAGTAGCCAACTCTTGGCTCAGTGGAAATCCCAGTCTCTGCAGGTTCTCCACATACCCAATCCTCTTGAGTGTGTGAGGACCAACTGGATCTCCTTCTGTCATGATGCACTTGAACAGTGCCCTAGAAACATTGTACCTCTCTTGCCATGCTTGATCTTCATACATGTTCCTGAGATGCAGAATCATCTCTATGACACCCATGTTCTCATGTTGCCTCTGCAACTCATGGTTCATTGAACATAGCATCAAGCACTTTGCATCAATGGCATCATCAGAATGCTTCTTGTAAGCATCCCTTTCTGCCCTTGGTGCATTAGGAGCGGGTTCCTCTAGAATTGGAGTATCCAGGACATAGAGCTTATGCTCTTGAGTGAGACCAATTCTCAATGTCCGATACCAGTCGTGGAAGTTCGTCCCATTTAGCTTGTCCTTGTCAAGGACCGATCGCAAAGAAAAGTTGTTGTTGTTTGTTGCCATTTGAACTACAAAAAGGAAAATATGCCATTTTAGTCCAAAAACTCATTTTTGACTTATTTGATTGATTTGAAAATTTGACGATATAATTAGGCCTTTAATTAATTATCGCTCCCACTATTTATTTCAAATTGATAGCCCTCACCATCAATTCGGAAGATTGCAGCGTACAACCTTCTAGTGGGCAAGATCCTGAAATCCTCTAAGCCATGGACCAGCTAGGGCTGTCACCCACAACATAGATCTCTCAGGTAGGCAACTTTTGCCAATTGCATCATATGCAACTCTTGATAAGATGTCATCTACAACTCCTTGCAATGATCATCTCCATGCCTCAAGGCGCTAGATCCTATCTAGGTCACCTTGTTAAGTTCGACCCAAAGTGAACACGATGAATATGCACCCTGCTTGGGCAGATCCACACATTCATCCTTCACGCTTCCACGAGATAGACGGTGCACCACGCTAGGGCGTGCCCACACATGGTCGATCAAGCTTTTCACGTGTGTCGCATTTGGAAGGCATCTAAAACTTAATATTTTAATGAGGGATTTGGTTTTATATACATATACATATCCAATCACCACAATACATAGTACGTATCATATACATGCTATATCCCACAGAAAACATGCACAAACGATAAAAAGCGATGATTATGGCCATCCTAATGTGATTCCTTGAGCCAAGAGGAATCACGGTCATCTAGGTCTACATCACATGCAACCTGTACAAGATGAACTCTGTGCCTTGCCATCCGAGTAGATCAACTCATCACATGAATGATCTGAACTCTCCAGCCAGTCGTCTGGGTGCCACCAGCCGATCGGTTGGCTCCTCCAATTGATCGGTTCGCCTGGTCGTCGTGCATCTCGTCATGTCCACCACCCGCTCGTCTCGCTCCTCGAACCGGTCATCAACCAATCGGTTCACCCTTGAACCGACCGTCTGGAACGTCAACCGATCGATTCACTCCTTGAACCGATCGTCTGAGAAGTCATCTTGATGTCCGCCGGTCTTTGACATAACAGGAAATAAAATTCTATCCTATTTATTACATTGCTTTAAAAAGGGAAACCCCGAGTTACATTCGGGGGGAGCAAAGGTAGGAAAGAATCTCGAATTATTTCGAGTTACATCGGGAATAAGAGAGGGAAGATCGGTGCGCAGACCGAGATGCAAGCAACCACAAACAACTACACACAGATAGGGGTTTATAGGCCATAATCATGCTACACACATCCACCACAAAACTCATTTAAGGGCGACGCGTATCGAGTGCATTAATAATACATATCATATATGTAATTATGGATTTGTGGATTTAGGATTGGACATGCATAAAGCCGATATTATTCGCATCGTATGCAATAAATAAAGGTGACAAACCAAAATCGATCATATCGATATTCCTAAAATATAGAGCAGTTAACCTCGCTCTGATACCACTGTTGGGTTTTAGGGGAGACAGAGAAGGCAGCGGAAACAAAAAAAAAAAAAATTTCCCCCAACCCATACCGAGGAAACGCGTCAACGTCTATATAATAGGAAAGGATGGTTTGTGGAATCATACCTTGTCCCGAGGCTTGCTCGGCGACAATACCTCGTGCAATGCGTGGTCTTCAACTCTGGACTTCGACGGTGTCTGTGCAGCTCCTGGTCGCACCGGGACTGACAACTCCTACTCGAACCGGACTGTCGGATGAGAGTTGTCCTCCTAAGCGGCAATGTCCTCCCGCCTCTGTAGTAGTCCACACGGACCACCTGGAACTCCACACTCCTTGTCCCACAAGGAAGTGGAAGGAGTCGCACCCTCCTGTTGACGTACTAGTCGCCAACACGCTCTCCTGCCTCCTGTTGCAACTGCAATTGTCCTTCCCTTGCTGCACCTCCCTTTTGCGGGAAGCACTTGCTCGGGCTCTCTCACGGTTACCAAAACCAGAGAGAATGACAACTTGCAGAGCAACTGGTTGCACTGAGCTGTACTTTGAGAAGCCCCCAATACCCCTATATATATAGGAGAGTCATGGGACAGGGTTCTCCATCCCGGGCAATGCGGGACTAAAGCAGGAGTAGAAGGGTTCGAGAATTTTCCACAAAAAGCAACCGGTTCGCAACTTGAAATGATCGGTTCACAACTGAACCGATCGGTTCGGCCATTGAGCCGATCGGTTGGACCTGAGCCAATCGTTTGGGGCACTCCAACCGATCGGTTGGTGCCCTGAACCGATCGGTTCATGGTCCTAATCCGGCTCAAAAAAGACTTTCCTTGTTTCTTTCCCAATTGGTATCAAATACCAATATTATCCCCAATCGAATTGGGCAATTTGAAACCAAAGGAAAATTCTTGCCGACATGACTTTTTCCAACTGGTCGGTTGCACCAGTTGAGCCGATCGGTTCAACTCTTGAACCGGTCATTTCAACATGGGCATGAGCCGATCGGCCTGGACACTCCAGCCGACCGGTTCAACAACCTCAGCCGACCGGTTCATCACATGAACCGATCGGTTGGGAGCACAGGTTGGGCAAAAATCAGTCAATTGCGATTTCAATCAATCTGATACTCCAATCAATGCATCCAACACCTTGAACCATACGATATTGAGCTATCGACCGATTGAGTGTTTAATTGAACTACTAAACTCCTTTAGTAATCAATCTAAACATTGCTTTGTGGACAAAACTCCTCTTCCAGGTAAAATCCTATGTGTGTGACCCTGTAGGTCCATTTCACGTTGGCAGTGAAAGTCCATAACACTTATGACTTCACAAGCAAAGAGCGGTGCCTAGTCACACATCAGTGCTACCCAACTGAAAGTAGAAAGTTGGAGAACAACTTTCATCCTACAATCCGTGAATGGTGTTACAGCGAATGTATAATTCCTTTGTCACTGATATCCCGAATGAACTCGAGGCATGGAACAGTCATCCTGTCAACGTTCATTCACTTCCTTGATCTCAGAGTAGACTGGAAGAGATATGTATGACATCAGTATCATATACTGATTCACACATGCGTGCACACCTTTCTCAATCCTACTCATCAAGTGGCCATGGATATCATACTCCCTCAGGAGGGACAAATCCCATATCTATCATTCACCCCTCAAAATCCCCATGTGTCAAAGCCACCCAATCATCACCTTTATAACAACCCATGTTTCAGGATTGCGTTTGATGATGTCAAAGTGCGCCCAACGACATGTGTTGAGTGTAGTGATTTCAGGTGTAAGAATCACACTCACCACCATCACTGTGAGTACTGACTGTGACTACCATCTCATGGTTCCATGTGTCAAACTCACGGTGGGTCTGTCCGGTACACTTGTTCTCTAACAAGTACCTATGTGTTTGGTTTGATATCTCTATATCATGACTAATGAGATTCTATCATCAACCAACACCACAATCTAGTCTTGTGTGTCATTGCTGTCTATCTACCTTCCACAATGACATCCGACTAGGGACATAACAAGAATGTACAAACTCTTAGCATCCGTATGATCTCATCGTTCAGGTCATGAACCTGAAGGCATACGTCATTGAGTACTGTCATTCTCTAGACAGTCAATCTGTTCTATCACTATCTCATATGACTGAACTAGAAAGAATTGGAAGCTCGCCTTTTATGTTAATCAAATCAATCTTAATGTATCCCACCAATCATCATATGATTGGCTCTCAGGGCATACATACCAACATAAACTAGCTCGTAGAGTCTTAGTTCAACCCTACAGCCATGGAAAATCCTACGTTCTAATCCATGTTTGGATAGCTCATGGCGACAATTATGCATATAGAGGATAGAGCGTCAGTACTTGAAACCAGGGCATCCATCCCTAATGCGGAATCATAGGGTTCTGGAAAGACTTTTGAGAGGATGAGACATGTTGAAGAGATCAAGTATGCCGGTACAACAAACCCAGATGATGCAGATATTGTTGGCCAAATTGGACATTATTATACCCATTTTTTTATGATTAAAAACATTTCATTCTTGAGGATCTAACTTGTTATTTGAAGTATTTAAGGGATAAACAAATAAGGAAGTGGATAGTTGAAGATCAATACAAATTGGAAGATCAACATGCTTAGATTACTTTTATTTTCATGATTGTACTTAATGTAAAAACTTGTACAAGTATATAATGTACAAGTACATATATATCATGTAAATAAAGTGTTAGATCTTCCCTATCCACTCACAACACTTAGATAAATCCTCCCCTAAGATAGAAGCACAATTACACATTGATACACACACTTAGTAGATGACTCAACACATTCAAACAGGGACATTCTCGGTCTATAAAGTTCTCGACCGAGACACTCTCGGTCAACCGAATTCTCGAACGAGAATCACCTTAGTCTAACACACGAGCACTGATTAATGACCTACACATGTAACCCTAAACCAACCCTCGGTCGATAACTTTCGCGACCGAGCATAACCTTCCAGCATGTTCTATAGACATTAGACTGAGTTGGAAAAGTAGTTGGGAGTTGGAAATGAACCTTGCAACACATATACTACAACCACCCACTCAGTCGAAGAAATGATCGACCGAGACACATCTCATTCGGCAAACATCTCGATCAAGCTACTCCCTAGATTGCATTTTCATCTCAAAACAATTAGCCATTACAATACAATTAGTGGACACCTAATGGCTAGTTGAGCACTAAGAACACTCTAGAAAGTGTCTAAAATGTCCCTAATCACTAGTAAGCCATTCCTATAAATAGAACATGCCTTAGGACACCAAAAGTATCACTTGTGCATACAATTACAACTTGAGAATCATTCTTAGTTCGCAACAAACAATCTTACACTTGCAACCAGTTTCCTTGAGCTTTAATTTCATGTCCTATAGCTAAACATCTCCTAGCCACCACATAATCACGTTCATCTATAGTGTATAGGAGATCCATATGCTTGATATAGGATCAAAGCATTGTACTCATTGGTAAAGTGTTTGCTTTCTTCCAATCTTGTTCCTTTTTTTGTATTTTGTTCTCTTTGACTACTCCAAGGTCGGAGGCTATTGAAAGGAGGTTTGTGGAGCTACTTCAAGGTGGTGAAGGATGCTCCCGGTGACTTGGAGTTACTTTAGAAGGCTGCCTCAAGGATTGAAGCTATTTCAGGTGAAGGATACTTCAAGGGTGGACTTGGAGTTACTTCAAAAGGCTTCTTCTATGAGGATTGAGGCTACTTCATGTGAAGACTACTTCAAGGGTGTTGATGAATCCTCCAGATCCATCCTCACAGTCGCCAATTCTAGGGATTTTTGTGCCTCATATTGAATGATTTACTGTAACGTACTGAATTTTGTAATTTTGTCTTTTGACTCTATTTCCCATCTTTTCCTTTCATTTTTATCCTTATTGGCCTTTATATTTAATTAGTGGAATTTATAGTGGTTTAGTGAACATTTATTCACTAATTGTACCAATATAAGGGTTTATGCATAAATACCTCAGTGAAAGCTTAATTACCTTAATTAAGTGCTCTAAACCTTAATCAAACTTTTTGATATGATTTGAAAACATAAAATGATACTAAGTTTCAAATTTTGGTTTGATTTGGATGTTGTTTGTGCAAGTTATGCAATTTCAGGTACATTCTGGACTTTTATGCAATTGACCTAATTGGGAGGTTTTCTTTGCAAATTATCAACTGAATTTTAATCCTTAGATATTCCCTTACCATTAATGAGATTTTAAACCATTGGAGAACCTAGTTTCACCTTGGTTTGATGGTATTTTTTTCCAAGGGCATTATAGGGATTACCCTCTTTATAAAGATGCTAATCTTTAAAAGCTATCAACCAATGAGGTTATTTCTTTCTTGAAAAACGGTGGGGATGGCCTAGAATGATCTATGGGCTCTTAGGACCGACTTTTGATATTCATGAAGCCTCTATGAGCTGTCCTCTTGCATGGCCATCAAGCCCTAGGCTAAAGACACATGGAAAGTCCCTTAAGACACCTCATGCTTCACCTCTTTCTATATATAGCCATGTATACCCCTTCCCAACTCACAATTCAAAAACTCTTTCTATCCTTTTCTTTCCTCTAGCTTATATAATAGTTACTTTTGTATTTGGCCACGAAGATTCTCTCCCAAGGTAATAGAGGGAGCCTACCTTGCTGAAGAAGGCTCCTAGGGCTTCCAAATTGCTCTATTAGGGTTTCTAAAGCTCCTCCTGGTAATTTCGACCGAAACTAGTAATTTTCCTCCCCTCCTTCCCTATTTTCATACTGTTAGTCTTCCTTAAACCTTCTTCTAGGTCAGAACTATGATCATACATGGTAAAACTCCACCTAAAACCCTAAAACATCTCATCTCCATGCTCTTTTGCTCGGGTTTGCACCTATAAAGTGGAGAAGGTGATCTTTGCTCAAGAAAGGAGCTTAGCTTGGAGCAACCATACCTTATAATTTCGGGATCATTTTTGTTTGGACCTTCTTACATTCCTAGAGGCAGGTTTTGTTAACCCCCTTCTCATATATTTCTTAGTACATGCTTAAAACTCATGCTTCTATGTTGAAAATCGATGATTTCCATCTCTTTTTACCATGTTCTTCTCGGGTTTTGGTTTCTTGCTATTTTACCTTTTCTAGAAGCTCTAGTTTGGTTACCTATTCAACTTCAAACCTGATCTTGAGTAAAATGCTATTTTCTCCCTCTCCCTCTCTCTTTAATTATCTCAATCATTTTGATGATGTGGCAATTTCCTATTGGTCATTATTGCAAAATTCATATCTTCTAAACCGCTTATCCAAATTTGACAAATAAATATGTTTTGGAATTGGAAAATTAATCTATATATATTAAGAATATTTTCAAGTTCTGATTTCATGGTTTGAAGAAGGGTGATTTTTGTGAAACGAATTTAATGCATAAAATCCATAAAAATTACATCTTAATCATCATAACTCCAAAATTAACATAAGAATATGTTTTCTTCATTAGAAGAACCCAATAAGTTCATTGCTGATATTTTCAAAATCTAAATCCGGATTTTTCTAAAAATTTCTGAAATTAGGGTTATTATATATTAATGTGCACTATGTACTCTAATACATGTTAATACATTGAAAATAGGCAAAGTGGAACTTGGACTCAATTAAAGTGGTGAAAGTTAGTAATTGATATCAGTAAGAGAGATATGTGCTATGTATGTGCAATCTCTATTTATGTATGTGCATTTACACCTTATGTTGGGAATAATTGTTCCTTGACCTATTTTCCTATAATGGGGCTTTATTAAACCCTATTTCACATACTCTTGACTCTTTTGATATACTTGCCTCATAAATCAGTTTCAAAACATTATTCTTGGGTCTTGGAACCCCACCACCAAGTTGTAATTATATGATGATTTATCTTGCCTTTTTACTATTTCTTAAGCATGATGGTTTATTTGGCTATCTAACTATAGTAGTGGTACTTATGTACAACCACCCACAGAGGGTACGTAAATAATTGCCCTGGGGAATGTCTTATTCCCCCCCTGGGGAATGTATTATTCCTCCCCTATAAAATTTGATAGGTGACTGGGAATGTATGAACTCTCCCCTCACCTATAAGTTGAGGTTCGGTAGGTGCCTCAACCCTACTTAGTTAATGTAGTCCAATTAATATCATGCATGCTACTTCTTATATGTTTTGTAATGGTAAGAATCTATTTTGTTATGTGCCTCATTCTCTTGGCCCTCTCATCTTATGATGATTAAATATATTTATGTTTCATATGATTTCCTTTTCTCTTATACTTATTAATTATTTGACGCATACCTTGTTTTCCTCTCCCTTTTGCTGGGTGCTTTCCCAACCACCCAGGTGATGAGCAAGGTGATGAACAAGACAAGGAGTATATAGCTTTTGGCTTGGACTCAGTTGATGGAGATGTTGTTTGGAGACAAGATTGTAGTAGTCTAGACTTCCCTCTATCTAGATCATGATTGTGTGTCTTGATGTAAACCCTAATGGGAGAATTTGATGTATTTTTGTAAACCTTATATGAAATTGAGTATAGTCAGTTATTTTTATTATGTTGTTTTCTAATGGTCTTTTGTATACCAATGTTTAATAAATTTGGAAAATTTATGCCCATTCCATCATATCTCTAAGAGGGTTTAGAATGGATGTCAATTCTTCAATTTTTTAGTAAAGGGGTGATCACACTCCCTTGTAGAATGGTATCAGAGCCCATGGTAGTCGAAATCTGACCATTTCAGTTTTGTCTCCCTAATTTGAATCCCTGCCTTTCATAGTTCCTTTAGGTGACATGGTTTCCCAATAGTTCATCTATGAATGATGAACGGTTGATTTACGACCCTACAGTTCCACATTAGTATCATGATGAATAAAACCATAAAATACTCATAACTAAAATATGCATAACTTAATGTTGTTTAGGTTTGTCTTTAGGTAACTATTATTGAATGAAGTTGAAGCAAAGGTGTCTAGAAAGGATCAGGTTCTGGGGGCTGGCAATATTTTCCTCTGCGCCACTTGTTTGGTTTGTGAGGACTCCCAGATACATATGATACCGTCTTGGCCTAAGCTGAAATGGATTGTCTGAAATAGTTTGATTTTAGGCAATAGTGACCTTAGGCATCTATGTTGTATATCTTTGGGAACCCTAGGTTTTAGGTGTATGATGACTTGTTTGAAGATGGATGCCAAGATAGTCTCCTTATGTCCCTTGGTGTCACATGTTTGGATAGTTTATCCCTAGAACCTAGAGTTTGAAGTTGGGGTTAAGTGAGCTATCAGAGTGCACAGTGGAAGTGTGATGGATCTTGTACATGGTTTAGTTAGACTCATCCTTTAACCCTAGTGTAGTTTGGCTTGATAGTTCGAACTCTTTAATGGGTGGAGTATAGTTAGTTTGATTATGTTGGGTGGTTAGATTTCGAGGACAAAATCCTCTTTAGGGGGATGGAGCCCTATGACATCTTGAAATCTATCTACACTATCTTTAGAAACTCTAACCCCATACTTAGGAGGTTGTTGTGCTTGAAACCTTAGTGGGGTCCAAACAAGTTATAGTTATAGCCTTATGTTCTTATTTATATATTAATGAACATATAATGATCATCTGAGGAATAATTTATATGTTCAAACCCTAATGAATACCTAATGCACATAATTTGAGTAACTCACATATTAATCCTAATGGATATGCATGGTGTTTCCCATGTCATAAATCAATAAACTCTAATGAAATGACAAGTAAGATGCTTGTAACCTAATCTTGGACTTAATACATTCTAAGTAAAATATAGCAATCATATTAACCTGAACCCTAAGTTGTAATCATCTAACCTTAACATATACATCCTTAATGCCTTTCATATTACATTAATGACATTAAGTTCAATAATCATTTAACATACTTTGATACACATAAATGATATATATAATCATCTAATCACATATTAATCAAGTCATCAATATGAAATGCATGGTATGTTACCTTGTTATCTAATACACACACGATTAGTCACTTAATGTGAATCAATTTGTAATATGCCTCACCTTGATCATTAAAATACATGGAGTGGATTCAATATGAATATGGAGTGATTTGATTCACATAAATGTGAAAATCAATAATATAAATAAATATGAGAAAATGATTAATGATGAAATAAATGTGAGCAATAAAGGTAATGTGGTAATGAGATAACATTTAATATAAATATATGTAATTAATGTGACACAATTTGGATTGAATGAAGACTTAATGACAAATTGAACATTTCATGCAAAATAATTCGTTATAACTTAATGTGATTATAATATAAGGGTAATGAAGTTGAAGCTCAAAATATTAAGGATACTGATCATGTATATTGAGAGAATTGAGTAACCCATAATTTTGCTAAAATTCTTAGTAAGATAAATGAGAAATATGTATATATACAATGTTTCATGGATGATAATGAAATATAAATTCTTTGGTAATAAAGTGATTAAGACATGACATAATTAAAATAATGGTGATAATGTGATATCATAATGAATATAATGTTAATGAGACAAAAATGTAAATAATGTTAAATCTCCTAAAAATAATATGTAAATAATGGAACCTAGGTGATTCTTGAGAACTTGACCTATGTCGAGATGCTTGTGGAGTATATGTTGATGAGTTGTTTGATGGAAGTTAAGGTTGGAGAAATAACCTGAAGTTTTGTGATGAGATGTTGCACACTCACCCTTCCCGTCTTACTTGTGATTTTGGGGACGAAATCCTTTTTAAGGGGTGGAGTGTTGTAACATACCAAATTTTGTAATTTTTTATTTTGACCCTATTTCCCATCTTTTCCTTTCATTTCTATTCTTATTGTCCTTTCTATTAAATTAGTGGAATTTATAGTGGTTTAGTGATCATTTATTCACTAATTCTACCAATATAAGGGTTTATGCATAAATACCTCAGTGAAAGCTTAATAACCATAATTAAGTGCTCTAAACCTTAATCTAACTTTTTTATATGATGTTAAAACATAAAATGATCCTAAGTTTAAAATTTGGTTCAATTTGAATGTTGTTTGTGCAAGTTATGCAATTTTAGGTATATTCTAGACTTTTATGCAATTTACCTAATTGGGAGGTTTTCTTTGCAAATTATCAACTGAATTTTAATCCTTAGATATTCCCTTACCATTAATGTGGTTTTAAACCATTGGAGAACCTAGTATCACCTTGGTTTGATGGTATTTCTTTCCAAGGGCATTATAGGGATTACCCTCTTTATAAAGATGCTTATCTTTAAAAGCTATCAACCAATGAGGTTATATCTTTCTTGAAAAATGGTGGGGATGGCCTAGAAGGATCTATGGGATCTTAGGACCGACTTTTGATATGCATGAAGCCTCTATGAGCTGTCCTCTTGCATGGCCATCAAGCCCTAGGCTAAAGACACATGGAAAGTCCCTTAAGACACCTCATGCTTCACCTCTTTCTATATATAGCCATGTATATCCCCTGCCAACTCACAATTCGAAAACTCTTGCTCTCCTTTTCTTTCCTATAGCTTAGATAATAGTTCCTTCTATATTTGGCCACGAAGTTTCTATCCCAAGTTAATAGAGGGAGCCTACCTTGGTGAAGAAGGCTACTAGGGCTTCCAAATTGCTCTATTAGGGTTTCTAAAGCTCCTCCTGGTAATTTCAACCAAAACTAGAAAGTTTCCTCCCTTCCTTACCTATTTTCATACTATTAGTCTTCGTTACACCTTCTTCTAGGTCAGAACCATGATCATATATGGTAAAACTCCACCTAAAACCCTAAAACATCTCATCTCCATGCTCTTTTGCTAGGGTTTGCACCTCTAAAGTGGAGAAGGTGATATTTGCTCAAGAAAGGAGCTTAGATTGGAGAAACCATACCTTATAATCTCGGGATCATTTCTGTTTGGACCTTATTACATTCCTAGAGGCAGGTTTTGTTAACCCCCTTCTCATATATTGCTTAGTACATGCTTAAAACTCATGCTTCTATGTTGAAAATCGATGATTTCCATCTCTTTTTACCATGTTCTTCTAGGGTTTTGGTTTATTGCTATTTTACCTTCTCTAGAAGCTCTAGTTTGGTTACCTATTCAACTTCAAACCTGATTCTAAGTCAAATGGTATTTTCTCCATCTCCCTCTCTCTTTAATTATCTCGATCGGTTTGATGATGTGGCAATTTGCTATTGGTCAGTATTGCAAAAATCATATTTTCTAAACCGCTTATCCAAATTTGACAAATAAATATGTTTTGGAATTGGAAAATTAATCTCTATCTAATAAAAATATTTGCAAGGTCTGATTTCATGGTTTTACGAAGGGTGATTTTTATAAAACGAATTTAATGCATAAAATCCATAAAAATTACATCTTAATCATCATAACTCCAAAATTAACAAAACAATATGTTTTCTTCATCAGAAGAACCTAATAAGTTCATTGGTGATATTTTCAAAATCTAAAATCCGTATTTTTCTAAAAAGGTCTGAAATTAGGGTTTTATATATTAATGTGCACTATGTACTCTAATACATGTTAATACATTGAAAATAGGCAAAGTGGAACTTGGACTCAATTAAAGTGGTGAAAGTTAGTAATTGATATCAGTAAGAGAGGTATGTGCTATGTATGTGCAATCCCTATTTATGTATGTGCATTTACACCTTAAGTTGGGAATAATTGTGCCTTAACCTATTTTTCTTTAATGAGGCTTTATTAAACCCTATTTCATATACTCTTGAATCTTTTGCTATACTTGCCTCATAAATCAGTTTCAAAACATTATTCTTGGATCTTGGAACCCCACCACCAAGTTGTAATTATATGATGATTGATCTTTCTACTTTACTATTTCTTGAGAATGATGGTTTATTTGGCTATTTAACTATAGTAGTGGTACTTATGTACAACCATGCACAGAGGGTATGAAAATAATCGCCCTGGGGAATGCCTTTTTCTCCCCCTGGGGAATGTGTTATTTCTCCCCTATAAAATTTGATAGGGGACTGGGAATGTATGAATTCTCCCCTCACCTATAGGTTGAGGTTTGGTAGGTTCATCAACCCTACTTAGTTAATGTAGTCCAAATAATATCATGCATGCTACTTCTTATATATTTTGTAATGGTAAGAATCTATTTTGTTATGTGCCTCATTCTCTTGGCCCTCTCATCTTATTATGATTCAATATATTTATGTTTCATATGATTTCCTTTTCTCTAGTACTTATTCATTATTTGACGCATACCTTGTTTTCCTCTCCATTTTACTGGGTGCTTTCCTGACCACCCAAGTGATGAGCAAGGTGATGAAAAAGACATGGAGTATATAGCTTTTGGCT
Source organism: Alisma plantago-aquatica (assembly GCA_963693085.1). NCBI lineage: Eukaryota > Viridiplantae > Streptophyta > Magnoliopsida > Alismatales > Alismataceae > Alisma > Alisma plantago-aquatica. The sequence continues at coordinate 411,641,583 of OY856413.1, forward strand.
TGGACTCAGTTGATGGAGATGTTGCTTGGAGACAAGATTGTAGTAGTCTAGACTTCCCTCTATCTAGATCATGATTGTGTGTCTTGATGTAAACCCTAATGGGAGAATTTGATGTATTTTTGTAAACCTTTTATGCAATTGAATATAGTCAGTTATTTTTATTCTGCTGCTTTCTAATGGTCTTTTGTATACCAATGTTTAATAAATTTGGAAAATTTATGCCCATTCCATCATACCTCTAAGAGGGTTTGGAATGGATGTCAATTCTTCAAATTTTTAGTAAAGGGGTGATTTTACTCCCTTACATTTACCCTTGTTTTGGTTTACTCTGAGTATCTCCTCAATTTCATGTAAATAGTGCTCTAATAGTTCTAATAGTTCTAATTATGAGTTTATTTGATCTTATCCTCCCTTACTTTCCTTCTTCTCTACAGATCATTCTCAACCATCTAATCGAGATCCAACAGTTCCCTTTCATCACAATCTGCCTCCTAACGGTCTCCACCATCCACATAGTTTGCCACCATCAACCCTCCAAACAGTCTCAAGACCGAAGGGAGCTCTCTCGGTCTCAAGACCACAAGCATCCGACACCGTTCGATCGAGAATCGACACCTCCTATTCATCCAGCCACTCGGTCTCATCTTAACGGTCTTACATGCTCGCTCGCTCACTCCTCCTTCTCACGGTCTCAAGACCGTGAGAGCCCTCATGATCCCAAGACCATGAGAGCCCTCATGATCACCCAGACTACATGGACACCATCATGATCCCAGACCGCTTGGAACACCTTCTTCCTCCGTCATCGTTCTTCTCACTGTCAACAGTAGATCTCCATACTCACACCTGCAACGACAACTCCATGCTCCCACTTCCTCCATAGCACATGTGTCCTATTGCTATCTTCTCCTCTCCAACCTACAATGCCCACAGAATCGTCAATGCCTCCGCTTCACGACGCCATCGCCACAATGATCTTCAACTGCCCACACGGTCTCGTACCCTTCCACTCCTCACGATTTTGAAACTGTGTGAAGCCCTCACCATCTGAAGATCGCGAGGGGCCTTCACAGTCTCTAGACTATGTGGAGTATCCAATCTTGAAACTGTGAGGAAGTTCCCCCCCATCGAAACCGTGAAGAGTTGTGTTACCCAGCTCATGCTTCCTCTTCCTTCCTTTCTTCTTCCTTCCTTTCTTCTTCCTTCTGCCACCACTGCAACCCTAAAGCACCATGACGGCTTTGCCTTCCTCCGCCATAGGTCCACACGCACCATCTCCACACCTGTAAGCACCAACAATGCACATGCAGAGCAACGCTGCCACCACCTGAGTTCACCAGCAACACCGCCATTGTCTGCTCTCGTAGCTACACCACATCACTAACCTGTAGATCGATGGCAAGGGCCTCAAGACCGGTTGAGTGCTGGAAATCCAAGATTGTGAAGGTAGAGAATCGAAGTCAGTTTGGATCGTGAAACCATGAAGACCCCAGGCGTGAGACCTAGAAAGAAGGTGAGACTGTGAGACTGCTTGACAGCAAGACCGCATGGACGTCTGTCTCCAAAACTGTTAGGGTGGTGCTCATATTCTACACCAAGAAGACGACACCTGCAAAACCGCGAAGGGCATGAGACCGTGAAGCCAGAGACCACGAGGACCAGTTGAATGCCAACCAAGTGCAAGATCGTAAAGGAAATACTGTGAAGTCCCTCATGGTCTCAAGATTGTGAGGATGTTTATCAGTTTCCAAAACCGATCAGAGGAAGATCGTGAACAATCGAAACCATGAAAGTTTATCAGTATCCAAACTATGAAGAACATCAAACTGTGAAGAACGTCTAAATCTCAAAACTGTTAAGAGCCTCTCAGTTTCAAAACCGGGAGGGGTTATTAAAAATGCCAAACCATTCAGAACCTGACCCATGCCTATAAATAGAACCACAAGGGTCCTCATTTGGGTATCAGATCGGGGAGGCTGAAAGGCTGCTCCACTGTTCCATCATCTCCATTATTTCACCAAGCTCTACCTTGACCCACTGTGAGAGAGACAGATTTATCCAGACACTCTGTAATTTTTGTACTCGTACATCTCTGGAGGTGTACATGAGGATTGAGGTAGAGAGACGGAATTCATCGACCAAGTCAGAGCAATCCCGAAGACTGGGGCGATCTACACCAGGATGTCGCAGATCTACTCTTCTGCTCTGACGATGCTTGTTTTATCTTTATACTTTGTCTTTGTTGCTCCCTATATGATGACTAAGTAGTGTAATTCACTAGGGTGCGGGGACTAGCCTTGCTACCCATGCTTTGCAATCTGTACCTAAAGATGTTATCTTTCTGATTCAATGCTAATCATTTCATTGCATGCTCGAATGTTGGCTGCTTTCTTACATGATCTATTATCTTTTGTTGTGGATTGTATACGTCTACTCTTGAGACTCAATTATCGATTTAGCATTGGTTCTTGATGTGTGTATCAACCACACATCTATTTCGATTTCTAGGAATGCCTTTCAAGGAGTGGAGAAAACTCACCTCCATCGTTGTACTTTCATACTATGAAATGGAATCAGTTGATGTATGAAAGTACAATATTGATAGGTCGAGGAACACACTCTGTGAAGGGAGTGATGCAAAGTGAGTGACCATTCATTCAGGGATGGATGGCATTGCAATACTCCCACGTTTCTCATAGCTATGTTCTCGGAAGAGGGATAGCCTATAAGGATACTAATCGAATAGATAATATCACTTGCTTGTTAGTCTTTTGAAGAACATTTCACGAGGTTGAGTAAGATCTCCCTTCAGAAGGAACATATCTCCATTGAAACACATATATGTACTAGATGGGAGCTGCTCAACCTATGAAGGATGTGTGCAATGCTCCTTGTCTGAGAGGGCATTGACATTGCACAACATCCATGTATCTTGTTTGCAGGTCTTGCTATGTTGGTACAGGTATAATGCATGTGTAGTGGTGGTGAATATATGCATCACCCCATTGATCCATCATCATCTGATAATCTTAGATTTCAAAATCTAACTAGATTTCATACTTGCCTTTACTTTTGCATGTTCTAGATTTGTTTAGATTAATCCTATCAATCTCTTGGTTGTAAATGATTAACTTAGATCAAGGCAAAATGAGATAAAGACATCCAGATTCTTCACGTTGTCCTTTGGGTTCAATCCTAAATCTATACTATGATAAGGCCTCCACAGTCTTGTGGGGTTGGAGCATTTATCTAGTACCAGTTGTAGGTAAACCTAGAGAGAACATCAACTCCCTAGGGTTTTTGGTGCACATTAGGACTTCCATTGGAAGAACAATCTTTTGGTGTAAATCCTAGCTTCTTCATGTGTAGGAAAGAAACTGTATTTTGTGTAACATCCTCAAGAGGTAATAAAATAAATTTATTTCAAAATCCTGGTTGGAAATAATCGGCTAGTGGACTAACTCCCTTAGATTTCTAAGGGTGGAACTACACTACATCTTGTGTCATCCTTATTTTCTCCTACTTCTTATTGAATTGTTTAAAATTGTTTTAAAACTACAAATATCTCTATTCACCCCCCTCTAGATCTTTCAATTGGTATCAGAGCAAGTCTTCAAGGATCTTTAACAAGTCTTGAAGGATGGGGGATGGTGTACTCAACAACTTGAACCTGGAGGGAACCTATGTATCTCGTCCACCACCGTTAGATGGAAGCAACTACAACTATTGGAAGAGAAGGATGTAGTTTTATTTCTGAGGCATCAATTGGGAGCTTTGTAGGATGGTGTGTGCTCCATTTAAGCTTCAAAAAATAGATTATGCTACACGAGATGTCAATACGGTAAAGCAAGCTCAACTAAATGCCAAGGTTATAAGTATTTTATATTGTTTTATTTTGGTAAGTGGATTCAATAGAATTTCTTCATGTGAAACTGCATATGATACATGCCTTAGACTTTCTATTACACATGAAGGAACTATACAAGTTAAAAATTCTAAGATTAGTATGCTTAAATAAAAGTTTGAACAATTTGTTATGGAACCAAATGAGTCCATTAGTGAAATGTATGCAAGATTTTCTACTATCAATAACGGTTTGAGTGCATCGGGAAAATTCATAAGTGAAGAAGATCAAGTAACCAAAATTCTTGGGTGTTTGCCTCCAAAGTACAAACCAAAGGTGACGTCCATTGAAGAAGCCAATGATCTCACCAGATTGAGGATGGAGCAGTTCATTGGAAACATAGAGACTCATGAGGTCACCCTTGAAGAAGAAATAGATTGGCAGTCAGACACAAAAAGGAGAAAAGAAAGGGCATCACATTCAAGGAAACAACTAAAATTAGTCATGATACATGTGAATAAGACAGTGAAGAAGAGGCTCTCATTATAAATGGTAAGTAGTATAGAAGATTTAAAACTAACAAAACTTCTAGTGTTTCTTCTTCCTCTTCCCCTAGGTGCTTTGAATTTGGCAAATAGGGACATTTAAAAAGTGATTGTCCCAAAGTCAAGAAGGGAAAGAAATCCTCTCAGAATAAGAAGGAAAAGGCCTACAAAGCGGCATGGGATGACTCAAGTGATGATAGTGAGGATGGAGAAGAAGAAGTGGAATGCCTTATTGATACAACAAATGAAGAAGAGAACGAGGTAAGCTTATTTTATTTATCTAAAGAAGAGTTAATTGCTAGCATTGAAGAATTACATGATAAATATATTGATTGTAAAAAGAAACTAAAGTGAGTTACCAAAACTAATGAAGAATTATATGCTCAATTAAATGATCTTGCTTCTGAAAAGGAAAATATTATTTCTAAAAATTCTACCTTGAAATCATCTTTTTGCAATATGAAATTTCTTTCTCTAGAAACAAACTATAATTTTCTTTGTCAAGAAAAGGTTGAATTGCTTGCAAAATTAAATGATCTTCAGACTCAACCTATCTTGTGTACTCATTTAGATATGATTCTATTATCAAAGAAAGAGATAGTTTGTTATCTAATCTAGATCAAGCAAAGTTAGACATTAAAAGGAGAATGGATGAAATTGCTAAGTTACAAAAAGATATTAGTAGCTTGAAAAATAAAGATATTCTTGATAAAATTCAAAAACACTCTTCTGGTCAAATTGGAAGGAGGGGATTAGGTAATGTGCCCAAAGAAAAATCTTATCAAAAACTTAGAATGAAAAGGACACAAGTACGCAAGACTAAAATCATGTATGTTCCTAAAAGGAGAAATGAAATTGATTCTATCTATTGTAATTACTGCTTACGTCTTGGACATTATTCATTCTCTTGACCATACAACAAAAGGGATGTTGATCTAGTTTGGGTTCCAAAACCCCAAACTTAGAAATATGAGACATGATTAGTTGATATTTGACCTAAAACTTTATTTTGATACTCAAAATGTCTTTTCTCAACTAAACTGAGCCTTAATTTCTATTGTATTGGAAGTAGCTTATGCTTTACTTGAAAATAATTGCTAAAATAGAAACATCCTTGGTCAAATAAATCCTCGACCGAGATACTCTTTGTTTGAGAAAATAATCGACCAAGAGAGTTTCTATCATAACTCACATTTTCTGGACAAACGATAATGTAATCGATCGAGAAAGTTGTCGACTGAGAACATTTCGGTCGAGAAAATAGTAGATCGAGAAAGATATCGTCTTAAGTTTAGAAAAACTTGAAAAACATCCAACTAACAAATACTTTGACCAAACCTTACTCAGTCGAGGAAATTGTAGACCAAGCATGTTTCTGACAGAACTGTTTAATAAAAGTAAATATTTCACTTGGGTAATAAACTCTACATGATACATTGCCTAAATATATGAATTTTTATGGAATTATATATGTGAATCAAAACATTGCAAGATTAAATTATCCCAACAAGCACATAATTGAATACAAAGACATTTTCACATACATGAGGAAAAGATTGGCAAATCTATTGGCATAAGAGATCTTGTTCAACATTAAATAATCAAAATTGAAAACAAAATAATTGATCATATAAGGAACCTGGATAAAATATATTATCATCACCATTTTGTGAGAAAATTTAAAGTTTGAACATTCTAAAAAATAAAGACGAGACATATTTTCAAAATCTTTCTCACATGAATTTAATTCTAAAAGGCAAACTTAATCTCAAGTCACAAAAAGGTTTTATCTTAGATTATTCAACATTCACAAGTTTCTATATTAGCAAAATAAAGAATCAATAATGATCATACACAACAAGATCAAATCATATTCTATAAGAAGTGGTTCATTGGATAACTTATGAAAATTCATATATTGGATATCTATAGAAATGCCTCTTGATCTAAAACGAGTTGGACCGAGAGGCTCCTTGTTCGAAGTCATGGTTGACCTAAAATAAGCCTAACAACATGCTTACTTGTGAAATCAAATCATTCACTCAACCTTAGTATATTTGATCATCATGTTATAAAATTTGTTCATTGCTTTACTCATTCCATTATACTTCAAAGCTAGTTATGACCTTAGAGTAATCTTGGTTATGAAAATAAGGGAGCTTACAACATTCTTGAATACAATGTATATATTTCTCTTAATTGAATGCTCTACACTAATCAGGGCTTAACATCCCTTGTATTTGTTTAGGGATACATTCATTGATTCCAATATGAGCTTAAAGGAATCTCATATCATTTCAGGGATTAACATGTTGGTATGTATGCCCATAGAGCAAGTAATATGATGATTGTAATGGGATACTTTGTAAATGATTTGAATAATAATAAAGGCAATTTCTGAGCTATATGTTTAAATTGTTTCTGAGATGATGGTGTAACATGATAGATGTCTAAAGAATGATTTTACTCAATGACGTATGCTTTTGGGTTCAGGACCTAAATGATGAAATCATACGGATGTTAAGAGTATACATTCTTGTTTAGTCCCTAGTCGGTTGTTATTGTGGAAATAACCATATACATCAATAACACTAAAGACTAGATTGTGTGTTGGTTGATGAAAGAATCTCATTAGTCATGGTATAGTGATATCAAACCAAGCACATAGGTACTTGTTAGAGAACAAGGTACCAGACAGACCCACCGTGAGAGTGACACATGGAACCATGACTTGGTAGTCACAGTCAACTTTCACAGTGATGGTGGTGAGTGTGATTCTTGGAGCTGAAATCACTACACTCAACACATGTCGTTGGGTACACTTTGACATCATCAAACGCAGTCCTGAAACATGGGTTGTTATAAAGGTGATGATTGGGTGGCTTTGACACATGGGGCTTTTGAGGGGTGAGTGATAGATATGGGATGTGTCCCTCCTGAGGGAGTTTGATATCCTTGGCCACTTGATGAGTAGGATTGAGAAAGGCATGCGCATGCACGTGTGATACAATATGTGATATTGATGTCATACATGTGATAACCTAGATTTTTGAGTTTTAATAACTAATACAATATTTGAGAGACAAACATTCTATGTATAGGACAAATACCAAATTGAGGAATTGGTAATACAATCATGGATTCCTTCCCCCAAATTAGGTGTTTTGAGATACGATCGAGGGCTATGATGCCTAATTGAATTCAATTGTGAATTAATACCCTTACTAATTGATTAAGCTCTCATGAGACCAATCATTCATTTAGTGATTCAGTGAGTAGAGAACTAATTGCTTTTGAGGAATTATGTACATATGAAGTCAGTAGGTCAATTCGTAGACGTAGCAAAATCAAGTGACAAATTGACAAGCCTTGAGTTATTTTAGGATCATAATAAGTGTTGTTGGACTTGTTAGAACAATGTTTCATAGTTGCCTATATTGAATTCAAGGCAAATACATCTATTTTGTATGGTTGTTTGAATAATTAGTTTGCATGATCAAATAATGGAGTTGTGTCTCAAACATTTATAGGAGTTGCTTTAGGTTATCATCAACCTATGCCTAAAATATTAGAATTTTTGGAGATTTCTAGAAATAGATGTATCCTTTTGAATATGAGGACATTATAGATATAAATGTGATCAAACAATGTTCTTTTAGCTATTAGTACTTAGATCTGTGGCATATTAATGTCACGCTGCCTCTTACAACATCGAGAGCCACTGATAGAGGGAACAAGTCATCCCTAACATCCATAAATGGAGGAACAGAAACCAGTCTAGGTGTAATCTGGATCCGATGAAGGTGGGACGATCCCCAGATATTTGCTCACAATTAATCTGAACCCAGAAACCCCTCACACGGCGCCAAAGACCCAAGTCTGTAGAACACTAGTGGGATGATCCTTAGAATTCCCTCACATACGATTCTAGCCGAGGGGAAATGCCCAAAATCCCACATCTCTGTTCCACCGCGCTTGGGGGTACGCACTGGCATCTGCATTGCGGCACTCCTACAGCTCCCAGCTCCTTTCTTGCAAGCATTCCCATTTTCTTGTTTCCACGGCGATACTATGTGTCGGCTTGCTTGGCTCCTTTGAGCAGTTGGGCCAAGCTAGGACTGTTGGGGAGCATCAAGTGCCTGGAGTTCCTTAGAGGAGCGACGACAGGCTAGTGAATCATTAAAAATCTGCTACCACTCTCGACACAATCTGGAGAGGGATGATACGAGGAAAGGATAAGCAATAATCCTTGTTACCCAGCCCCTCCTCCAGGATCATGGATCATCTGGGAAGAAGCCCTACGAGCTTTGAACCCTCTTTGTCGGCGATGGCTGAGGGACACGATAGGGGAGCAGAGGGGAAAATGATGGAACATATGTACCTCCACCAGCCTCGCACCACCTGCAAGTAGAAGATTGGAATCCGTGGGACCAAGACGGAGCTCCTTGCACTGAGTTTGGTGGGCAAAGGCATCTGAGAACCAGAAGCCCCTTTCTCTCCGTCCAACTCATGGAATCAGACGGAATAGAGGGGGGATGGGTGGTGGATCCTCATCACACCACCACTCATCTACGGAGTAGATCTATGTTCTGAGGGGAATCCAGAGAATGCCCCATCGTTGGCCATGGAAGCCTATAGGTCGAAGAAGGGCTCATTGGACCTAGACCTCACGGAGGCGGAAGACCGGACCCGACGCTGTGAATGCAGGACTTGAGGGCAAGCGGGGGCATGTCGATCTGTGAAAATGAACCAATGACCAGTCACTGCTAGCCAAACAGAGGGCCGCACCCCACCTTGTCGAGTAGCGTGGACGCTCCAGATCCTAGGCGCAAGATCTGACGGCTATGTTATTTTCGAACAAGGTAACTATCTCAGTTAATATATAGATCTTAGATATACTGTTAAAAATAGCTCCCTTGGCCTATAAATCCCCCAAAAATATCTCTAGACTCAGAAAATGATCCCCTATATTATTGAACCCTTAGTTTTGGATTTTGAAGCACAACTATTGATGATATTCAATTTAGGGTGAAATGCTTCTTTTGGGTTCATTTAATTTGTATAATTAGCAAATGATGGATATAAAATACAAGAAAAATATTCTTGGAACCCTAATACCACTTAGAAACCATAAGTGGACTCTAATCTGATATTAATTCCAACATGTTATGTCTTTCCTTATTAATGAGCAAATTAATTCTTTTAAACTCTTTTTGGTTCTAGAAAAAAAGACCTATCATCGGAAAATTATGAAATCTGAACCAGACCCTTAGAATGACATCTGGATCACTGTAAAAATACCGGAGACACATTTTAGATCAGTAACACCTAGATTTGGCCAAACCCTAACTTGGACCTAAAATTACCAAGAATATGATGTACATATATTAATGATAATTAATTGTTTTAATCAGGTGCTGACCAGTTTATCTAGATGATCATGGATATGATTAGAATTCTCTGAACTTAGGTACGTGGGTTTTTATTAAGTATAAGACTAGTTTTCTGGTTGCCTATGATATGTAATATCTTGAATGCTCGTATTTGGATATGATTGCTTGGTTGAACTAGTATGAGTTATACTTTGCCAAATCTAATAGAACATAAATGAGTTTGATGGGTTGTAGCTACTAGAGCACATAGCCTGGTGTGGATGTATGTTTCCTAACATGGATGTATGATTCCTTGGCCCATGTTAGATGTATGATGATACTATATTTCCCATACTAGATGTAAGTCAAGTGCAAGTATGTGTAGTACAACCGCATCAAAGTGAATGCAACAAAAGGAATGTTTACCTGATTATCACTTTAAACAATGTTTTCTTTTGCTCTTTCTTTCTCAAGATTATTTCAATTATGCAAGCATATTAGTATGTATCTTTCTACCCATGTGCACAACACCTTGTGTGTTGATTCGTTGTTTCACGTATGTTTTAGGTTCAGAGCTAGCTTGGGATAAAAGACGGGAAGTGAGAAGTTGTCCAGGTTGTACCTTTTGTGTAGATCCTAGTTTAGCATACATGTTCTTAGATTGTAGAATTTTCATTCAATATGTAATTGTAAATCATTGTGTAATAATTCATGTTGTATAAATTTACATGTCGAATGTTGAGAATGTTATGGTTGTATGTTCATGTATGCATATTATGCTTCCGCATCGCTTTCTGATATGATTGGACGATGTTTTCAGATTCTGACATCTCATTCCCAATAGGGTTTGGAGAAATCAAAATCCGGGGACGTCACAATACACATCTCACTCGGTCTGCTCTGAGATCAAGGAAATGAATGAACGTTGATAGGATGATTGTTCCATGCCTCGAGTTCATTCAGGATATCAGTGACAAAGGAATTATACATTCACTGTAACACCATTCAAGGATTGTAGGATTGAAAGTTGTTCTCCAACTTTCTATTTCACTTGGGTAGCACTGATGTGTGACTAGGCACCGCTCTTTGCTTGTGAAGTCATAAATGTTATGGACTTTCACTGCCAACGTGAAATGGCACTGTAGGGTCACACACATAGGATTTAACCTGGAAGAGGAGTTTTGTCCACAAACAATGTTTAGATTGATTACTAAAGGAGTTTAGTAGTTCAATTAAACACTCAATCAATTGATAGCTCAATATCATAATGTTCAAGGTATTGGACACATTGATTGAAGTATCGGATTGATTAAAATCGCAATTGACTGATTCTGCACAATCTGCACTCCCAACCGATCGACTCATGTGATGAACCGATCGGCTGAGCTTGGTGAACCGATCGGCTCAAGTGTTGAGTTGATCGGCTCAAGGATAGGGTGAACGATTGCTTCAAGTGTTGAAATGATCGGTTCAACTGTTGCAACTGGGCAAGTTGGGAAAGTAGGATTGGTGAGAATTTTCCTTTCGTTTCACTTGCCCAATTTGATTGGAACAAGGATTGGTATTTGATACCAATTAGAAACAAAAGTTGGAAAGTCAATAGGGAACTGACCAGGACCATGAACCGACCGGTTCAGAAGTGAACCGACCGGTTCAGAAGTGAACCGACCGGTTCATGGGTCCCAACCGATCGATTGAGGTGTCAACCGACCGGCTTAGATCCCCAACTGACTGTTTCAATTGTGAAACGATCGGTTCAGGTTGTGATTTGGTTGTTTTTTGTGGAAAATATCGAATCCTTCTACTCCTGCTTTAGTCCCATATTGCCCAGGATAGAGAACCCTATCCCATGACCCTCATATATATAGGGGTATTAGGGGTTTCTCAAAGTACAACTCCGTGCAAGCCGGTTGCTCTGCAAAGTTGTCGTTCTCTCAGGTTTTGGAAACCGAGAGAGCCCGAGCAAGTGCTACCCAAAAAGGGAGGCACAACAAGGGAAAGACAACTGTAGTTGCAACTGGTAGCAGGAGACTGAGTTGGCAACTAGTACACCAACAGGAGGGTGTGACTCCTTCTGGTTCCTTCTGCGACAAGGAGATCGGAGTTTCAGGCGGTCTGTGTGGACGACTTCAGAGGCGGGAGACCTCTGCCGCTCGGAGAACAACTGTCAATCCCGACAGTCCAGTGAGACCAGGAGTCTTCAGTCCTGGTGTGACCAGGAGATGCACAGACACCGTCCAAGAACAGAGGTGAAGACCGCGCAAGGCGTGAGGTACTATCGCCGAGCAAGCCTTGGGACAAGGTATGCATCCACAAACCATCTTTCCTATTGTATAGACGTTGACGTGATTCCTTTTGTTCTCGGTTTTGGGGAGAAAATTTTTGTTTCCGCTGCTTCTCTGCCTCCTCTAAAACCCAACAGTGGTATCAGAGCCACGATAACTGTTCTATATTTTAGGATTATCGATGTGATCGATTTTGGTTTGTCGCCTTTATTTATTGCATACGATGTGAATAATATCGGCTTTATGCATGTCCAATCCACAAATCCCAAATATACATATATGATATGTAATATTAATGCACTCAATACGTTTCTCCCTTAAACGAGTTTTGTGGTGAATGTGTAGCATGGTTATATCCTATAAACCCATATATCTGTGTGTGGTTGTATGTGGTTGCTTGCATCTCGGTCCGCGCACCGATTCCCCTTCTCTTATTCCTGATGTACCTCGAAATAATTTAGGAATTCGTTTCCTACCTTTGCTCCCCCCGAATGTAACTCGGGGTTTCACAATTCAATTGTAAATAGCATAGATTTTATTTCCTGTTATGTCAAAGAAAACGGACGACCTAACGACGCTTGAGACGATCGGTTCAAGGCATGAACTGATCGGTTGGTGATCCATACGGCCGATTCGAGGAGCGAGATGAGCGGGTGGCGACCTGATGAGATGCATTTCGTTCGGTGAACCGATCGGCTGGTGGCACCCGAACAACCTACCTGATGGTGAGTCGATCGGTCATGGAGATGAGCTGATCAAACCCAGAAAGGCAGGAAAAAATTTCATCTTGTACAGGTTGCATATGATGTAGACCTAGATGAACGTGATTCCTCTTGGCTCGAGGAATCACAATAGGATGGCCATAATCATTTCTTTTTAGCATTTTGAATGTTTCCTGTGGGATATAGCATGTATATGATACGTACTATATATTTTGGTGATTGGATATGTAAATGTATATAAAAACCAAATCCCTCATTCAATATTAAGTTTTAGATGCCTTCCAAATGTGACACATGTGAAAAGCTTGATCGACCAAGTGTGGGCACGCCCAAGCGTGGTGCACCGTCTATCTCGTGGAAGCATGAAGGATGAATGTGTGGTTCTGCCCAAGCAGGGTGCATGTTCATCGTGTTGGCTTTGGGTCAGACTTAACAAGGTGACCTAGATAGGATCTAGCACCTTGAGGCATGGAGATGATCATGGCAAGGAGTTGCATATGACATCTTTCAAGAGTTGCATATGATGCAATGGGCAAGAGTTGCCTACCTATAAGATCTGAGTTGTGGGTGACAGCCCAAGCTGGTCCATGGCTCAGAGGATTTCAGGATCTTGACCCACTAGAAGATTGTACACTGCAATCTTCCGAATTGATGGTGAGGGCTATCAATTTGATTCAAAATAGTGGGAGCAGTAATTAATTAAAGGCCTAATTAACTATCGTCAAATTTATTCAAATCAAATCAAAAGGAGTTTTGACAAATGCAAATTTTCTCTTGTAGAATGGCAAAAGAATCATCTTTTAAAATGGGCAAATTAATTAAGAATAAATTCCATAACTGGTTGAGGACTGTGAGAAGTGTTCTGCACAATCCACATATACCAGGAACCTTAGAATCCACTCTATGTATGCTTGATGCGTTAGTGAAGAAGAAAGTAGGTAAGGGAGAGAAGTGTTCTCTCGCCAAACCAATTTCTTCTACATGGAGAGGATGGAACGAACAATGGAAGAAGAAATCAGAGATAGAGATCTCTACTTCTGGTGTATATATAATAGAGATTAACTTTACTACTTCTTCGTCATGGTTACTTGATACCGGATGCAGATCTCACATTTGTTCAAATGTGAAGGATCTTAAGAGAAGTAGGCCTTTAGGGAAAGGTGAGGTTGAACTACGTGTTGCCAATGGGGCAAGAGTTGCCGCCAGTGCCGTAGGAACCTATGAGTTAACTCTACCAAGTGGGCTAATAATAGAGTTGAAGAACTGCTATTATGTACCTTCCATAAATAGGAATATCATTTCTGTCTCTTGTTTGGACAAGGATGGATTTGAATTTCTTATTAAGAATGGAAATTGTTCCATTTCTAAAGATGGGATCTTTTATGGCAGTGCCCCAATGTCTTATGGTCTATACTTGATAGATCTAGAGACAAGTGTATACAACGTAAACACCAAAAGGAAAAAACTCAACAACTCAAAAGAAACGTATCTTGGGCATTGTCGTCTAGGGCACATAAGTGAGAAGCGCATTTCTAGACTCCATAAAGATGGTTATCTAGACTCTTTTGATTATGAATCAATAGAGACATGTGAATCTTATTTGTTGGGCAAGATGACCAAGACTCCCTTTTTAGGTAAAGGTGAGAGAGCTAGTGATCTATTAGGACTCATACATACTGATGTATGTGGGCCTTTTAGAACTAATGCCAGAGGTGGGTATCAGTACTTCATTACCTTTACTGATTACTTCAGTAGGTATGGCTATGTGTACCTGATGAAATATAAGTCAGAAACCCTTGAAAAGTTCAAGGATTTCATGAATGAAGTACAAAACCAACTTGGTATAAGTATTAAGGCACTTTGATCCGATCGAGGTGGAGAATACTTAAGCCAGGAGTTTGAGGACCTTCTGCGAGCCTGTGGTATTGTATCACAATGGGCTCCGCCTGGAACACCACAACATAATGGTGTGTCTGAAAGAAGGAATCACACATTGTTGGATATGGTGCGATCAATGATGAGTTTTGCTGATCTTCCAATTTCTTTCTGGGTTTATGCTCTTGAAACCGCCGTGTTTATACTTAACCGTGTACCATCTAAATCGGTTCAAAAGACACCATATGAGATATGGACTGGGAAGCATCCTGATTTGTCTTTTCTGAAGATTTGGGGTTGTGAAGCTTACGTTAGGAAAATGTTTCCTGATAAGCTTGGACCCAAATCCGATAAATGTTATTTTGTTGGATACCCCAAGGAAATGAGGGGATACTATTTATACCACCCTATTGACAATAAAGTGTTTGTTGCCAGGACAGCTGTGTTCCTAGAGAAGGAATTTATTTCCAAAGGAAGCAGTGGGAGGAATATAGAGCTTGAAGAGGTTCAAGCCCAACAAGAAAACATTGAACCGGTAGATGTACCAGAGGAAAATGCAGATTCACAAGGTGTTGTGGAATCTCAGTCTCCTCAGGAAATACAAGGACCTCGTAGATCTAGTAGGACCCACCTTGAACCTGAGAGGTTTGGATACCTTGTGACTCAGGAAGGTGGTGAGTTGATCATAGATGATGATCCAACTACCTACGTAGAGGCTATGGAGGGACCAGATTCTGAGAAATGTCTTGAGGCCAGGAGATCTGAGATGGAATCCATGTACTCCAACAAAGTATGGAACTTGATGGAACCATCTGAAGGGGTAAAACACATACGGTGCAACTGGGTCTTTAAGAAGAAGACCGACATGGATGGCAATTTGCAAACTTATAAAGGCATATTGGTTGCGAAGGGATTTCGAAAAGTTGAAGGTGTTGACTATGACGAAACCTTTTCTCTAGTTGCCATGATTAAGTCCATCAGGATCATGCTTGCTATTGCAGCTTATTATGACTATGAGATTTGGCAGATGGATAATAAAACCGCATTCCTTAACGGGAATATAAATGAGGATGTGTACATGACTCAGCCTGAAGGTTTTGTAGATCCAAAGAATGCCAATAAAGTCTGTAAGCTGTAAAGGTCAATCTATGGATTGAAGCAAGCATCTTGGAGTTAGAATCTTCGATTTGATGAGGAATTCAAAGTGTTTGGCTTTGTTCAAAATGAAGATGAACCGTGTGTGTACAAGAAGGTTAGTGGGAGCTCGACCACATTCCTCATATTGTATGTGGATGACATACTTTTGATGGGGAATGATGTCGTAGCCTTAGAGAAGGTAAAGACTTGGCTCGGGAATACTTTCTCAATGAAGGACTTAGGAGAAGCATCCTACATTCTAGGAATTAAGATCTATAGAGATAGATCTAGAAGGTTTCTCAGACTAAGTCAGAGCACGTACATTGACAAAGTGTTGAAGCGGTTCAGCATGGAGAACTCAAAGAGAGGCAACATCCCCATGCTACATGGAGTCACCATCTCTAGAGCTCAATGTCCCAAATCTTGTGAAGAGAGGGAGCGTATGAATGGGATCCCATATGCATCAGCCATCGGATCCATCATGTACGCTATGTTGTGCAGACACCCAGATGACTCATATGCTCTCAGCATGATGAGCAGGTACCAGTCAGATCCCGGGGATGCTCACTGGACATCCGTGAAGAACATCCTTAAGAACTTACGAAGGACTAAGGATCAGTTTCTTGTTTACAACAGTGAGGAAGAGCTGGTTGTAAAGGATTACACCGATGCAAGCTTCCAAACCGATAAAGATGATTACAGATCGCAGTCAGGATTTTTGTTTTGCCTTAATAATGGAGTTGTGAGCTGGAAGAGTTCCAAGCAAGAAACAGTTGTCGATTCTACTACAGAGGCCGAGTATATTGCTGAATCACATGCAGCAAAGGAGGTTGTGTGGATCAGGAAGTTCATTTCTGAACATGGTGTAGTTCCCAGTAGCTGTGATGCAATTGAGCATTATTGTGACAATAATGGAGCTATTACACAAGCTAAGGAGCCCAGATCACATCAGCGGTCCAAGAACATATTCCGGCGCTTCCATCTCATACGAGAGATCGTACAGCAAGGAGATGTGAAGATTTGCAAAGTACCAACTGAAGACAACATAGATGATCCACTGACTAAGGCCCTTTCTCAGCAGAAGCATGATGGGCATGCTAGGTCACAAGGACTACGATTCCTTGGTGACTGGCTCTAAGTGCAAGTGGGAGTCTGTTGGTATGTATGCCCATAGAGCAAGTCATATGATGATGGTAATGGGATACTTTGTAAATGATTTGAATAATAATAAAGGCAATTTCCGATCTATATGTTTAAACTGTTTCTGAGATGATGGTGTAACATGATAGATGTCTAAAGAATGATTTTACTCAATGATGTATGCTTTTGGGTTGAGGACCTAAACGATGAGATCATACATATGTTAAGAGTATACATTCTTGTTTAGTCCCTATTCGGTTGTTATTGTGGAAATAACCATAGACATCAATAACACTAAAGACTAGATTGTGTGTTGGTTGATGACAGAATCTCATTAGTCATGATATAGTGATATCAAACCAAGCACATGAGTACTTGTTAGAGAACAAGGTACCAGACAGACCCACGGTGAGAGTGACACATGGAACCATGACTTGGTAGTCACAGTCAGCTTTCACAGTGATGGTGGTTAGTGTGATTCTTAGATCTGAAATCACTACACTCAACACATGTCGTTGGGTACACTTTGACATCATCAAACACAGTCTTGAAACATGGGTTGTTATAAAGGTGATGATTGGGTGGCTTTGACACATGGGGCTTTTGAGGGGTGAGTGATAGATATGGGATTTTTCCCTCCTGAGGGAGTTTGATATCCTTGGCCACTTGATGAGTAGGATTGAGAAAGGCATGCGCATGCACGTGTGAATCAATATGTGATATTGATGTCATACACATCTCACTCGGTCTGCGCTGAGATCAAGGAAATGAATGAACGTTGACAGGATGACTGTTCCATGCCTCGAGTTCATTCAGGATATCAGTGACAAAGAAATTATACATTCACTGTAACACCATTCACAGATTGTAGGATTGAAAGTTGTTCTCCAACTTTCTATTTCACTTGGCTAGCATTGATGTGTGACTAGGCACCGCTCTTTGCTTGTGAAGTCATAAATGTTATGGACTTTCACTGCCAACATGAAATGGACCTGCAGGGTCACACACATAGGATTCAACATGGAAGAGGAGTTTTGTCCACAAACAATGTTTATATTGATTACTAAAGGAGTTTGGTAGTTCAATTAAACACTCAATCAATTGATAGCTCAATATCATAATGTTCAAGGTGTTGCACACATTGATTGAAGTATCAGATTGATTAAAATCGCAATTGACTGATTTTGCACAACCTGCACTCCCAACCGATCGGCTCATGTGATGAACCGATCGGCTGAGCTTGGTGAACCGATCGGCTTAAGTGTTGAGTCGATCGGCTCATGGATAGGGTGAACGATTGCTTCAAGTGTTGAAATGATCGGTTCAACTGTTGCAACCGGGCAAGTTGGGAAAGTAGGATTGGTGAAAATTTTCCTTTCGTTTGACTTGCCCAATTTAATTAGAACAAGGATTGGTATTTGATACCAATTAGAAACAAAAGTTGGAAAGTCAATCAGGAACTGACCAGGAGCACGAACTGACCAGTTCATGGGTCCCAACCGATCGGTTGAGGTGTCAACCGACCGGCTCAGATCCCCAACCGACCATTTCAGTTGTGAAACGATCGGTACAGGTTGTGAGTTGGTTGTTTTTTGTGGAAAATCTTGAATCCTTCTACTCCTGCTTTAGTCCCATATTGCCTAAGATAGAGAACCATGTCCCATGACCCTCCTATATATATAGGGGTATTGGGGGCTTCTCAAAGTATAACTCAGTGCAAGCCGATTGCTCTACAAAGTTGTCGTTCTCTCAGGTTTTGGTAACTGAGAGAGCGTGAGCAAGTGCTACCCGAAAAGGGAGGCACAGCAAGGGAAAGACAACTGTAGTTGCAACTGGTAGCAGGAGAGTGAGTTGGCGACTAGTACGCCAACAGGAGGGTGTGACTCCTTCCAGTTCCTTGTGCGACAAGGAGATCGGAGTTCCAGGCGGTCTGTGTGGATGACTGCAGAGGCGGGAGACCTCTACCGCTCGGAGGACAACTGTTAATCCCGACAGTCTGGTGAGACCAGGAGTCTTCAGTCCTAGTGTGACCAAGAGCTTCACAAACACCGTCCAAGACCAGAGGTGAAGACCGCGCAAGCCACGAGGTACTATCGCTGAGCAAGCCTCGGGACAAGGTATGCATCCACAAACCATCTTTCCTAATGTATAGACGTTGACGCGATTCCTTTTGTTTTGGGTTTTGGGGAGAAAATTTTTGTTTCCGCTGCTTCTCTGCCTCCTCTAAAACCCAACATAACATCCCTTGTAAATGGTTGAGAAACTAATATAATTATATCCATAAGCCTAAAGAATTCTCATATCATTTCAAGGCTTAACATCCCTTGCAAATGATTGAGAAATAAATCATGACTCTTGAATTGTGGCTAAATTTGACATTCTTGTTATAGTATAAAATTAAGGGGGAGTATCTCATTCAGGGGGAGCAAATTGGTTATGTGGTTATATTTTTGAAATGAAAAAAGGGGAGAAGTAATATAAATAAAAAAACAAAATAATATACCTCTAAATTAAATGAGTTTCATAATCTCTTGGATTCACATAAATTGTTTCTATATTCCTTAAGAGTTGGATACTATGTTCCATACCTCATTGGGAATAACTAGCACACACTCCATGAATAAACAAGAGAATGTCTACATAAGGTAAATCTCAGGTATGAAACTCATGCTATTTAATTTCCCTTGATTTATATTTTAGAAATGATTGTCATCTTCAAATAGGGGGAGATTGTTGGCTAAATTGGACATTATTATACCCTTTGTTTTGATGATGACAAACATTTCATTCTGGAGGATCTTACTTGTTATTTCAAGTATTTCTGGGATAAACAAATAAGGAAGTGGATAGTTGAAGATCAATACAAATTCGTAGATCAACATGCTTAGATTGCTTTTATTTTCATGATTGTACTCAATGTAAAAACTTGTACAAGTATATAATGTACAAGTACATAGATATCATGTAAATCAAGCATTAGATATTCCCTATCCACTCACAACATTGAGATAAATCATCCCCAAATATAGAAGCACAATTACACATTGATAAACAGACTTAGCAGATGACTCAACGCATTGAAATAGGGACATTCTCGATTGACAAAGTTCTCAAACGAATCACTCTCAGTCGACCAAATTCTCGACTGAGAATCACCTTAGTCTAACACATGAGCATTGCTTAATGACCTGCACATGTAACCCAAAATCAACCCTAGGTTGATAACTTTCTCGACTGAGCATAGACCTTCCATCAACTTCTATAGATGTTCGACTGAGTTGGAAAAGTAGTTGGGAGTTGGAAATGAATGTTGCAACACATTTACTTCAACCACGCACTCAGTCGAAGAAATGGTCGATCGAGACACATCTCGGTCGACAAACTTCTCGACCGATCTACTCCCTAGATTGCATTTTTAGCTCAAAACAATTAGCCATTACAATACAATTAGTAGACACCTAACGGCTAATTGAGCACTAAGAACACTGTAGAAAGTGTCTAAAACATCCCTAAGCACTAGTAAGCCATTCATGTAAATAGGACATGCCTTAGGACACCAAAAGTATCACTTCTGCACCCAATTACAACTTGAGAATCATTCTTAGTGAGCAACAAGCAATCTTACACTACAACATGTTTCCTTGAGCTCTAATTTCGTGTCCTATAGCTAAACATCTCCTAGCCACCACATAATCACGTTCATCTATAGTGGATAGGAGATCCATACGCTTTATATAGAATCAAAGCATTGTACTCATTAGTAAAGTGTTTTCTTTCTTCCAATCGTGTTCCTTTTATTGTATTTTTTTCTCCTTGCTACTCCTAGATTGGACATTGTTGAAAGGAGGTTCGTGGAGCTACATCAAGGTGGTGAAGGCTACTTCTAGTGACTTGGAGTTACTTCAGAAGGATGCCTCAAGGATTGAGGCTACTTCAGGTGAAGGATACTTTAATGGTGGACTTGGAGTTACTTTAGAAGGCTTCTTCTAGGAGGATTGAGGCTACTTTAGGTAAAGGCTACTTCAAGGGTGTAGGAAAGCAATTGTATTTTGTGTAACATCCTTGAGAGGTAATAATATAAATTGCTTTCAAAATCCTAGTTGGAAACAATCAGATAGTGGACTGACTCCCTTAGATTTCTAAGGGTGGAACCACTCTACATCCTCTA
Organism: Alisma plantago-aquatica; assembly: GCA_963693085.1. Lineage (NCBI taxonomy): Eukaryota > Viridiplantae > Streptophyta > Magnoliopsida > Alismatales > Alismataceae > Alisma > Alisma plantago-aquatica. Next base: position 411,662,671 of record OY856413.1, read on the forward strand.
TCATCCTTGTTTCTTCCTAATTCTTGTTCAATTCTTTAAAATTGTTTTAAAACTCCAAAAATCTCTATTCACCCCCCTCTAGATCTTTCAGATATGTGGTTGATGGAGCTTGAGATGGTGTTCAAGATACTCAATATTCTAGAAGAGGACAAGGTGAAGAGACCAAGAGTTTACCTACTAAAGGGTGGTGTTGGCCACTGGTGGGTCATAGAGAAGGAGAAGAGACCAAGAGTTGTGATAGGTTGGGAGTAGTTTTGGCCAGAGTTTGTGAGTTGTAACTTTCCTAATATGTACTTGGAGGAGAAGATAGCTCAGTTTGAGAAGATACATCAGGGCTCGATGTCAGTTGATGAGTACGAAGTGAAGTTTATGGAGCTTTTGAGGTTCTGCCCTCACATGGTGACAATGAAGAATGAGAGGATATGTAGGTTTGAGAAGGGTTTGAGCATAGAGTTGTCTATGAGAACGTCAGCTTTGGAGAAGAAGGAGAGTTTCTCTACCTTTGTGGAGTCGATGAGGAGGATTGAGAGGTTTTCTATCGAGAAGCATGATGCCAACACTAAGAAGAGGCCAGCTCAGTTTCTAGGGAAGTGAAACCAAGGTTTTCTTCACCTTAGTTACAAAAGAGATCTACCTTTTCTAAGCCTAGGTCACATCACAGTGGTCCCCGAGTAAGGTCAAAGGTCATAGTTTTCTGCTAGTAGGAGCATGCTGTACAAAATTTGTATTAGTGATTGGGCCATCTAGGCCATAGTATTATTCAAGGACATACCACAAGTGTGGGCAAGTGGGGCATATAAGGTGGGCATGCCCTACAAAGGATGAAGAAGTGACACAACAGTCAAGGGCATAGTCAGCATGGTTCCCAACAACAACACTATAGAAGTGGTGGTGGTGGAGGATGTGATTAGGTTTCACTGGCGGGGTCATCTGGACAAACTAGTAGAGGATGAGGATGATAATAGGTGACAACTAGATTCTATGATATGAGTCATCTAGAGGGAGTGATCAATCCACATGTCATAACAGGTCAGATGGAACTTTTTCATTCTGGTTTATTTGCTTCTTCTTTCATATTTATTTTGGTTGACCTAGGTGTGACACACTCTTTTATCACTATAGAGGTGATAAGTAGTTTTTATCTACCTTTTTTTTGTAAATCTAATAGTTTTTTACTAACCTTAAAAAAAATTACTAGAAACCCCTTTAGTTGGTTCTGCTGAGTTGTAGGAGGTGTGTCCATCTTGCATTCTTTCTTTCTTGGGACGCAACATTGAAGTGGATCTTATGCCACTTGACATGCATAGATTCAATGTGATCCTAGGGATCGATATCTTGGAGAAGTATAAGGTTGTCCTGGATTGTAGTTCCAAGGTGGAGACATTCCATGACCGAGATGCTTCGTGGATCTTCCAAGGAGATAGGAAGATTCTTCCTACGTGTTTGGTGGTGGCTATGACAATGGATAGGTTGATGAGATAGGGTGTGTGAGGCTTTCTTGGCATATGTTAGGATACCAAGGCGAGAGGTCCTAGTATCTAGGAGGTACATGTAGGGTGTATGTTTGAGGATGACTTTCCTAAAGAGTTTCCTGGTGTTCCCCCTCCTAGAGAGATTGATTTTGAGATCAATCTAGTTCCTAGAACACAACCCGTAGCATAGTCACCTTACATTATGGCACCAAAAGAGATGCAGGAGTTGAAGAAATAGTTGTAGGAGTTGTTAGAGAAGGTTTCATTAGGCTAAGCACTTCCCATTAGGGTGTTCCCATGTTTTTTGTTAAGAAGAAGGAATGAGGTTTTGTATAGATTACTGATAGATGATCAATGTCACGATAAAGAACAAGTACATGTTGCCAAGGATTGAGAATCTGTTTGACTAGTTAAGAGGTGCCAAAGTGTTCTCCAAAATATATTTGAGGTCAGGATATCACCAGTTGAGTATCAAGGTGGATGACATGCCCAAGTCTACTTTTAGGACTAGGTATGGTCACTACGAGTTTGTGGTTATGTCGTTCGGGTTAACCAACACATCAGTAACTTTAGGTGGACTTAATGAATTGGGTGTTTAGACCATATCTAGATTAGTTTGCATTTGTGTTCATAGATGATATTCCTATATACTTCACAGATAATCAGAAGCATGAGTAGCACCTTTGCCAGACTTTGACGTTGTTGAGGCAACACCAGTTGTATGTCAAGTTCAGCAAGTGTGAGTTCTGGTTGACAGAGGTATCTTTTCTTGGTCACATCCCAAAGAAGGTATAGTCAGTGATAGAGTGGAAAAAACCCAAGACACCGACAGAGGTTAGGACTTTCTCAGGTTTGGCGGGTTACTATAGGAGATTCATTAAGAATTTTAGTGATGTAGTGTTACCGCTAACCAAGTTGACTAGGAAAGGTGTTCTTTTTGTCTGGGATGACAAGTGTCAGCATTCTTTCCGGTTGTTGAAGGAGAAGTTGACCACTGCACCAGTCTTAGTGCTCCCAGAGCAAGGGAAAGGCTACATCATGTTCTGTGATGCTTCATAACACGTCTTGGGATATGTGTTGATGCAGGGCAATAATGTGATTTCCTTTGCTTCACGACAACTTACAAAACATAAGGAGAACTACCTGACACATGATCTGGTTCTGCAATTATGGTTCATGCCCTGAAGATTTGGAGGCACTATCTGTATGGAGAGAAGAATCAGATCTTCACCGACCACATGAACCTTTAGTATATCTTCTCAAAGTAGGGGTTTAACATGAGATAGAGGAGATGGATGGAGCTAATCAAGGACTATGATTGCACGATAGACTACCATTCAGGAAAGTAGAATGTTGTGGTGGATGCGTTGAGCAGGAAGTCACCTTCGCCATTGTCTATGGATAAGGCACAATTACACTCTATGGTGTGCCATAGGCGAGACATGTTGGTGTTGCTTTGCCAGTTGAATGTACAGTTAGAGGTCTCCTTGTTGACAGGTTCGTTGGCCCAAATATAGGTAAAGTCGACGTTAATGAAATAAATCAAAGATGCTCATCATAATGATATTGTGATACAAAATATCAAGTTAGAGATGGGCAACAAGAAGTATGATGGCTTTCATGAGTTAGAAGATGGGACAATTTACATTCACAACAAGACAGTGGTTCCAGATATTGAGGGCATGAGATAAACAGTTCTTGAGGAATCTCATCTCTTGATTTATGCTATGCACCCTGGAAGTACCAAGATGTACCATAATCTGAAGGATCTTTATTGGTGGCTAGGTCTAAAGTGTGATGTGGAAAAGTTCATTACTAAGTGTCTAGTCTGTCAACAGGTCAAGGTAGATCATAAGAAGCATGTGGGAACTTTACAACATTTACCGATACTGCAATGGAAATGGGAGCATATCACTATGGACTTTGTGGTTGGTCTTCCAAGGGTGACCAAAGATCATGATTCCATATGGGTGATAGTTGATAGCCTGACCAAGTCAGCTCACTTCTCTCTAGTCAAGATGACATGTACAATAGAATCTAGCTCATATATATGTTGGTGATATAGTTCGTCTACATGGTTTCTCGATTATCATAGTTTTAGATATAGGTCCAGAGTTTATGAGTAGGTTTTGGGAACATCTACATACATCTATGGGGACACAACTAAGATTTAGCACATCTTTTCATCCATACAAAGATGTTTTGTGGTATTCGGATGTGCATCTTAGTTTGATAGAGTTCACCTAAAACAACAGTAATCAAATGAGTATAGACATGACACCATAAGAAGCTCTATATGGGAGGCACTATCATCCACCTCTTTACTGGTATGAGATTTGTCAGTATCATATTTTGGGTCATAAGTTAATGCAGTAAACTACAAAGAAGATCAAGGTGAAACAACAATAGTTAAAAACATCCCAAGATAGATATAATTTGTATGTTAATAATCGTTACATACCGCTTGATTTCCAAATTGGATACATGGTGTATCTTAAGGTTTTCCATTGGAAAGGTGTGCTAAGGTTTGGTAAGAAGAGTAAGTTGGCTCCTAGGTATATGGGACCATACCCTATTTTGGCATGTGTTCAAAAGGTGTCTTACAAGTTAAAGGTACTTCCAGAGTTACACAGGTTTCATGATCTCTTCCATGTCTCCATTTTGAGGATGTGTCACCCTAACATAGATCTAACCTTACCACCAATATAGGTTGAGTTGGAGGAGGATGTGTCATACGTTGAGGATTCTTATTGATCTTAGATAGGAGGGTGAAGAAGTTGAAGAAGAAGGATATATCCTTAGTAAAGGTGTTGTGGCACCACTGAGGTGTGGAGGAATCCACATGGGAATTAGAGGATGATATGCATACTCATCTTTGTTCGCATAGGATTTTGGGGGCAAAATCCTTATTAGGGGTATATTGTTGTAAGACCCCTGACCTTGCTTTTTGGTTGAACTTGCTTGCCTATAATAATTACATGCTTAAAACCTTGTGATGTACTTTTATATCATGTGACAAGCTTATGTTTCAAGTTTGGTCCATTTTGGACCATGTTTGAGAAAGTTGTTCATATATGTGCTTGTTTTGGCTGTAATTGGAATTTACCCATATCTAGGGTTTTTCTTGAAATTTGTCACATGATTGTGGTACCTCATATGTTTTCACATAATTTTTTATATGATTATGCTTTGGAGCGCCTTGTTTCATGGTGGTTTGAGTGGTGACAGCATGTGTTGAGGTTAGGGTTTGCTCTCATGGATGCCCTAACACATGGTTGACTTTGAGTGTTGGACCACCTAGTGTTGGTGGTCACCAAGGATGGGATCTTTAACACTGGTGGTAGATAAGGTTTTTGTGTTCCCTATGGTGTTGGTGGTCTCCAAAATCATCAAGGGTTGGCGGCCGATGATATTTGAATTCATCTCGGTCGCCAGCATCACCTAGGGTTGGTGATAGTTAGATTTTCAGACCACCTTGGTCGCCAACAACCTGAAGTGGTCGATGAGATTTTTTGTTGTGGTTGTCAAGTGTTGATCTATATGGTCAACCTAGTTTCATGTATGAGTTTCTTTGACCTTGGACACACGAAAAACATGGTTAGACACCTCTACCTTCTCTTCTCTCTCACCATAGCCATATGTACCTCACTCTTGTCATGCAACCAAACCCTTTGAACCCTCTTTCTCTCCTCTTGCTTTTGTAGATTGTCCCCTATTTCTTGGTAGTAAAGTAGGATCTCAAGGTTGAAGAAGGAGGCAGACCACCTTTCTTGAGGACGTTTCATGCTACCTTGCTTTTCTTCTTAGTCTTAGTAAGTGAGAACTCCCTCTTTCTCTTAATTTTCCTTGATGATATACTCTCTCTTCTCTCTTCCTCTTAGTCAATTTCATGGTGATCTTGATCTATATATTGAAGATACTATTTTTCTTGCCTCTTCAACCTAGGGTTTGCTTCCTTTTTGGAGAAGAAGCTACCTTGGTCGAGAGGACTAATCAAGCTAAGGTTTCCTACCTTTCTTCTTCAAACTACGTCGTTGTTTGGAGTTGCTTCATCATCTCTAAGGAAAGTATGTAATTTTCTAATTATTGTTTACTCTTACCTTGCATGTTCATGATCTTGCTCTTAAATGAAGTTCTAAACAAGAAGAAACTACCTTGCCTAGGGTTCGAACTTATAAGATGTTTTTGACTAGTTTATCATCTTGGATGAACCCGACCCCTTATGCATGATACTCTTAATGGAAGTAGTGACCATAGACCTTGCTTGCATGTTGAAAACATTGGATTATACTCTCCCAAATGATGGCTCATTTATAGGTTTTCAAGCTGGTTTTTCCTCATATTTGGACCCGATGGTTTGGTTTTAGTTCAGTATTGCTTGACTCCTTGTGCCAGCTGATGACATTCACTTTGTTTCTATTTTATATCTTATGTGTCACCAATGTATTTGGACTTATTATTGGTTGCCAAGGATTTTGATTCCATGTTTTTTCGCTAAGGTTTTGGTATTTATGTGGTGGATGAGGTTTTGCATATCCTAGTTGTCGCTAAGTTTTGTATCACATATGGTTGCCAAATTTTGAACTCATATGGATGATAAGGTGGGTTTCACTGTGATGGTCACTAAAATTTGTACTTGTTTATGGTCGTTGAGACTTTGTACCTTATGAGGCCACTGAGTTTTGTATTTATGTTGGTTGTTGGGTACCCAAACCCTAGTAGTCGTTGTAGGTTCTCTAACCTAGATGGTCACTGAGAACCCAAACCCTAGCGATCTCCAACTTTTTTGATCTTTCATGGTCACCAACCTCATTCACTCTTAGAGGTCGATTTCATCTCTGACCAATAGTGGTCAATGAAGTTCCTGGGTCATGTTGGTCGCTATGTTCTTGAACCATAGTGGTCAGTAAGGCACCTAAATCTAGCTGTTTCTAAGGTGTCTCTAACCTATGTGGTTGCTATGTTTCCCTAACCTAAGTGGTCGATGAGATTCCCTGGTCCTATGGTCATGGGTTGTCTTTGACCTTATTGCTTTCATGATTAATGGAGATGCTGAGAACTATGGTTTACCTTTAATTGTTGTTTTGAAACCCTAATCCAACTCATCTTGATAAACCTAGCCCTAATTAAAGTAAGTGATAACCCTACTTAGCTTTCTTCAGTGATTAGTATGATGATGGAGTACTTTCCCTATCTATGTTGTTGAAACCCTAATTTTCTATCACGTGAACATCATAGTCCCTAAATGCAAAGTTATGTTGAACTTATATGTGCCACATGTATGATGATGGTTTGATGAGTCTTGATGAGGCATGGAAAGATAATGATGTTCTTTTAGGTAATGATGTGATGGTTTGAATGACCTTTGGACATGGTTGAGCCCTTAGTCTTAATGATGCTAATCACAAACTTAGATCTTCCTTGTAGAAATCCCTTAAATGGAAAGAGTCCCTCAATGAAGTTCTATATCACTCTACCAAAGAAGTTGGTACTAGTGGGTTGGGATATGTACGGGGAGCTCTAAATAAAAAGAGCAAGGTTAATGGTAAGAAAAAGAGCAAGCAACCTCCTTTCTTGCATGGAGAGTCATATGAATCGAAGAACCCTATGGTTTGTGTGCATTGCAAGAGTGATGACCATTACTCTACTTATTGTCCTTATAGAGAGAAGGGTACCAAGCCAAAGATGAAATGGGTCCCAAGATAACACTGGATCTCAAGGTTTAAATTGGGCACTGACATCTTCCTCTCTTGTAGGTAAAAGGAAAATCGATTGTTGATAGTGGTTGATCAAAGCACTTAACAGGTGAAATCAACCACTTCAACCAATGCACAAAGAAAAAAGGAGGATCAATGACTTTTGGTGATGACAGCAACAAAGGTAAAGTGAAAGTGAGGGTGATATAGATGATTCACTATGCATCAAGAATGTTCTTCTTTTAGATGGTCTACATCATAATTTAATTAGTGTTAGTCAATTATGTGATAATGCTATCTTGTTCTTTTTACCTCACTAGAATGCTTGCTTCTAGATTCCCTCTCCTATAGTGTTATATATAAGGGAACTAGAAATGGTAATCTCTATGTTATATCTTTGTGGCACAGTAGGCTTGGTCATGTAAATAAACATCAGTTGAATAAGTTGAGCAAAAAGGAATTGGTTACAGGACTTCCAAAACTAGATTCTAAAAAGGATGATGAATGCCAACCTTGTACCCAAGGAAAGCAAACCAAATCTCCTTTAAATCCAAAGGAGTCCTTAGTACCAAGAGTCTCTTAAACTTCTTCAAATTGATCTATTTTGACTAACGATAACTCAATTATTTCATTGTAGAAAGTATTGCCCTGTGATTGCCGATGACTTTTCTTTCTTTACTTGGACCTTATTTCTTGTTTCAAAAAGTGATACTCTCAATTTTTCTTGAGTTTTTATAAACAAGTTGAAAACAAAGCTTCTTGTCGGATTGTCTCTATCTGTAGTGACCATGGAGGAGAATTAGAAAATGATTTGTTTGAACATTTTTGTGAGGAATGCGGGTATACACATAACTTTTCTTCACCACAAACACCTCAAAAAATGGGGTATGTAGAGAGAAATAACATGTTGCTATAGGACATGTCTCGCACCATGCTTCTCTATAATGATACTCCAAAGAAGTTTTGGGCCGAAGCTGTTAGCACCTCATGCTTTGTGCAAAGTTGGGTTTTCACTCAGCCATCTTTAAAGAAAACCCCTTATGAGTTATGGCATGGTAGAAAGCCTTCTATAGATCACTTTCATTTTTTTGGTTGTCCTTGTTTTGTTTTGAACATCAAGGATTCCATTGAAAACTTTGATGTGAAATCTTACATGGATTTCTTTCTTGGATACAACACTACCAATAGAGCTTATAGAGTATTTAACATTTAATTGACTAAAGTTGAAGAATCTGTCAATATTAAATCTGTTAAAACTAACCCCTCTATTTCCAAGAATATTGCGAATGATAATGTTGTAGATGAGGTGATACCTCACTTGAAAGAGCTCAACATTGTTGACAAAGGAAAAGAGGTGATAGTTGATGAAGAAGATAGAGAAGAAGAAAATAAGGATTCAACTCTCTACTTTGCAAAACATCATCCTAAAGAGATCATTATAGGTAATCCTTTTAAAAGGGTAAAGACACGAGATACATACAACAAAGAACAATCTGAAAAGGCCTTCATCTCACAACTTGAGGCCAAGAATATACAAGAAGCTCATAAAGTTGATGAATAGATCCTAGTCATGCAAGAAGAGTTAGAGATGTTCGACAAGAACAAAGGGTGTACTTAAGTGCCAAGACCAAATGATAGAAACATCATTGGCACCAAGTGGGTATATTGCACCAAGATAGATGAAAAAGTCAAAGTGGTAAGAAATAAAGCAAGGTTAGTTTCTCAAGGCTACAATCAACATGAAGGTATTGATTTTGATGAAACTTATGCTCAAGTTTCTAGACATGAATATATTAAAATGCTACTTTCCTTTTCTTGATATAATAATTTCTTTCTATATCAAATGTATGTTAAAAGTGTGTTTTTTAATGGTAAAGTTGAGGAGGAAGTCTTTGTGGCTCAATCTCACGGCTTTGAACATGATAAATTGGCTAACCATGTTTATTTGTTACAAAAAGCTATTTATGGACTCAAACAAGCCCCTAGAGCTTGGTATGAGAAACTATAGAACCTTTTTTCTAGACAATGGTTATATCATGGGCAAAGTCAATTCTACTCTATTTATTAAACACACTTCTAGCAACTTTTTGATCATTCAAATTTATGTTGATGATATTATATTTGGTGGAACTGATCTTGATCTTTGCAGAGAGTTTAGTTCTCTTATGAAAAGTGAGTTCAAGATGAGCATGGTGGGGGAGCTTACTTTCTTCCTTGACTTCTAAATCAAACAAACCAAGGAATTTAACTTCATCAACCAATGCAAGTACACAAGTGAACTCTTTAAGTGCTTTGGGATGGAGAATACCAAGTCAACGGACACCCCAATGTCAAACACCGCTAAGCTTGACAAAGATGAAGAAGGTGAGAAGTGGATGAGAAGCTATAAAGAGGTATGATTGGAAGTTTATTATATGTAATTTCCTCTATACCTAACATAATGTTTAGTGTTGGCTTGTGTGCTTGATTTTAATCAAGCCCTAGAAAATAAGAATATTGGATTATGGTATCCCAAGTCAAGGGACATTATTCTTACCACCTATAGTGATGTTGATTATGCAGGGTGCTTGATTGATAGAAAGTGCACTAGTGGCACTTGCTTCTTCTTAAGACCATGCTTGGTTTCTTGGTTTTCTAAGAAACAAAGCACAATGGCTCTTTCAACTACCAAGGTTGAATACATTGTAGTTGGGAGTTGTTGTGCCCAAGTCCTAGATCAAGCAAATGCTCCAAAACATTAACATTCATTTTGATGATTCTCCTATCTACTATGATAATACTAGTGAAATAAATATCTCTTATAATACTATATTTCATAGTATAGTGAAATATATAAAGGTCTATCACCACTTCCTTCATAACCACACTGCCAAAAAGGATATTTATATCATGCAAGTAGACACGGAGAATCAACTTTTAGACATTTTTCATTAAAACTCTAGCTTGAGAAAACTTTACTTCTATTAGATCAAAATTTCTTATATCTGCCTTTAGGATGTTGATATGCCTTCTAGAAAGTTGTTCATACATCTATATGTTCTTGCTTAGTTCTTTCTCACCTTATGCTTTCTAAGTGCTAAATTTTCCCAGTTTTAATGCCATTTTTCGCTTGTTTTGGCTATTATTTGCAAATGCATGTTTGATCGCAAAATAGTGGTCAATGATGAGTGGAATGTGCCTAAATATATTCAACACGCATGAAAAGCTAGAAAAATAAATTTATATATCACATTAGAGTCCTAGAATTAAATTTATTATCTTTTGGACAGATTGACCAATTGGTCGAGTTTGACGTGGTAGAAATGTGATCGATCCAAGTCTAAGGATTTAACTAAAATGTAGTATCAGTCGAGTTCCCAAAACATAAAACTGACTGACACCACTGTTGGGCTGATTTTATAAAGGGTGCTGACCGACTTTTCTCCCTCTCAACTAGAGAAAGTCGACCCATAACCATTCTCCAGTAGTCATTCTTCAACCCTAGGTCTAAACCAACCCTTCTCCTACCCTTCTTAGGCCCAGATCAGCTTCCTTGCCTCTACCAACCTTGATCTAGGTGGTTAGGTGACCTGCTTCTTGCATTTTCCTCTTCATTTGGTGGTCATCTCCTCTAAATATAACCTAAATGACCTCCAACTATAGGAAACAAACCAAACCAGCTAAAGTTCCATCTCTTCACTGTTCCTCAGCATGTATCCTTTGATGATACCTCATTAATCTCCTCCCAAGCCATGAATAGGTACATGGAACGCCTTCCTAGGAATCCCTTTCATTTCTATGTTCTATTTGAATCTCATTTTGCAAAAAGTGAGGTGATCAAAGAGGTCGTTGAGGTGTTCAAAGAACACCATCTTAGTTCTTTGTGTGTCAAGCATTTGTGCTTCTCAAATTCTATGTCTAACACAAAGGAAGTCCATGAATTTTATGCCAATTTCAATGGAACTACACTACCAATGTGCCACTAACTAATACCCAAGTCATCCTGAATTCCATGACAACTAGTACCAAGATTACAATCTCAGGTGATTCTTTGCATTCCTACTTATGGTACTGACATTTCTAATAGATGGATGGCTTCCTATCCCAAGTACCTAGACCTGCTTGACCCCAATATTTTCTACAAATCTTTGAATCCAAGCTCACCCTTCCAAATATACATAAGTTTTTGAAGAAAACAGATGTGCCCTTTAGGAAGAAATCCATCCTTCCCTCTTCTTCCCTTGACATCAAGAATCAACTCATTGGCATAGTAGTGAACTGTAACATCCATCCCAAAGAAAAATCAAATGGATATTGTAGAGTACATTGCTATGATGATGTACTATCTCTTGAGTGATGTTGGAGTCAAAGGATCTCGTTATTTCCTTCACCATATGACCTGCTTAGACACAAGGAAGAATACCATTGGCACCCATGCCCCCTAACCCAACCTGATATGTGGTATGTTTGCTCACTTTACTAAGAAATCTCTCTTCTGTGACCTTTACTACTAACCTATCTAGAAAGGGGCTTGCATCAATGAGACCACAATCAAGAAGTCTTTTCTCCCTACCTCGTCTACCACACCAGATGCTTCCTCCTCCACCCAGGCTCCTCCACCACCTCCTAAACATGATCATGCCTCATTTTTAGTGTCCAATAAAGTCCTTATGGGATATATGATACACCAATAGGAATATAATATTTAGGTTTCGGACCATATCCACCATGACTTAATTCAATTCATATCACATTTGAACCTATCTTGTAGCCATCCCTACACCACCTACCAGCCCTAACTAGGTGTTGACTATGTTTCTTATGCATATATCAGTTCTACTCGGCCCCTCCGCCTAATATATTTGTTGTGCCTCTTTCTTCTGATGGTGAACCTTCCCTTATTGTTCCCCAACCAAGATACACCCCTTAGCTTCTTGCTCTCCCTATTGGCCCTACTTCCACTCTACTTGCTGGCTATGATGGGGTTTCTCAACCCATCTTTGCACAAGCACATGGCCTCACTGCACGTGGCATGTCTTGGCCTGACCAACATGCCAAGTGGCCTGCCACTCGCTCTTTTAGACCTCCAGAGGATGAGAAGATGGCAGACCAGGATGTTAAGGATAATGTTGAGGATGGGGATGATGGCGATGGTGTTGCTAATGATGCATATGATGTTGGCTCTAATTTTGATGGTGATGGTGATGAGTCTATACCTAATGACCCTTCAAATGAAGATGAGAATTAATATCCATAAGAAGATGAACAAGATGACCTAGTTGACATATATGGCTTAGTTCTCGGTCTATAGTGTGCTTATATAGATATATTTATATAGACTTTTTATTTGTTGAACATCTTGGCATTGTAAGTAAGGCTTACTATTTTTCACATCTTATTGTTTTCTTCGATGATTTGAAGTTTGCATCTTGAGCGGACATATCTTTTTTTGTAATCTCATCATATGTACCTTGACTCTATATTTGGTTATATCCTATGAATTCTTGGTATGTGTCCCCATATTTTTATTATGACTCTAGTATGTCTGTGCTATCTTCTCTGTTGTTTCATGCTTGCTTTGGTGGTTTCTTGTGAAGTTTGTTGTTGTGGATAAGAAAATTATTTCTTAGCTCTTCTAGCCCCCAAGCTTTTTTAAATGATAAAGATGGAGAGAAAATGAGAGCTCATCTACTATAGGTACCACAAGGAGATTTGATCTCAAATACATACTAATTTGTGATCATTTTCTATTCTATTATCTGAAATATCATGTGACTTGCAAGAGGACTTAATATATATGGGTGTGCTATGGTTGTGCTCCTTTTGGAAAACTAACCATATAAGTGAAAGATCAGAGAAATTGAGGTAAGCATGAATTGCGGGGGGGGGGGGAGCAACTACAATTGTTCAATCACGTATCCCCTTAAGATTCACAAGGTATAAAAAATAAATTCTAAATCCCTTTGAATATGTTGAGGAATGGTTTGTCTATTTCAGAAAGGGGGAGAATGTCTACCTAAGTGTTATACATTGTCCATATTTTTATGATGACTTAACCATTCCATTCATATGTATCTAATATTTTAATTTGAGAATGATTTCGGGTATTGGGGACATGAAAAGGATCATTTCCATCAAGCCCTAGCTTGATCTAGTTCAAGTCAAAAGCTATGTAAATGCACTTTCTGGGAAAACACCCTAAACCCTTGTGACAAATTTTGATCGGCCGAGTTCCTTTGCTCTCTATTTGTGAGCCATCTCCTGTGGCTTTACTGTTTTCTCCTTCCTCCATGGTGCCTGGGTTTCCTGGCTATGAGCAGGTGCCCCCGGTGGTCTCGCCCAGGATGGTGACCCAGATCTTGGAGGATGTCAATGGGTGGTGGCGAGCATTAGATGGCGGCGGGCTGCTGGTCGAGTCCCTCTCTTTCTTTCTAGGTCTAGTTGTAGGTCGGGGCTTTGGGTTCTCCTATGGATGGACGGAAAGGCGGTGTGACTCCTTGATGCATCGGTAGAGGGAGATAAACCAGGTTACGTGCTTTGGGAGGATGCTCTCGTACCCTGCTCACATGGGTGTTTGGGAGTGGTGGTGCGGTTATCCAAAGCATTCTACCTCCCACTTTCAATCCTCAGAGGCCCTTTCTCCACTGAGTATGCATAAGTGGATCTTTTTGCCCCCTTCCCAGATATATGGGGTGTTGCACCCAAGCTGTTTGAGTAATTGCCTGTGTGAGCGTTCTGTGAGCTTAGGCAGCTACTTGATTGGCCTCAACTTTTGTTTTTTTTCTTGGTGTTTTTTTGGTTTATGCTATCAACAGTAAGATGCTAATTTTGCTTGCTGTGGTTTGGGTCGAGCTCTCTAATTGTTTGATGGCCTCTAGCATGGATGAGAAAGTGATCTCCATTGGCAGCTATGCAAACTCTTTTCTTGATAGACTCATAGGCTCTTGTATATTGACGAATTCCATCCCAGATAGCTATTTTAGACAGCCACCACTAAAGGTGGATGGTGTAGAAATTTGCCTATCGCATCCCAATCTGAGTCTTGTGCTATGTCTTTCCACAAAAGGAGTCACTTCTTGGTTAGTTAATGAGAGATCTTTATCTTGTAGATGTCGTATGGCCTTTTTTTAATGATGTCGAGTTATTTTCAAAAAAGATGAGAAAAAATCATGAGCCCTTAATTTGAACATTTAACACTCTAATGAAATTTTCTAAAATTGATCACAGGTTGTTTGATCGACCAACTTTCCTCCCTATAAACTCAACCAATGGCTTGGATTGATCTTGGAAAATTCCTAGGTTAGGCCGAGTTTATCCCAGGACAAACTCAAATGAAACCCTGCACTAGAAAATTAGATTTAAGTGATCAACCAAGTTTCATTGAGGATAAACTCGACCAATGCTTCAAATTTGCTTTGTCACATTGTGCAATCGGTCGATTTACCTTTATTGAAACTCGATTGACTACAATGTACGGAATGTACAAAAAAGGTGATTCTAACCATTGTGAGTGTTGTAAAAGTCAAATTTATATTCATTGAAACACCCTAAATGACTAGAAAATATTCCTTAGTGCTCCTATCCTCTAGTGTACACCCCCAACTATAAATAGGACCTCTTGGAGTTCATTCCAGGGGTGCTCCTTCATGCTATTCATGCTTTTAGCTATAGTTCAGTGCATCTAGTCCTCTTGACCCCTTTCTCTCTCTTGTTTGCAAATGAAAACGTCCATATGAGTGAGATAGGATATGTACAAGAGTCCTACTCCATTGTAGTCTTGTAAATCTCTCAAAGCTTCCCTTTCCCCAACCCCTTTCTTCATGATCAAGTTGGTGAAAGCTTCTCCATGTGAAGGAGAAGGTGCAAAGCTTCTCCAAGTGGAAGGAGAAGGTGCAAAAGCTTCTCCAAGGTGAAGGAGAAGGTCAAGCCCGAAGATCCAGGAGTAGAGTGGGTAAATCCTTCAAGGAAAAAGATTCAGTGTAGGAAGGGGATCTCCTTCATGAAGGTGTCCAACTTCTTGCAAAAGTGGGTAAGACCTTATAGAAGTAGAATACTCTAGCTCAAAGGTTAGGTAAGGCCCTGGTTGGTTTATTGGCTCCTTTTGGACCTTAAGAAGGAGGTTGACTATCTTTGGCCTAGAAAAGGAAGGCCAACTTGTATGTCTTATAATGGAATATAAGTATATATGGGTTCCAAAATCCTTGAGCTTGACCTCTCTAGGTAGTGGACTAACTGTCTTCTAGTTTGAAGATTGGAACCACTCTACATAACTTGTTCTTGTGTTTGTTCAATCTCTCCCATCCTTGCTATGGATGCTTAGTTGCACTCCAAATTAAATATTTGCATCCCATATCAGGAAGTAACTTGAAGGTCTAACCAATCTTGTTTAAGTTCTTTTTAGCTCTATTCACCCCCTCTAGAGCCCATTTATCCAATAAGAGTAACCAAGAAAACAACTATCAAAAGCATGAGGAGATAATTAATGATTCTCAGGTTGGTGATTGTGGAAAAAACATAGGCATCCAAAAACTTTTCGTGGTAAAGTAAAGATAGGTTTCTAGAGATAAAGAAGATTATAAGGAATATTATTTTGAAGCACAAAAGGAGGCATCCAATTGATGATATAATTGGCTAAAAGAATAGCACTACCCCAATAAAATTTAGGAACCTTCATTTCAATTAGGATAAAGCAAGCTACATCAAGAAGATGCCCATTCTTCCTTTCGACAACTCCATTTTTTTGAGGAATATAGGGACACGAAGTTTGGTGAATGCTTCCTTTGGAAATAAAAATCTTTTGAAAACCAAATTGATAAGTATTATCAGTGTGGAAAAATTTGAGAGTAGCAAAAAATTGAGTTTTTATCTCATGGAGAAATTTTGAGAAAACATTTAAAACTTCTGAACAACTTTTAATAAGTAGATCCAAGTAGCACAAGACCAGTCATCAATAATAGTAACAAAATATTGTACACCAGTACGGTTAGCAATACGACATGGTCCCCAAACATCAAAATGAACTAACTAAAACAAACTTTCATTTCTATCATTATGACTATGAGGAAACACTATTGGATAACGTTTTCTAAGTTGATAGTACTGTCATGAATAGTTCTTTGTAGACAAAGTTGGAAATAAAGACTTCAATTTGGAAATAGAAGTGTGACCTAGTCATCGGTAACACAAATGAAGAGAACTAGACTGGCCTACAAGAGCAGTGGTAGCCGGATCTGACGAGGTCTACAAGTAATACAAATTATCTCCCCCTTCATATAACCCACCAATCATCTTCTTCGTCTTGAGATCCTACATAGAAACATTATTAGGAAAGAAGGTTATACTTTAGTTTTAAGTTTTGGTAATTTTACTGATAGACATCAAGTTTAATATGAGTTTAGTATCAAATAAGACAAACTTAAGAAGGTGGATGTCCACATCCCCTCTCCCAATAACTAGAGAGGTGGTGTTGTTCCCATATTCTAGATGCACAGAGGATGAGAAGTAAATTTCTTCTGATAAGTAAAAAAATTCGTATTACCAGTCATATGAGTAGTAGCACCGACGTGGAATATTATCGCCCTACAAACTCACTTGGGGTTGAAATCCCCGAGCTTTTACCAAAACCTCGTGCAATAATACCACCCGCAAGAAGATGGGTCTTATCGCAGTATAGTTAAGGATCAAATCCCAAAGGAAAATGTTTTTAAGAATCATTGTTAGTCGAATCTAGCACAAGTAAGACTAATATTTAGAACGATTGATTGGGTTGTGGTTGATTAAACTAATTCCAAGAAAGTAAAAGACTAGAATTAAAGTTTGTTCTAGATTGATAATATGGAATCGCTGGGATGGTCTAGGGTTTCACCACCACTAGACATGCAAACACATCCAAACATCAAACATCCAGGCTAGAATCTAACTATTCAAATGGAACTACTGCAAACCCTCCCTAAGGGATGTTTAGGCCCGCGTAAGCATCCCCTTAGGCATCAGATTTCTCATCGCCATCCGGATCATGCACTCACTATTCTGAAGATACAACATCCAACTGAGGCTGAGGTCCTCCCTAAGGGATGTTTAGACCACAGAAGTGTCACCACGGGCTAGATGGCTTGTCCCCTCATGGATCATACACTTACAACCTCAAGGAATCCCATTCTATTTCTAGTCAGGGAGTCAACCGCGCTAATCGACAAGTGAGAAGGTGATTAATCTACAAGCAAACATCAATGATTAAAAAAGAAGATACAAAATCCAACTAAGGTTGTGTCCCTCCCTAAGGGATGTTTAGGCTACAAAAGCATCACCCTAGGATAGATGGCTCGTCCCCTCACGGATCATACACTTACGACCTCAAGGAATCTCATTTTATTTCTTGTTTGAGAGTCTACATCATAAATTGACATTCCACCCTACATATAGAAGTTCTCACAACATAGGGAAGAACAAGATGAAAGCAAGCAGGTAATCAAGCTAAAAACATTATCAATTAATAATGAAATGGAAAATTATATACATTGCCTTGGAATGTTAAATGAAAAGACATGAAAGCATGGGTAGAGGGGCTAGTTCCCGCACCCCAGCAAAAAGTGACTACTCGCTCATGATGTGAGAAACAAGAAGAACAAGAGAGAATAAAGGTTCCACCATGAGCATGATGTAGAAGGTACTCACATCTTGGTGACGAAGATGCAGTCTTCTACGTCTTGTCGGGGCAGATCTGGACGAGGAGGAAGAACCACCAAGGCAGATCGGGCAAACCTTCTTCTCCACCTTCTTTCTTTTCTCGACCTCCTTTCTCACTGCAAGAGGAGGTGTGGGTGGCGTGAAAATGGCGTGGAGATGGTGGAGTGGTGGTGGCATGGAAGGGAGACCGATTCTTTTCTCAAGCAGCCTCTCGGCGTCCTGGAATCGATGCCCAAATGAGGACCCTTGTGGTCTGTTAGAATCCCAATTTTTGGGTTCATTTGGTGAGAAATGTAATTTCTCATAATAAAGATAAATGAACAAATAATGATGTCTTTTGATTGAATGAATGAATTTCATTTAAAATAGCCTTGTTGATTTATTTGTGGTCTTTATTGGCTATTGGGCCGAATAACAAGGAAAAGACAAAAGAAACTCCATTATTAATAAGAAATGGAGAAAAGAAAAATGTAGAAACCTCTAGAAGGAAAAAGAGTGTAATCCAAATGTGGATTTCGTGCCTCTTGGGTTCCTTGGGTTCCAAGGAGTCCAAAATTGTAAAGATAAATCAATAAGAAAGGAAAAAAACCAATTAGATATTTCTTTATTAAGAAAGAAATCGAAAACAATGATAAAATTTGGAAAATAAGTGAAAAGAAGAATAATTGAGTTGTCCTTGATAGGATTTTCGTATCCAAAGGATTCTTAATGATAAAAGGGATGCCAATGAGGAAAATAAAAAGAAAGATAAAAATAAATCCTTCAAAAGAGATATTTTATTAAAGAAATGAATAAAAAGAAAGAGAAAATAGATAAAGGATAAGTAAAAGGCTAAGGAATATTCCCAAGATGGGATTCCGAGCCATTAAGGGTTCCTTGAGGTTCAAGGAATTCAAAATAATAATTTAATCGCAAAGAAAGAGGAAATACCAAATTAAATTGGTTTAATTTAAAAGATAGGTTGCTTATGAAGAAAACACCCTATTCCTTTGAAATTTGGGTCTCCAATTTGGTACACAGGTAGAAGATGTCGATCCAAATCTTCCTCTAAAATTTGGTTGAAAAAGGATACAGGAATAATGAGTTATTGATTTTTGAAGAATCCCTAAAGTGAGAGGAGTCACTTTAAATGTCACGTTTAGGCTATATTCTTTGTTTGTGGCGCATAGCTGATAACCATGGATCAGGGATCCGATAGCGGATGCACTCCAACGTAGAACGGGAAAAGTAGATAGGGATATGGGAATTTCGGGGCCAGATTCCTTGTTGATCATGGATCGAGCACCTAAGGAAACTTTCCCATTGTGTTTGAAAAACCAATTCGAGTAGGACTATCCCCAGATGAACCAGGTTCGTGAAGGATAGTGGGTTTCCCTAATTCTCAGGGCTCACATTAGATCCTTTCGGCATCAATTAGTATATAAAAGGGGTTTGAGTACCCTTTGAGAATTCCAAAATGTCCGCGCAATGCTCCCGAAACACCATGCCCTTCTCCCTTCTTCCAGTTCAGTGTGAGGACTCCCTGCTAGAAGCAGGTTCCGTGAAGGAGACAACTCCTTGTCGTCTGCTAGTCTTGGACCCCCACCGATCGAGTTTGTTTACCAAGTGAATTCGAGGGGTGGAGGCGGAGTTGTCGGTGTCGTTGCCCTCTTCTCGGAGGCCTAGAAGCCTAGAGTCAACCCTCGTGTTGACTCGGTGGAGAACCAGGCTCACGAACCAGACGACGGGAGGTTGAAGATGAGGACCCCTTAGTCTTTTACAATTATGCCCATCCACACCTTCTTTACAGATAAGGGCATTTATGTCCTTCGACATATTTTGATCGCCAAGTAAAGGTGTGTGCGTCCCTATCCATTGGATCCTGAGTGGACCAACAGACCACAGATCTAATGATCCTAATTTTTCTAGAAAAATAGCAAATAGATCAAATAAAAGGAGTTTCTTATAAAAATCATAAATGTTGATAGGAAACTCGGATGAAGAAAGTTAATACATGAAAAATGATTATAAAAATATGATGAATACATTAAAAATGGTTTGGAAGTCTAAATCAATATAATTTTGTAAAAGTGTATATTTTGATGGAAAAAGAGTTAATTTGTTATTATAAAACCTAATTATTGATCGAGAATAGATTTAATCTTGCAAGTGTGTAAACTCGAGCATTATTAACTATTTTAATGATTAATATAGATTGTAACCTATTTTGATGATGGAATTGCAAGGATTAGGGTTTTAAACCTAATATGTTGATTAAAACCCTTAGAAACCCTAAGTGAGGGAAAAAGGGAAGAAAGGATATAATAATCCGAAAATTAGGGTTTTTGTGATCCAAATCTGATCTTAAGATCTTAATGGGAAACAAACTGAGATAATCAGGGATATTTTGATAAAAATAAAGTAAAAGTGGTAAAAAGGAAGTGAAACCCTAATTATGGTCAAAACCCTAAAAAGGGGCTAGTAACCCAAGGATGATTAGGCCTATTAGATTTGTATACCATGATCCATGATACAAAATATTGGATGAATATTTTAGGATTGAATTGTGCTTGCTTGACTCAGTGGAGAACCAGGATCGCGAACCAGACGATGGGAGGTTGAAGACGAGGACCCCTTAGTCTTTTACAATTATGCCCATCCGCGCCTTCTTTACAGGTAAGGGCATTTCTATCCTTCGACATCTTTTAATCTCCAAGTAAAGGCATGTGCATCCCTGTCCATTAGATCCTGAGTGGAGCAATGGACCACAGATCTAATGATCCTGATTTTTCTAGAAAAAATAGAAAATAGATCAAATAAAAGGAGTTTCTTATAAAAATCATATCTGTTGATAGGAAACTCGGATGAAGAAAGTTAATGCAGGAAAAATGATCAAAAAAATATGAGGAATACATTAAAAATGGTTTGGATGTCTAAATCAATGTAATTTTGTAAAAGTGTATATTTTGATGGAAAAAGAGTTAACCTGTGGTTATAAAACCTAATTGTTGATCGAGAACAGATTTAATCTTGCAAGTGTGTAAACTCGAGCATTATTAACTGGTTTAATGATTAAGGTAGATTGTAACCTGTTTTGATGATGGAATTGCAAGGATTAGTGTTTTAAACCTAATATGTTGATTAAAACCCTTAGAAAACCTAAGTGAGGGAAAAAGGGAAGAAAGGATATAATAATCTGAAAATTAGGGTTTTCGTGATCCAAATCTGATCTTAAGATCTTAATGGGAAACAAACTGAGATAATTAGGGATATTTTGATTAAAATAAAGTAAAAGTGGTAAAAAGGAAGTGAAACCCTAATTATGGTCAAAACCCTAAAAAGGGGCTAGTAACCCTAGGACGATTAGGCCTATTAGATTTATATACCATGATCCATGATAGAAAATATTGGATGAATATTTCAGGATTGAATTGTGCTTGATTGATTTACTCTGGATTACTTGATTGTTTGGATTAATTCTGCACTCAAGACAGCTTGACAAATATGTGGTTAATTATGGTTAATCACATTAGTTTCCCGAGGGTTTTCCGGATGTTTCCTCACAGTGAATGCAATCTAAACAGTTTGGATGTTCATACTGCAATTATAAAGTCACTATGGCTATCAGAGTTATATATACATGTGAATTCTCGCACCTACATGCCACCCTGATGGAAGATGCCATTAAGGTCTGGCCCAAGAGGGTAGACCCATGGGCACCATGAGAGGTGACCCCAAACACCAAGCTCGGGAATGAGAAGGTGGTCTATGATGCATGACTATGGAGCACCATGAGAGGTGACTCATAGGCACCAAGCTTGGGATTGAGAAGGTGGCCTTAAGTCAATGGAGAAAGAGAAACCCTAGAGGGGTATGCTAGGGTTAGGGCAAAAGCGGTGGAGAATGACACAGTGAAAATGTAAATTTCCTTGTTAAATAATTTGATTGTGATTATTAAATTGTTAGCCATAGCTGTGAAATTGTGGATGTCCTCACATACCAGTATATTCTCATATACTGACCGACGTTTTGTTTGTCGGCGTTTTAGGTACAACCCTGAAATGAACAAACAGTAAAGTGACACAATGTGAAATTCAGAAATAAAGTGCAAGGAGGATTAGATAGATTAATTCAAGCTCTGGATAGATAGATTTCCAAAGTTTGTGAAAGGTAAGTAAAGTTTTCATTTTTATACCCAATTCCAGTTTAGTTAGTAGAATTTTATAATTATTATTGATTATTTGTTGAACCTTTGATTCAGGTTATTGGTTAACGGCTCTGATCTTTCGGTCTCCCTTAATTGGGGGGTTACCGGGAGGCGAGGTCGTTACATGGTCCTATTTATAGGCTTGGATGAGGTCCTCATGTTTTTTCTATGCGTTTTCTCCAAACGGTTTAGAGTCCAAACAGTTTTGGGTAAGGTACTTCCAATCGGTCTTCATCCAAATGGTCTTGGAGACCATTTGATTGTTGAACGGTTTGGGAGACAGTTTGACATCCAAACGGTCTTGGCTTCTATCGATATCTTCCTCTGATTGGTCTCGAGTCTCTGTCCAAATAGTCTTGTGCAATCAGTCTGCACTAAATAGTTTTGGAGACTGATTGGACTGACCAAACGGTCTTGAAGACTATTTGGACTGATGATACGATCTTGAGTTATTTGCTCTATCGGTCTTGTATATGATCGGTTTTGTGCCCCACTCGGTCTTGCTTACAAACGGTCTGGAGATGCAAACGGTCTTAAAAAGGAGCTGCGAATACGGTCCTAGAACTTTGCCTCTAAATGG
Source organism: Alisma plantago-aquatica (assembly GCA_963693085.1). NCBI lineage: Eukaryota > Viridiplantae > Streptophyta > Magnoliopsida > Alismatales > Alismataceae > Alisma > Alisma plantago-aquatica. The sequence continues at coordinate 411,685,270 of OY856413.1, forward strand.
TTTAGTGAAACCAATAAGTGCCAACCATTCTTCACTTGCACTGGCTTCAAACGGTCTTTGGCGGTAGTTGGCCAAGCAGTCTTGATTAATATCCTCCAACCATTCTTAGAAACCGTTTGATGGCCAAAGGGTCTTAGAGACCATTTGATGGTCAAACGATCTTGGGGCCAAACGGTCTTGTGGGTGACTGGCCTATCGGTCTTGAGAATGTATGGCACCAAACGGTCTTAAAACTGTATGGATGATTGGCTGAGATCATTTGGGGTCAAGGCTGTTTGGTCAAAACTATTTGGTCAAGACCAAGGATGAGAGGATCTTGAGTGAATTCCATATGATGGTTGAACCTCATTACGACCTGCACAAAATCAATATAAATCTAGTCAATAATCTTCATAATTGAATAAGTTAAGAATTCTTGTATTTTGTGAGATTTTGGAGATGAAATCGAAAGTATTGAATCAAATTGGTCCCAAAAAGGCGATTGAAAATCATGATGAATATGCATTCATCAGAATACCCCGAACTTAAACGTTGCTCATCCTCGAGTAACACAAAATCTAAAATAGTCACCAAATGAATACTTTTTGATATTGTGATTGCCTCCTCTTCACATCACGATTGTTTCTTTTCTGCTCAGTATGACTAAGCATCTCAACTTCTTGAGACCACTGAACACATCTTACCATATCTTCATTCCTAAGTTTGTTTTCCAACTTCACTTCCTCCTCACTTTTTCCAACAACAAGCATGTCAAAGAGTTTTGTAAGAGTCCATATATACCTGTTGAACAACAAGTGTGCATCTGATCTAACACTGGTGTATTTCAGGGTCGTGGAGGCATTTATTGTGCCATTAGGTAGAAAAGGGAGTGAAGGGTGGTATGGAAGAAAGAAATAAATATCTCCTCCATTCGACTTGAGATTTTTATTATATTATTTGCAATTTCATTTATTGAACATTTTGTTTTTTGTGTGAATCTCTCCTCTATTCGACTCGAGATTGCATTTTTTGTGTGCGCTTTGGCATCTTTTCTTGGTGGTACTCCCCTATTGATTTGCTAGGGGTATGGAAGAAGAGGATATAGAGGGAAGTGGTGTGCCACCCCTAACTTAGGGTTTGGCACTATTTTGGCTATTTTTGTTTCTTTTTGATGGATGGAGGGGTACGAAGATGATAGAGGAAGTGTAGAAGAGAGTTCAGATCAGAATGCAACTTTATTTACAATTTCGTCCACCGGGTTGTTCTCTTTATCGTACTCTGCTCAAATAATGACTTGATGAGGATCCGGTGGGGATTCCATGTTGTTGTTTCACTAGTCAGTTAGGAAGCATGACATGTTTGATCCTTATCAATTCGACAGATGCTTCCCATTTTTACATAAAGATCATGATGTTAGGATTCATAAGCTTCACAAGATGATTTCAATCAAAGGGCTAGTTTTTAGAAGAAGGTCCATTTTAGGATCTGCTTCGAATAAGGGGGTATAATGATACAAAATCCATAGAGATTGAAATGAAAAGTGTCAAAACTTCATCCAGTATCTGTTCAAATTTCGTTGGAAAACTTTAAAAATTTTGAAAATATTGGTAAGGTGAAAATTTTGGTAAATTTTGGTCAAAATGCAACGATGAAATCTAAAGTCTGAATTAGATGGGTGAAGGTGGAAAGTAAGATACATACCACCCACCCTCTACCCCAAACTTAGAAATGTGCTCGTCTCGAGGAAACTCTAAATCCGAGATGGAGGGGAAAGTTCATGCCATTTGGACCACCAGATGTGGTTGTGTTCCAATCAGCGTGCGTCCTCCATCTGAAAATCTCAAACATAAAGACCATTCAAAACTCAAGATAACATCTCATGATGCAATTTTATTTGGTGCAAAATTATCTAAAAAATAAAAACAAAATAAAGAAAAATTTCTAATTCAAAATTGAAACTAAATATGAATTTATTGATCGGGTTGCCTCCTGACAAGTGTCTTTGTTTTATGTCAATGGCTCAATTTGGTTTCTTCAACTTTCACGGTGGATACATTGGATTGGTGAGTTCTAGTATTTCTTCGGTGCTTGTGTCGGGTGAGGTGAAATGTCTCTTCAGTCATTGACCATTTGCCACGAATTTGCCTGAGTTTAAACTCCATAATGAAAAAGCACCATGTGGGGAGATGCTCTTGATGATGTAAGGTCCTGACCAATGGGAATGGAGTTTTCTTGGGAATAACCTTAGTATTGAGTTGAACATAAGAACTTGCTCTCCCACTTGAATTTCCTTCCTCTTGAGATGACCATCGTGCCACAACTTTGTGAGTTCTTTATAGATTCTAGCATTCTCATATGCTGTCATTTTAAGTTCTTCCAGCTCCTGGAGTTGCAGAATCTTAGCTTGGCCTACTTCTTTCATATCAAAATTCAGTTGTTTTATTTCCCACCATGTCTTGTGTTCCAATTCTACTGGCAGGTGGCATGACTTTCCATAGATTAGTAAAAAAGGTGTAGTCCCAAGGGGGGTTTTAAAAGCAGTTTGGTAGGCCCACAAGGCGTCATTGATTTTTACTGACCAATCTTTTCGATTGCGGCCTACAGTCTTTTCCAAAATAGCCTTGAGTTGATGGTTAGAAACCTCTACCTATCCAATAGTTTGTGGATGGTAGGGTGAGGCTACCTTATGAGTTACACCATATTTCCTCAGTAATGCTTCAAAGCTTCCTTCTAGGAAATGAGAACCTCCGTCGGAAATCACAGTGTGTGGGACTCCGAATCGGGGGGAAATGATATCTTTGAACATTTTGATGATAGGTTCGGAATCACTAGTGATGGTTGGTATGGCTTCGACCCATTTTGAGATGTAATCCACCACCACTAGAATGTAGGAAAATCCATGAGAAGATGGGAATGGACCCATGTAGTCCACACCCCAAACATCAAATAGCTCAATTTCTTGCCACAAGTTTAGTGGAATCTTATCTCTTTTGGTTATGTTACCCATTCTCTGGAACTTGTCACATGATAAAACAAAGTGGTAGGAATCTTTGGATATGGTTGGCCAAAAGAATCCACATTGCAAAACTTTCAAGGCAGTTTTCTTAGGGCTCATATGGCCTCCAATTGGGCCTGAGTGACATTGATCCAAAATAAGTTGAGCTTCTTCTTCGGGGATACATCGTCAGTATAGGCCATCAACATAGAGATTGAAGAGGTACATCTCATCCCAGTGATATTGCTTCACATCATGCAGGAATTTCTTCAGTGCATTTCTGGTGCATTCGGGGTGAACGACACCCGCAGCCAGGTAGTTCACAAAGTCTGCGTACCAAGGGATAGCTTCAGAAACTTTCATAAGTCGGTCGTCTGGAAGAGAATCGTTGATGGAGATCTTCTAGGTTTCTAGGGCATGGATACGACTGTGGTGGTATGCCATGACATTCTATGTACCTTTCTTGTCTCTTATCTCCAAATCAAACTCTTGTAAGAGGAGAATCCATCTAATTATCCTAGGTCTAGCATCTTTCTTTGCCCCGAGGTAACAGATAGCAGCATGATCCGTTTAGACAATGACTTTCGAACCAATGAGGTAGGATCTGAACTTATCAAAGGCATACCCGACTGTAAGAAATTCTTTCTCGGTAGTTGCATAATTCCTCTGAGCTTCATCAAGGGTTTTTTATGCATAGTAGATCACATAATGTTTCTTTTATATACATTGGCCCAAGACAGCACCCACATCATAATCACTGGCATCACACATAATTTCAAAAGGGTGATCCCAATCAGGGGCTCTGGTTATGGGTGTTGTTGTAAGAGCATGCTTTAGATGGTTGAAACTTTTAACACATCCTTCGCCAAAATTGAACTCAACATCCTTTAGTAGCAAATTTGTCATCGGCTTCGTTATCTTTGAGAAATCCTTTATAAACTGTCGGTAAAATCCTGCATGACCTAGGTATGCATGAACCTCCTTTACATTTGTTGGGATAGAGAACTTTTAAATTACTTTGATCTTGTCCTTGTCTACTTCAATTCCTCAATTACTGACCCTATGGTCGAGGATAATGCCTTCCTTTACCATAAAGTGACACTTCTCCCAATTTAACACAAGTTGTGCTTCTTCACACCATTTGAGGACAACGGAGAGGTGTTTTAGGAATGAGTGGAATGAATTTCCATACACAAAAAAATCATCCATAAAAACTTACATGACAGTTTCAGTGAGACCAGCCAATATGGCAGCCATGCAATGCTGGAAGGTTGCAGGTGCATTACAGAGGCCGAACGTAGTTCTTGTAAATGTGTATGTTCTGAATGGGAAGGTGAAAGTGGTTTTTTCTTGGTCATCTGGATGTATGGGTATTTGATAGAATCTAGAGTAACCATCGGGATAACAGAAATATTCTTGATGAGCCAACCGTTCTAATACTTAATCAAGAAAAGGCATTGGGAAATTATCCTTTCGAGTTGCCTTGTTTAACTTCCTGTAATCAATGCACATCCTCCACCCTGTAATCGTTTGAGAGGGGATGAGTTCATCATTTTCATTTCGTATCACAGTAGTTCTACCTTTCTTTGGGACCACATGTACGGGACTCACCCATGGGGAATCTTATATCAGATAGATTATCCCAGCAGTGAGCAGTTTAATGACTTCACGACGGACTACTTCCTTCATATTTGGATTCAATTTGCATTGATGTTCAATAGTTGGCTTGTGATCTACCATCATGGGGATTTTGTGCATGTACAGCACTTGATTAACCCCAGTGACGTCGCTCATCTTGTAGCCGATTGCTTTTCTTCTTTCCTTCAATTCCTTTAAAAGTTCGTCTTCTTGTTCCGTTGTTAGATCTGAATTTATGATGATGGGATAGACCTTGAGTTCATCTAGAAACATCTACTTCAATCCTTCCAGTAGGGGCTTCACTTCAGGAGCTTATGGCTTTTCACATGCTTCTTTAGTAACATCCACTGCTTTTAGTTCCTCAACCTTGGCTTCAGGGTCTTCTTTAGCAGCATCGAGGTGCAAAACACAACTTTTCACTTGTTCGTCATCTAAACTTCCTACATTCGTATTAGTAAGGGTCATCCCTAAAGGATCTTCTTGTTCATAATCCTCCTGCATGAGGAGTGACATCTTCTCTACGCACTCAATCAAGTAGACTTCCTCTTGCATGCTCGGTGATCAGCCTGAATCGTGCATCTGGAATATGGAGGCGGATTCAGAGGAAGCGAACTCTTAATTTATAACCCAAAACCTTCTAGGCGCCCGCAACTTTTATTACGGGGTCAAAGTAGATATACGGGGTCGAACACAGGGAGATGGGGATGTTTAGGACACCACAAATTTTTTTCTATAGTTAGATAATCCAAGAAAATAGTCAATAAAAGTATGTGCTAGAACTAGTCTAGTAGGTTGTCACGAATTAAAACAAAACAAAGAAAAGAAAAGAAAAACAAAACAGAACTCGTGGTTCTACAAATTTGAGAAAGAGAGTTCCTGGCTATGTAACCACAAATGGGGCAGTCTATGCACTCGTTCTCGGGTGTAGACAACCCTCAAACACCTAAGAAAGCATCTAGTACACACAAAGACATCTGTCCTGTGGGGTCATCCCACTCACTTTTGTGAAGCATGACTAAAACTATCAACAATATGTCATCGACCCTCTCTCTAGTAATGACATATCAACACCTAGGAATATTCTAAGTTCCCTTTTGGGTCTTAGGATATTCCAGGATGTTAGGAACAGAAAACCTTGGATCGTCCTCCTCTCGGGTTCGGATCCAACCTATCTTCTCTTAACCATTCCTACACAGATCTCTCGTCACAGGAAGAAATAGCAGTTCAAGCGAGTAAGAGATCAACCAAGCTAGCAATCATAACTTGTAAGAGAAAATAGAACATGCATCATACTAGATCTGATATGAATCTACTTACTTATAGTAAAAGTACATAAACATGCCTAGATCGGGCTACATAGCCAAGAATGAACTAACTAGCCATAGACAAGCATGGTTAGCGCCGAACAAATATGGATGAACATCGTTTGTACAAGAAACCAAGGAACACAGAAGAATGAAAGAGAAGAAAGAAAGAGATATAGCCTGTGGAGGAGAGGTGGCTCTCACTCCTTTGCCTCCGTATAGACTGGATCTCATCTTTTGGTCCTTCTCCCTGATCAGATATGGACTCCTTGGTTCTCTCTCTCTAGATCTACTCTAAATAGAAGCCTGATGGATGTGAGAGGATGTTGGTGTAGACTGATCTTCTCTCTCCTCAGCTTTCACCAATGGTGATCGTAGACCAGTAGTGGAGGAGGGTGGTGATGTGGATCTTCTCTCTCATTGGTGGTGAGGATGAACGTAGCACAGATCTACTCTCTCCTTGGTTTCCACCCTTGGAGAGAGTAGATCTGAGATGGGGATGGAGGAGAGAGAGAGAGAAGGATGGTGATAACTGGAGCATGTAGACTGGATGCCTCGATCCTCTCGGACCTTGGGATGCTTCCCGAGGCTCTGGCTCCAACCCGACAGCCTTCCGGCGTCTAGATTTGATCTAGTAGCCCTTTGGCCTCCAGGATGGATGCCTGGGTCTGGACTCCTTCTTTGACCCCTTCTCTGGACTCCAGGTCTGGATCCCCTTTAGAGAAACCCCCCAACGTTGGATTCCTTTTGAATGGATGGGGTATGGGCCTATTTTTAGGCATAGATGGCTGAGTTCGCTTTGCCTCGGTCGAGGTTTATACAGGCCCAATCGCGGTTTTCTAACCTTGCCAGCAGGTCACGGTTGTGATATGCACGATCACACTTTTCTTTCTTTTTGTTGTTGTGGCCCCAGTCGCGATCATGAGGAGACTCAGTCACGGCTATGGCATGTCGTGATTCTTGGAGTCGTAGTTAGTTTGTTCCAGCCCTGGTGATCATGGTTGCTACCATTAGCTCCTGGTCAGGGTTTCACTGGCCTTTTCTGTAGGTTGCGGTCCCTGAAGGTGGTCACGATGTTTGTAGTTCAGGCGAGCCACGGGCGCGATTGCTTTGATGAAGTGGCGACCAATTGGAGGAGAAGCGGCGGGCGCCACTCTGCTATGGAGGCAGGGTTCACAAAGGGAGGTAGAGAACCTCAGGTCGTGGTGAGGTGAGGAACTCGCAGTCTGCTGGATGGTGAGGAGCAGGCTGAGATGGTGTTGGGCCATGGTGAGGAAATGTTCGCGGTTGTGCAGTGACATTAGTGAAGATGCAGCATCAGCGGAAGCACCGTGGTTACGAAGGGATGGTGATGGTTGAAGATGTAGCGATGGTTGGAGAAGAGAGTGGAGGGTAGCAGAAGATCGTGGTCATGGGGGCAACGATCACGGTCCCGATCACGAGAGATCGCGGTCACGATCATGGGAGTAGTAGGTCGAGGTCTCATTGATGGCGGCGTTGAGGTGCAGGTGGTCGAGGAGTCGTTGTCGATGAAAGCAGCAGGTGGACGTGCTAGCTACCACAGATAGGTGTCTGCGGTTTTGGTGGATGGAGAGGAGCGGGGGGTCACGGTGTTGAGGGTGATGGGATCGATGGCACCATGGTCGCGATAAAGATCACAGGTGCGATGTTGGTTAGAAAGAAGACTATGAGCTGATGTCCTATAAATCACGGTCTGGATAGGGAACCACGGGCATCCGTGTCTAGGGTTTAGAGGGGAAGAAGAGATAGCGGGTGGGTGTGAGAGGTGGGCCTGGCTAGCTGGATTAAGAAGAGAGGTAGCCATGGGTGGATGCATGGGCCGAGCGCTATGGGCCTATGTAATCCATTTAACCTGCACAAATAGGATAAAAACCCAATTAAAATAGGAATTAAATCCATTGGGTTGAGCATGGATATATAGAAAGGTTTAGACAATGAAATCAAGTAATTAAAGAAGAACTAGGCCCTGGATAAAAGGATGAGATAGTAATGATTGTTATACGAAATATCAGGCAGTATAATTCACTGGGCCTCAGTTTAGCAGAGAGAGAGAGTAAAAGAGGTTGTTCATCTGCGCTTGGTGCATGCTAGTCCAACATTGGCAAATCAGCTACTTTATTGGCTATTTTAACTACACTACCTATGAGAAGATAAAAGGCAACAAAACATGAGCATTAATGGGCATATTAAGACCAAGGTGACACAAAAGTATAGATGAAATGCATAAATATTATGTGTATATTTGGGTGTTATCACTCGGTCTTCGCATGCTTTCAAAAACCTTAAATTCGAGAGTTTCTTTACCTAATCGAAGTAACAAAGTTCCTGCTTCAATGTCGATCAGAGATCTTGTGGTGGTGAGGAATGGACGTCCAAATATGAGAGGGTATCTGGTGTCTTCTTTTATGTCCATGATGACAAAGTCACACGGAACATAGGAATTTGTTCCTACCTTGACAGGGACATCCTCAATGATTCCTAAAGGTACAATAACATTGTTATCTATAAGTTTTATGGTCATGCCAGTTGGAAGTAGTTCAACAAACCCTATCATCTTGCAAAGGCTAAGTGGCATGATGGAAATGCTAGCACCAAGATCGGCCAATCCTTTCTTATAGGAAGAATCACCGATATGGCAAGAAATCACAAAAGATCTTGGATCTTTCTGCTTCTTGGGCCTCTTACTCAGAATGATATCTGAAGTAGTCGTCGCTAACTTGACTGTCTCGTGCTCTTCAGTTACGAGATGGTTCCTATTTTGATTTGGATTGTAGTATCCTTGACCACGAATGGTGTTTACGGCATTAAGATTTTCTAATTGACTATTATCTTCTTGTCCACATGCATTGCTTAGAACAACATCATAAAGAACATTGCATGCTAAAGTGGTATGATCAATACTTTTGCATGCTTCACAAAACCGTGAAGCTGACTTGATATGTTCTTGTTGTTGAGGGGGTGAACGTCCTCTTCCAAATGCAGCAAGGGATGATTCGATATGATCTTGCTTGGCAACTAAGAGTTTGAGGGTTTCAGTAATTGACTTGCATTCTGAAATAACTTCAGCCATATCTACCTTCAACACTCCCTTGCATATAGACCTACCCCAATTAGCTTGATTTTCAGCTCCAAGGGTGACAACCCTCCATGCGCTACCATAACTCTGATGCATGAAGTTTCCTCCAGATGAGGAATCTAAAAATCTATTGATATCGTCATACAAACCTCTATAGAAGATCTCGATGAGTTAATTCTTAGGGATTCCATGGTGTGGACACTTGCGTAGAAGTTCCTTATATCTTTCCCATGCTTCAGCAAGAGTTTCTCCAGGGGCTTGAGTTAACATTGTTATTCGTCTGCTAATTTTGTAGGTGACAGAAGGAGGGTAGAATTTTTTCAGAAAAACATTTTGAAGTTGTTCCCAAGTGGTGATGGGTTTGCATTGCAATGAGTTGTACCAACTCATACCTCTATCATCAAGAGAATACTTGAAAAGATGAAGTCTAATGGCATCGTCAGATACTCCATTTTGTTTCATCATAGCACATAGAATGATGAATCTCAGAAGATGTTCTTGACTATCTTCTCCTTGTTTACAATAGAATGGGTTGTTTTGAAGCAAGGTAATCCAATGTGCTTATATCTCAAAGTTGGGAGCATAGATAAGAGGGGGTTGTACTGGGTGATGAACATCAACAACTTTAGGGATTGAGAACTCCCTAAGATCCTTTTGTAGTTCTGCTGCTTGCATTGCCGCTTGTGCTACTAGGATTTCATCTTGAACTGTGGCTCTAGATTCTTACATAAGCCTCTCTCTCTGTGCATTAATGGCTTGATCCACCCTTCGTACTATCTCCTCTTCTTGAGCCATTCTTTCTTGGTTTTCTCTGTTTTGACGATGAAAGGTTCTGTCTATTTTAGGATCAAAGCTGGCAGTGAGTCTGAGACTGTTCAATCGGTGCATACACCAGTCTTGGGGGTACCTGAAATGAAAAGACTTGAAGTAAGATTGATGGAGTGGAGTGAAATTCAAGTAGGTGATCGATTGTATCAAAAGAAAACAAAATCCTAGATTAGCCTTAAAAGAACTAGATTTTACTAACTAATTCCGTTGTCCCCGGCAACGACGCCAAAATTTGATGTGGAATATTATCGCACTACAAACTCACTCGGGGTTGAAATCCCCGATATTTTACCAAAACCTCATGCAATAATACCACCCGTAAGTGGACGGGTCTTATCGTAGTGTAGTTAAGGATCGAATCCCAAAGAACAATGTTTTTAAGAATCTTTGTTAGTTGAATCTAGCACAAGTAAGACTAATATTTAGAACGATTGATTGGGTTGTGGTTGACTAAACTAATTGCAAGAAAGTAAAAGAGCATAATTAAAGTTTGTTCTAGATTGATGATATGGAATCTCTAGTATGATCTTGGGTTTCACCGCCACTACACATGCAAACGCATCCAAACATCAAACATCTAGGCAAGAATCTAACTATACAAATGGAACTACTGCGAACTCTCCCTAAGGGATGTTTAGGCCCGCGTAAGCATCCCCTTAGGCATCAGATTTCTCATCCCCATCCAAATCATGCACTCACGGTTCCGAAGATACAACATCCAACTGAGGCTAAGGTCCTCCCTAAGGTATGCTTAGACCACAGAAGCGTCACCACGGGCTAGATGGCTCATTCCCTCACGGATCATACACTTACGACCTCAAGGAATCTCGTTCTATTTCTAGTCAAGGAGTCAACCGTGCTAAATGACAAGCGAGTAGGTGATTAATCTACAAGCAAACATCCACAATTAACAAAGAAGATACAAAATCCAACTAAGGTTGTGGCCCTCCCTAAGGAATGTTTAGGCCACAGAAGCATCATTGTAGGCTAGATGGCTCATCCCCTCACGAATCATACACTTACGACCTCAAGGAATCTCATTCTATTTCTAGTTTGAGAGTGTACCTCATTAATTGACATTCCAACCTACATATAGAATTTCTCATAACATAGGGAAGAACAAGATGAAAGCAAGTAGGTAATAAAGCTACAAACATTATCAATTAACAACAAAATGGAAAGTTATATACATTGCCTTGGAATGTTAAATGAAAAGACATGAAAGCATGGGCAGCGGGGTTAGTCCCTGCACCCCAACGAAAAGTGACTACTCGCTCATGATGCAAGAAACAAGAAGAACAAGAGAGAAGGAAGGTTCCTCTATGAGCATGATGTAGAAGGTAGTCACAGCTCAATGTAGATGATGTAGTGTTTTACGTCATGTCGAGGCAGATCTGGACGAGGAAGAAGAACCACCAAGGCAGGCTGGGCAAACCTTCTTCTCCACCTTATTTCTCTTCTCGACCTCCTGGCTCGCAGCAAGAGGAGGTGTGGGTGGCATGACAATGATGTGGATATGGTGGAGTGGCGGTGGCATGGAAGGGAGACCGATCCTTTGCTCAAGAAGCCTCTCAGCGTGCTGGAATCGATGCCCAAATGAGGACCCTTGTGGTCCTATTTATAGGCTTGGATGGGGTCCTCACATTTTTGCAGTGAGTTTTCTCCAAACTGTTTAGAGTCCAAATGGTTTTGGGTAAGGTACTTCCAATCGGTCTTCATCCAAATGGTCTTGGAGATCGTTTGATGGCTGAATGGTTTGGGAGACTGTTTGACATCTAAACGGTCTTGGCTTCTATCGGTCTCTGCCTCTAATCGGTCTCCAGTCTCTATCCAAATGGTCTGGAGCAATCGGTTTGCACTAAACAATTTTAGAGACTGATTGGACTGACAAACGGTCTTGAATACCGTTTGCACTGATCATACGGTCTTGAGTTCTTTGCACTATCGATCTTGTATCTGATCAGTTTTGCACCCCAACCGGTCTTTCTTCTAAACGGTCTGGAGATGTAAACAGTCTTGAAAAGGAACTGTCCATACGGTATTAGAGCTTTGCCTCTAAACGGTTTAGTGAAATCGATATGCGCCAACCGGTCTTCACTTGTGCTGGCTTCAAACGGTCTTTGGCGATAGCTGGCCAAATGGTCTTGATTAGTATCCTCCAACCAGTCTTGGAAACCGTTTGATGGTCAAAGGGTCTTGGAGACCATTTGATGGCCAAACGGTCTTGAGGACCGATGGCCTCCAAATGGTCTTGGGGCCAAACGATCTTGCGGGTGATTGGCCTATCGGTCTTGAGACCGTATGATGCCAAACAGTCTTGCAATTGTATGGATGACTGGATGAGATCATTTGGGGTCAAAGGTGTTTGGTCAAAACTATTTGGTCAAGACCAAAGATGAGAGGATCTTGAGTGAATTCCATATGATGGTTGAACCTCATCACGACCTGCAAAAAATCAATATAAATCTAGTCAATAATCTTGATAATTGAATTAGTTAAGAATTCTTGTATTTTGTGAGATTTAGGAGATGAAATCGAAAGTATTGAATCGAATTGGTCCCAAAAAGGTGACTGAAAATCATGATGAATATGCATTCATAATTCACCCAAATCAATAATACAATCATCTTTTGATGAAGAGGAATAAGCTTGAAGACAAAGGGTCACCTGAGTGTTGGGCATGTTTGCTTGAGGAGTAATAGTAGCATTGGAAGTGACTTTGATGAATTTATCAAGGTTAAAAGAACTTAGTGTCACCATCTGAGGAATAGTTACATGAGGAATAGAGGTAGAATCTCCATCAACTTTAGGAGTTGACACTTTATTTGCCCATTCAAATTTCCCATGCCTTTTCCAACATTTGTCTTCAGTGTGATTTGTTCACTTGCAAAAGTTACAATATCTGGGTTGAGACGAGGAAGAAGAGAATCCTCTTCCACTATTGTTAAGACTTTTTCCTCAGACACGTCTAGGATTTCCTTGCCCGACAAAAACAAGGGAGTAGGCTCCTTGGCAGAAGGAGTAGAAGATACAGAGTGATACAGTCACAAATAAACATCATCTAATGTCGGTAAGGGTTTGGAGGCAAAAATTTGCTAACGAACAACTTCATAACCAGGAGGTACATGCCAAAAATTGATAAAGTTGTATTTCCTCTTATTTCTTTTGTATTTTGACAAAGTTAGGTATAAGGGGTGATGAAGTTTTAGCTCACCCCAAATCCCTTTGAAGGTATCGAAGTGTGAGGCAAATCTAGAGTTATCTTCAAGTTTTATAGAATGCAAATGTGTGTATAGATCAAATACTTGGGATGTATTTCCTTTAATAGAACATACTTGGGCAAGGTGATCCCATGCCTCCTTGGTAGTGTTGATTAGTAGAGATATGTAATTTATAACTATTCAAGATCCAGGAGAGAACTAGTGAATCATGTTCAACACACCACTTAAAATCTAACTTCAATTTCTTAGAATCTTCCTCCGTAGATTTTTTTTCGTCAGATGCATCTTCCTTTGGTGGAGGTAGTTTTGTCAGATGTTCCAATTTTATAGAGGAGTGTGCATAGATCTAAAATGAGTGTGCCCATAGAACATAGTTGGAGTATTAAATTTAATAGAAGTAACACAAACGGGGTGTGTTTTAGATATCCCAATAGTAGAAGAATATGCCCCATAATATACCAATGCACAGTATAATGGAGAAGCAAAGGAAAAGTAGAAATAAGGGCAGGCAGTCACTGGAACACAATCTTAAGAAGAGGACACATCGTGTCACTTGTAGCATATTAGAATAGAAGGTCTTCGACACACTGTGTCAGAAGCAGACACACAATGTAGTGTGCATAGATTTCAATCAGCTATAGATTCACCATAGCAGCTGATGGTGACATACTGTGTAGGTAAGGCACAGGTCATGTAAAATGGAAAAACATCAGATATTACCCAAAAACAATCCAGAATAGATAATAAAACTTATTAATCAGCAAGATAAATGAATATATGTTGGAAATATCCAATCATATCAATAGTATGTGAACAAATCCATATAGAAGGTGGTCATAGATGACCACAAACAAGATGTTGTGCGGCTTTCCAAACACTAACCTTTTAGGTATAAGACCTTTGGAAAGAGCATATGAAGTCTTCTTAGATCCTCTTGTTGGGATGAGGATAGATATAGAAAGGAGACCACATCACCCTTGGCATGATCAATAATGGTGGAGAAGGGAGAAGACGATGGGTGGGGATGAAGGAAGAGATGATGCAATGTTGGCTTGGAAAGGAGAGGTCTTGCGGCAATTATCTGGCCTGATCTAGTACCATGTTGAGAATATTCATCTTTCTATATTAAAAAAAGTACAAACCTCTCCTATAAATAGGAGGGGAAACAACAAGGAAGTACATAGCAAACCCTAATGGTCCAATTATACTTAGGCCTGCATTACATAAGATTTAAGTAAAAAGAATTAAAGTGGAATAAAACAATTACAGATAAATATATATCTCAATAAATAATTTCTCATCAAATCCTTTTTCTACAAGAAAACTTTGCTATCAAATTAGTTAATATCCAAAAAAGTAGTGTCATCTCTTGTATAAACAAATTTACAATTTAAATAGATATGTTTATAGTTAAACGAGGTGCATTTTATTAGAAAAAATCTCATTCTCATTCTGATACACATGTAACAAACATTTTTATGTATTCCCTCTCTCGATTCATATTCACTATAATAATTAAATAATAATTTTTAATAGTTCTCCTTAATATTCAAATTCTCCTTTACCTTCTCCTTACTCATTGATTTTCCCCCACCCACCTAACATAATTTATGCATACACTAAAAAAACAACCATTTTGTCTTTAAACTTCTACAAAAGTTCTTCAAAAGTTTACACAAAGTTATATAGAAACTTAGGAGTCCACCATTTTTTAAGATACCAATACATTTGAAAAACCTCCAATTTAGCGCATACATGAATAAGATGTATGATTTTATTTTCAAAGGTTGTGTGAAAGATTTAACTATGAAAGTAACTGTAACAAAAAGATGTGATAGTGGAATGTAGAATACAAAAGACAATTTAGTTGATGACATACAATTAATCATGACCTATTATCTTTAATGGATTGGAAAGGAAATAACATAGGTAGTTAAAAATTGATGTATATTCCTTTATAGAAGTTATTTGGGACATAGCATTGATGCTCGTCTTTTTTTTGAAAAAACAAATATACTTTATTTATTCAACTGTGGTTGTATAGGTAGCTACATTCCCTCTACATGTTCGATACCCTCCATGGCTTGCTGCCACATGGTCGGAGGGACCTTCTTTATTGTATATGCTCATGACACAGCTGGGAGGTGTGTCTAAGGCCTATTGTTGTATCCTGCAGTGGAGTTGGCATTTGGCCAGTTTATCAGCAATTGAATTACACTCCCGAGAAACATATCCTACTTTCACATCTTCCAGCATCCCCTTTTTCACTCTATTCATCCAATACGCATATTTTGGGTATCTGTCTGTCTCCTCGTAACACAACTGCATTGCCATCTTGCAATCTGTTTCCACTATATAGTTGGACCATGCTTTTGCTCGAACCTACTCGAGGGAAAGATGAATGCCTTCTAACTCTGCTACTGTGAACGAGGTGCATCCTATCTTCTTAGACCAGCCCCCAAGCCAATGTCCATTAGAATCTCTAGCTACTGCCGCTACCGCTGCTTCCTTGTTGTGAACTACCACATCAACATTCAGTTTGATCATGCCAGGCTCCGGAGTCCTCCAGTTGCACTCTCTAGCTAGCCTTTGAGCTACGTTGTTCCTTGCCCAAGCTTCAGTGATAAGTGTAGTTTCCTTTTTGATGTATCAGATTTGATGCTTCATCCGCCAGGCTGCACCTTCAAAAACCTCTGCGTTACTAGAACCCCACATGTTGCAACAGATTATCTAGAATACTTCTTTCGTGATATTTAGCTCGCTGTGTGCTATTTTCAGTCATTGCTCGATGGTAACTGGCCTAAAGAATTGTACCAGTTTACTCGGGCTAATAAAGTGATTCTAGATTTCCTTGACCTTCTTGCAATCCCTTAGCGCATGGATGATAGATTCATCTACTTTCCTGCATCTAGGGCATAAACCATCCATGGTCATGTGCCTCGCCATACGACACTCATTTGTTAGAAGTGCTTTGTGGAGAACTAGCCAAGCGAACATATGTATCCTTGCTAGAGCTTTTAGTTTCCAAATTGCACCCCAATCTCCCTGACACACCTTCTCCTTTCCTGCTCTTAGAATGTGGTATGCTGATTTCGAGGAATAGTTGCCTTGTGTCGTATGGAGCCATGCTCTGCAATCACCGTTGTTAGTTATGTTTGGGACGTTCAAAGCCATGATGTTTCACACCATTTCTTCATCCAGCCAGTGGTTTAAGAAGTCCTTATCCCATACACCTGTCTCCATCACTAAGCAACTGACCATCAAGTCATTTAGTTCTTCAGGGATTTCTCTCTTGTAGTGTTCCTTAAGTATAATTCCTTCTCTGACCCAGACGTCATTCCATACGTTGATCGTTGTCCCTCCCACCGGAATCATCATCGAATTCTCAAGGATAATGTTTTTTCCAGCAATTGCCACCTATCCCAACCTAGAGGCTGATACCTTCTTCCCACAGACTGCATTCTTGAACCGAGTGGAGATTGTTTTGCACCAGATAGAGTTCCTCCCAACTGCCACCTCCCAAGAGTTCTTCATCAGTAGATCTTCATTCCATTCCCACATGGATTTGATGCTCGTCTTTGATGATATAGGTGGTAAGAATAAGACACCCTTGTTGTGAAAAAAATATCCATCAAACTACCATCCTAATAGTGGACACAATAATGAACACAAAGATAGCACAATATAGCACAATCAAGATAGGAGGAAACAACACAATAGACTGCTAATGATAGAAAGTGACAAACCTAAGGGTAGTCATACCTGATCATGGATGATTACAATACTACTTAACAAATGTATTTTGCCTTTTTTGCCTCATAGTTGATTTGCACTTCAGAAAACACACACCTGGAATCATTACCATATGAAAGAACCAAGTTCATGATTCTTCACTATTTAAAGTCAAGAAGGGTTATTGATGGGAATATCCATCTATGTTTATCTAGTACCTTATCTTTATGGGTTCATTCAGGATTCTATAACATGTAAGTATGTGTGTTTCTTAGGCTATAAGTTGCAGATACAACAAGTTGAAATTAACAAATTGATAATGCATTAGGATCCATGGGCAGCTGATAACCTCCTATTTTGGACGACTATCTTATTCTTTTTCTTTAGTTTTCCATACTCTTTCTAATCTAAAACTATACATAACCCCAATTTTACCCTTTTTCTGTAAATATAACATCAGACTAACTTTTCCCCTTTCATACATGCAGAAAAACACAAAAAAAATCACAAAAGAATAACTCAATCCCGAGACCGCATGGAGTTCAAACGGTCTCGAGACCGCATGAAGCCAAACGGTCCCGAGACCGCATGAAGCCAACCGGTCCCGAGACCGCATGGAGTCAAACGGTCCCGAGACCGCATGGAGTTCAAACGGTCCCGAGACCGCATGAAGCCAAACGGTCCTGAGACCGCATGGAGTTCAAACGGTCCCGAGACCGCATGAAG
Source organism: Alisma plantago-aquatica (assembly GCA_963693085.1). Lineage (NCBI taxonomy): Eukaryota > Viridiplantae > Streptophyta > Magnoliopsida > Alismatales > Alismataceae > Alisma > Alisma plantago-aquatica. The sequence continues at coordinate 411,702,790 of OY856413.1, forward strand.
CCAAATGGTCCCGAGACCGCATGGAGTTCAAACGGTCCTGAGACCGCATGAAGCCAACCGGTCCCGAGACTGCATGGAGTTCAAACGGTCCGGAGACCGCATGAAGCCAAACGGTCTTGAGACCGCATGAAGTCAAACGGTCTTGAGACCGCATGAAGCCAAACGGTCTTGAGACCCAAACGGTCTCGAGATCCAAACGGTCTTGAGGTCCAAACGGTCTTGAGGTCCAAACGGTCTCAAGGTCCAAACGGTCTTGAGGCCCAAACGGTCTCAAGATCCAAACGGTCTTGAGATCCAAACGGTCTCAGGCCCAAATGGTCTTGAGGTCCAAACGGCCTCCAAACCGTTTGGACTTCACTTAAGGCCTATAAATAAGACCCTAAGGGTCCTCCACAAGGGGAAGTTTTTCAGACGCCCAAAGGCTGCCTCAATCACTCCAGAGCTCTTGCTACTTCCATCCTCTGCCCTGGGGCTATCGGTCTGGGACCCATACTCCATCTTGAAGCTGCTTTCTTCTTCTTCGCCAAAGAAGGTGGGAAGGGGAGATCTCATCATCGTGCAACCTTTGAAGACCGGTGGATTGTTTCTCTCTCTCTCCAAGGGGTTGATCTTCCTCTCTCCTTCGTGGGGATGATGCTCTCTCTCTCCCTTCTTGCCTCCTTCTTTGTCCTAGGCATGAGCGAGTAGTCTCTCTCACTAGGGTGCGGGGAGTAGCCCCGCTACCCATGTTTTCATATCATGTAAATGTAATCCATGACTTGTAATATAGAGTTCTTATCTTTTCAGTTCGACATCAAACGATTAATGAATGCATGTTGCTTGATCTCCAACTTGTGTTATCCTTTATCTTTTAGTATGAATTGTCTACGTTTGTACTATTAGATTCGAAACTCGTTTTTATGTTGGTTCTTGGTGCATGTATCCACCATGCATCTGTTTCGGTATCTAGAAGTGTATCTCAAGAAGTGGAGTAAACTCACTATCATATGTTGCACTTTCATACTATGAAATGGAATCAATTGACGTATGGAAGTGCAACCTTGGTATGTCGAGGAACACACTTTGCGAGGGGAATGATGCAAAGTAATGTGACCATTTGTTCGGGAATGTATGGCGTTGCAACATTCCCGCACTTCTCGTAGTTAGCTCTCCGAAAGGAAGCTAAGCCTACAAAGATACTAACTGACTAGACACTTTTGCAGGTTATGTTTTTGCTTTGCATGTGTTGATCCATGTGTAGTGGCGGCGAAAAACTGATCATGCCCTAGTGATCTTTTATCCTAGTTTAACTCATTAGATTTACCTGCTTTCTTTACTTTTCATGTTCTTAGTTAAAAACATCAAGATCCAACTTTCGATATAAGTACCTACTAGTAAGTAACCGAGTGAAGTTCCATCCGCTTTCCATCTTGTTGCTTGCAACAAGACCGTTGTCCTGTGGATTCGACCCTTAACTATACTATGATAAGACTTCCACGTATCTTAGCATATGTGGGTGGAGTTTTCTATCTAGTATAATCAAGGCTAAACTTAAAGACTTACCATCTTTAGGATTTTTAGTGGTGCACGCAATTCTACGTAAGTGGAAGCTCCATCAAAAAATTGGCGCCGTTGCCGGGGACAACGGAACATTGTAATTTCACTTAGTACCTTTCTAGTTGGTTAGGATTTTACATTTCCTTTTTAATCATAACTTTATATCTTCTTGAAACTATCATATCTTTGTCATTATCTAAAGGTGTTTTCTTTTCTCTACTCAGGTAGAAATCATGTATGCAACATGCGCAGAACCTCGGATTATCCCCTGATCTAGAGTTTGACTCTGAGTTAGAGAGAAGCTTCCACCGCCGCATTTGACTCAATCGCCAAAGGGCCAGGCAAATGGCTGAAGATCAACGCCAGGCTGCTTTGGTAATGGAGAGGGTCAACGCCGCAATCGCCGCTCAAAGGGCACAACTCATCGTTGAAACTCGTGCCCAAATCCAAGCGGAGATTCGTGCGGAAGAGCAAGCTCGTATCAGAGCTGAAACCGAGGCAGCAACCCAAGCTGCTCATTTGGAGTTAAGAAACAAACAACTGAGGGACTACGCGGTCCCAAAGAACTATGAGGATAACCACCCAGTTCGACCTCCGATTATTAATATCCCCAACTTCGAGATTCGGACCCAGTGGATTCAAATCATGCAAGGCATATCTTTCTCTGGAGGTTCTGGAGATGATTTCATGGATCATCTAAAAAGGTTTAAGGCATTGTGCTGCCTGGTTCCATAGGCTAGTGTCGCTTATGATGTGATAATGCTTCATCTGTTCCATTTCACCCTATCTGGGAGGGCCTTGAGTTGGTATAACTCGCTCGACAGAGAAACAATAATAACCACCTGGGCCCCTCTAGAGGAAAAGTTCTTAGAGAAGTTCTTCCCTCCCTCACTGACTTATGAAATCAGAGGGCAGATTAATCACTTCTCTCAGTTACCTGGGGAATCCCTTGCTGAGGCATGGGAGAGATTTAAAGAACTTCTGCGTAAATGCCCCCATCATGGAATCTCTCAGAATCAACTGATAGAAACTTTCTACCGGGGAGTGAGCGATGATATTAAACAGTTTTTAGATTCCTCATCTGGAGAAAACTTTATGAGGAAGAATTATGAGGACGCATGGAAGATTGTTACTCTAGGAGCTGAAAACCAGTCCAACTGGGGACGGTCAGCAGGTAAAGGTGTTCTCAAGGTTTTCAAAGCTGAAGAGTCTATAGAAATGAAGGCAATAGCTAAATCCTTGAAAACTATTGTTCACAAACAACAAGCTCTCGAGACTTCTCTCGGAGAGATTGATAAGAAGAAAACTCCTATAGTTCAACAAGTAAAGGCCACCACAGGATCCTGTGAGGCTTGTCATGCTTTTGATCATCCGACTCTTTCCTGCAGTATGTTATATAATGTGATGATGGATCTTCATCCACCACCACAACCATATGAACCCATCATTTATCAAGCTGAAGATCAGATTCCAGAACAAGTCAACTCCATCCACACTATTCCTGGACAAGTCTACTACAATCCCAATCAACCGAGGAATCACCCTGGATTCCAATATGGGAACCCTTCTAGAAATGCAAATCCACAACATCAAACACAGGGGGGGTCTGCTAGTGGGCTACCGCCTGGATTCCCAAACAACTTCAACCAAAATCAAGGGAATTCCAGAAGCAACTTCCCTAGGGCTAACTACCCTGGAAACCAATCAACCTACTACCAGTACAATCATCCTCCGCTCCATCCACAACTGCATACTCAGCAACCTCAGCTGGCGTTACCACCCCACCTATCTCAACAAACCCAGCAACCAATTCCTCCGAAAAATACTCCTGCTCAACCAGAAGATGAAATATCCTTGATCAGGCAGATGTTACAATCGCAGCAAATGATGCTTGCTAACCAGTATAGGCTCAGCAGAAAGCAGTTGAAGCCCATCTTGCTCAGATCACTGCACAATTAAAACCCCCAGCAGGTACGTTTGCTGGGCAGCCTGAGTCAAATCCTAAGCACGGTCAGAATAGACATGAGTAGTTGAATGCCGTCACCACCAAATCTGGACGCATTTTTCATGAGACTACCAAGATCAATCTTGATAATGATGACACACTGGTTTTTATGACGAGTGAAAGTCCGCAACTAGGAATGGAAAAACCCACAGAAGGAACAAATGGTAAAAATAAAGAACGAGTGTCTGTAGAACCCAAAGTCTCACAATTTAAACCTAGGATTCCGTACCCGGGTAGACTGCGAGAAACAAAGATGGACACCAGGTTTCAAAAGTTCAAGGAGGCTATGAAGAAACTGTATATCGATATTCCACTTCTTGACGCTCTTTCCGAAGTTCCAGCATGGGCAAAATATCTCAAAACCCTGCTATCGAGAAAGTATATCATCGAGGAGCAAGAAACTGTCAAGCTTGCTCAGACCACTTCTGATATCATTCTGAACAAAATGCCAAAAAAGAAGAAGGATCCTGGGTCCTTCAGAATCCAATGTTGCATCGGAAATGCACCTACAAAGAAAGGATTAGCTGACCTAGGGGCCAGCATATCCATCATGCCTTTCTCTATGTGCAAACGTCTGGGTTTCACTGAATTGCTGCCTACAGCAATGACTATCCAATTAGCTGATTCCACTATAACCGCACCCTTGGGGATCATTGAAGATATCCCGGTAAGGATAGGCAAGGATGCTTATGTGCCATGCGACTTCGTTGTCATGGATATTAAAGAAGACCTGAGGTATCCAATCATTTTTGGCAGACCATTCCTTGCTACTGCCAGAGCGCTGATTGACGTCGAAGCTGGTACAATCATTCTTAGGCTCAGAAAAGAAGTTATTCAATTCCAAGTCCTCAATAGTATGAAAGGCCCCAGCATTCAAGAGGAAGTTTTCCTCCTTGATGCTATTCAACAAATGTCACAGTTGGAAATCTCTGAGCCAGTTGACGAACTTGAAAATGCTCTAGTCAATCTGGAGGTTGAATTCTCCACTAATGAATTAGTCAAACAGTTCCTCCAACATCTAGAAAAGGCCGAAGAAGCGCCAAAGGCCACTTTTAAAGAACTTAAAGCTGTCACTGTTATAGAAGCAGCCGAGCCACCAAAAGCCCCTGAAATGAAGGCTTTACCTACAGGGCTTAAGCATGTTTTCTTAGATGAGGAAAAATTGTGCCCGGTCATCATCAGCTCTACCCTTACAGAAGATCAAGAAGAAAAGCTTCTGGATGAGCTGAAGAAGCATAAAAAGGTCATTGGATATAAAATAATTGACCTTACGGGCATAAACCCAACTCTGTGTATGCACAGGCTCCCTATGGTAGAAGAATTCAAACCTTCTCGCGAACATCAAAGAAAGCTGAATCCTAATCTGAAAGTGTTCGTTCATCTAGAAGTCCTTAAATTACTTAAAGCCGGCATGATCTATCCTATTTCTGACTCCCAGTGGGTCAGCCCCGTTCAAGTTGTTCCCAAAAAGGGGGGCACTACAGTAGTGCTCAACGACAAAAACGAGCCAGTGCCTACCATGACTGTAATTGTATGGCGAATGTGTATTGATTATAGAAAGTTAAACAAAGCCACAAGGAAAGACCACTACCCTCTACCTTTCCTTGATGAAGTTATGGAACGCCTAGCTCACCAAAAATATTTTTGTTACCTCGACGGTTACTCTGGGTTTTACCAAATACCCATACACCCGGAGGACCAGGCGAAAACCACCTTCACATGTCCTTTTGGGACATATGCGTTTAGAAGAATGCCTTTCGGGTTATGTAATGCACCCGCCACTTTCCAACGATGTATGTCTGCAATCTTCACCGGTTTAATAGAATCCGTCATGGAAGTCTTTATGGATGATTTCTCAGTGTACGAAGATTCTTTCGACAACTGTTTATTAAATCTTGGACAAGTTCTGCAACGCTGTGAGGAAACGAATCTTATCTTGAATTGGGAGAAATGCCATTTCATAGTAACAGAAGGTGTCATCCTCGGACACAGGGTAAGTGATAGGGGAATAGAGGTTGATAAAGAAAAGATTGAGGTTATCTCAAAGTTGTCACCTCTAAAGGACATAAGAGGAGTTCGAGCTTTCCTGGGTCATGCAGGATTCTATAGGAGATTCATTAAACATTTCTCAAAGATTGCCAAACCCATGACCCAACTCCTGACCAAGGATGCTGAGTTCATATTCAATCAGGAGTGTATGAAAAGTTTCTCTACCCTTAAGGATGCGTTAATCTCCGCACCTATTCTAAGAGCTTCAGACTGGTCGCAGCCCTTCGAAATCATGTGTGACGCAAGTGATTATGCCATAGGGGCCGTCCTGGGTCAGCGAATTGATAAGAAACCTTATGTTATCTACTATGCTTCTAAAACGCTAGATGAAGCGTAGAAAAACTACACCACCAAGGAGAAAGAGTTTTTGGCTATCATATACGCGTTTGAAAAGTTCCGCTCTTATCTGGTTGGTTCTAAAGTTATCGTCTATATCGACCATTCTGCCATCTGATACCTAATTCAAAAACAGGATGCCAAACCCAGGCTTATCCGCTGGGTGTTAATGCTTCAGGAATTCGACTTAGAAATCAAAGATAAAAGTGGTGTGGAGAATGTTGTGGCCGATCACCTCAACCGGATCGAGGTTGAAGAAAATGATAAAATCCCTATCCGGGATTCTCTTCCTGATGATCAGCTTATGAAGGCCACTCATAGCTTCCCTTGGTATGCTGATATCGTAAATTATCTAGCTACAGGGATTATCCACCCATCTGCTTCCTACCAGGATAAAAGGAAGTTCTTTCACGACATAAAACATTATTACTGGGACGAACCCTACTTGTTCCACCTTTGCACCGACGGACTTTTCCGTCGTTGCCTACCAGAAGAAGAAATAACCCCGGTCCTTGAACATTGCCATTCCAGACCCACGGGGGGGCATATGAGTGCCAAGAAAACTGCCATAAAAGTTCTACAATCTGGGTTCTTCTGGCCCACCATATCAAAGGATTCTTACGATTTCGTGAAAGCTTGTAACAAATGTCAATTTTCTGGGAATATATCAAAAAGAAACGAAATGCCACTCACCATGTGGCAGGAAATTGAGCTTTTTGACGTATGGGGGGTAGACTACATGGGCCCTTTCCCCTCATCCTATGGCTTCTCTTACATCTTGGTCGCGGTGGACTACGTCTCTAAATGGGTCGAAGCTGTACCCACAGTGTCCAGCGATTCCAAGCCTATAATCAAATTGTTCAAAGACATTATCTTCCCAAGATTTGGAGTTCCGAGAACTGTCATATCCGATGGTGGGACCCATTTCTTGGAACAAAGTTTTGAGGCTTTACTGAAAAAATATGGAGTCAATCACAAAGTCGCCACACCTTACCATCCACAAACTAGTGGTCAGGTGGAGGTATCTAATAGACAATTAAAGGCGATTCTTGAAAAGACGATGAACAGAAATCGCACTGATTGGTCCACCAAACTTCCTGATGCCCTTTGGGCATACCGAACTGCATACAAAACACCTATCGGAACAACCCTGCTCCGCTTGGTGTACGGGAAGTCATGTCATCTGCCAGTAGAGCTGGAACATAAAGCCTGGTGGGCCATCAAATAATTAAACTTCGATCTCAAAAGCGCAGGAGAGAATAGACAGCTCCAGTTGCAGGAGCTAGAGGAGCTCCGCATGACAGCTTATCAAAGTGCCAGAATATATAACGAGCAGACAAAAATGTGGCACGATGGTCACCTTAAGAGAAAAGATATTGTCGTTGGTGACAAAGTTCTCCTCTTTAACTCCAAGCTCAAGTTGTTTCCCGGAAAACTTAGGACAAAATGGTCTGGGCCTTTCACTATAAAGCATATCTACCCAACTGGAGCCGCCATTATTATCGACAACAACGGAGGAGAAAGAACGGTCAACGGTCACTGTTTAAAAAGATACTACTCTCCGGAAGACAAAATGCCAAGACAAACCATCGAAATTAAGGATGCTATACCAACAGCATAACTCTATTACAGCTTCGTCGAGCCAGCGACGTAAAACCCAGGCGCTGCTTGGGAGGCAACCCAAGATTTCTGATTCTTTCTTTCCCGCTCTTTTAATTACCATAGGCTTATCTTATGAAAATACAAAAAAAAATCTCTTATACAAACCAAAACAAACATAAAAATAACAAAATGAAAATATACAAAAAAATCCATATAACTAAAACAAACATAAAAATATAAAAAACTTGTTCGACCTTAACCCCACCAAACGGTTCTGAAACCGTTTGGGACCAAACGGTCTTGAAACCATTTGGAACCAAACGGTCCTCAAACCGTTTGGAAACAAACGGTCTTGAAACCGTTTGGAACCAAACGGTCCTTAAACCGTTTGGAACCAAATGGTCCTGACACCGTTTGGAACCAAACGGTCTCCAAACCGTTTGACTTAGGGTTTTTGTCAGGTCAACCCCCCCCCCCCGTTCCCTATAAATATAAAACCTACCCCTTTCGTCTTTCTCTCTTCGAATTCTCGAACTTTCTTGTGATTCTCTGTTCTTTTGCTTATGCTTCCTCTGCTCCCGCGTCATTGCACCCATGTCAACCTCATCTCCGTCGCTCTCCCTGCAGCAAGGTGAGCGCATCACCATCGCCGACGCCGGCAGTTCTGCCTTTGCTCGCACACCGCCGTCGTTCTGGTCGCCCCCCCTGCTTCTCACGACGCCGCTGAACTTCTTCTCTTCCGTCATCACCATTGCCGGCGTCACCATCGGCTCAGTCCACCATCGTCGGCGCCACCGTCGCCCTCGTAACCTTGTCCACCGTCGCTGATTTCACCACCACCGTCTTCATCGCCGCCATTTTCATCGTCGGCTTCACCGTCGTCTTTATCGTCGTTTTCACCATCGCCGTCATCACCGTTGCACCCACCACCTCCGCACCGTTTCCCCTTCATCTTCGTCTCTGACAGTGGCTGTGTGACGCTTCGTTTTCCAAACAGTCTTCAAACCGTTTGGAACCAAACGATATTCAAACCGTTTGGGACCAAACTGTCTTGAAACCGTTTGGAACCAAACGGTCCTGACACCGTTTGGGACCAAACGGTCCTGAAACCGTTTGGGACCAAACGGTCCTGAAACTGTTTGGGATCAAACGGTCTTCAGACCGTTTGGCCTTGCACATTCTTTTTTTTCCATAAACATACATAAATTAATAAAATCAAATCTCTCTAATATGATTTTCTAACTCTTGATCTCCCATTTTGCAGTCATGACATCATCAGCGAAGAAAACCATCGGATCTAAGGCTGTTCCTTCTCTGACAAGGGAGCAAATGATGGAAGAGCTAACCCGACTCCAGAATATCAGAGATGTCTTCAACCAAACTGGGAAGGCCCCTCCAAAAATCAAAATGATGGAGGTTTTGGTCGACATTGACCGACTCACCAACTGTCTAACAGAAGTGACCGATGCAGCAGTGGAAGATATCTCTTTTGACGATGACGAAGGCTGAGAGTACGAGCCAAATCTTGAGGAGGAATCCCCAGCCGAAGAACAAATGGGGAAGAGCAAGGTCCAAGAAGCTGCATCTAGGCAGCCCTCCAAGAAATGGGCAAGGAAACAAGTTCGACCTGCGTCGGCCATGGATCAACCCTTCGCAAAACCCACCACCACCATTCTCGCTACTACCACCACCATCTCTGTTACCATCCCCACTTTCACTCCCATCACCACCACTACACCACCACCAGAAAACCTCTTCATCCAAACCAACCTCTCCACTGACAAAATATTAAAACCCACCAAGTATGTTTGCTCCAGCATTCTGCTTAAGATGGGGATATACGACCGCATCCTCAGCGTGCTAGAAAAAGCCAACCTCGCCAGGTTGTGCCTAGTACCTGAAGTATCTTACTCTGAACCCACTACATAGTTTTTCACTTTTCTGACCAAGGAGCCCGTCGACATCATGGAAAGGTCACGGGACGGAGGTGACAGAAGGCTTGTCACCCAAATCTTCGGCAGCAAGGTTGTCCTGACAGAACATATGTTGAACACAATCTTCATCGACAACCAGGACCAGCTGTGGAAAGCCATGGAGGTGGGGACCGAACATTCAGAGTTCAACAGACACAAATTCTGGAAAACTCTAACTGGGATCCCCACCTATGACGCGAAGACATGCAAACCGTCAAATATCCACTCTGGCTTTGTGTGCACCCTGCACAAAATTCTCGCTGGTGCACTCTTCCCCAAGATAGAAGGGCGAAACGTTACAATTTCAGATCTTTTCGTTCTCTGGTCTACTCTTAACGAGAGGTCGGTCAATATCGGATGACAACTGATCCAGAAACTATCAACATCCAGCCTGGGGAAAGAGATCTGCATGGGAGGGCATGTCACATCTATTATCAAATATCTCAAGATGGACAGACCCCTACCCCGCTGCACGCAACTAAAGGGCGACATCCTTACCAATGAACAAACCCTGAAGAACTCCTTCATCATCAAGGAAAATGATGGGAAATTACACTACGTCTTCTGCCTGATGGTTAAGTCTTCCAGAACACTTATCCCGCTTCCGGAGCTCACAAATTATGACACCAAACAGCTCCTCTTCTCGGACGAGGAGCTTTCACAAATACTAGCTTCGGTTAAATTAACCGAAAAGAAAGCTACAGCGGGACAAACGGAGTTGAGCATCTCCTCCCCGACAGCTCGACCAACAAAAATACCTGTCAAACGACCTTCCAAAAGGCAGTTGCAGGCCCAACAGCTGTCGGGGACACCAACATCTAAACCAAATCCTGAGGTCGAGATCCTCCATGAAGAAATCTTAACCTCCTCCTCAATCGACTCTTTCATTCAGAGTCTACATGAGCAGCTAACCACTGCCACCACTCCACCCTCCACCATTCCAACATCTACCACTCCTTTCTTCCACATCCCATCCACGCAACCATTCACATCCACTTCATCACCCCTATTTCCTTTGGGCTTCCCTTTCTCCACCCCTATGCCCGACTTTACCACCGTCCCTTTCACCTCCGCCGTTTCCACCCCATCACTATCTCTTCCACCGCTTTCACCACAAATTCCACCACTTTTCACACCCGCCACCACCCCGACACCGCTGGTGACTTCATCCACAATTACCACACAGATCGGGGCATCATTAGTGTCTCTTCCGCAAGACACTAACACCATCCCACGCAGACCCCAGCCATCCCACCCTTCCGCTCCTGGGGTCCCTTTTGCCAATATCAGTGAGGAATTCGGCCGTCAATTCGACGCTGTCCGAAACCTCCTCACTAATCCTTCTAATATATTAAATTCTATTTTTTCTTGTGTGTAGGGTTTATCACGACAGGTGGCCACGATCGACGAACAACACCGAGCCTTGCCCACCATCCTCCAAGGCTTCCAGCAACAACAAGATGAGGTGGCTAAGAAAGTTGCGCACATCAACAGCCACTATAACACCTTGCCGTACCTGGTCCTTGGAGCGAAGCGTCAGCAGGAAGCGACGGCAAAGCAAGTCGATGAGATCTCCACGCAGACTCAACCTCTTCCAGAGACGCTCCGTGAGCTCCAGCAACAACAAGAAGTTCTGAGCACGCGCTTGGACACCATCAACAGCACACTCACACAGCTACAACATCGCCAAGAGGAGTCCAATAATGATGAAATCCAATAGTTACATGCTCACGTTACGAATCTTACAGCACGTCTCCTCTCCGCCGAAGGCAGATATACCGACCTCAAAGAATCCCATGATGCACAGCTCAAAACACACGAGCATCTGCAAGGGGCCTTCGATGAGTTACAAGCCACCCATCGGCGGTGCAAAACGTCCGCAAGTAAAAAGCAAGCAGACAAGGCTGCGGACGACAAGGATGGCGATGACGACGAAGAAGACGACTCTGACTCATCTGCTGATTCAAACAAAGATAACACCTCTTCTGGTGATAAACATGATGATGAAGAGGACCCTGGAAATGCAGCAGAACCTTCTCACAGAGGTTCCGACAAAGGTCACCACGACAGTGACAATCACCCCAAATCCCCACATAATGATAATGTCAACATGTCATACGGGGACCAATTCTTTGATTACTCCGCGCTGGGATCCATCGGGGAAGCAGCCAAAGACGTGGCCCACTCTGATCTCCAACAATGCATACTAGGAACCAGTGCTAGCCCACCAAAAACAACTGCTCCACCTCTCTCCACATCTTCCCCTTGGATGAGGGTGAGGCAGAACAAGTATGTTTAGACACCGATGAAGACCTCGATTCTGCCTCCAACTCGGACGACGACCTATCAGGCCTTCGAACAGCCTACTTCTCCCCCTCCACAAGAACTTCTCCCGCCACCACCTTTGCCGCACAAAATGCATGACCTGGATATGGCGGCCATCTCCACTTTAGATGCTCAGGACATTTTTATACTGAACACTATAGGGGACGATGCAAAGGCGGGGGAAGACATAATTTATCATAATACAAAAACTAGGCGTAAATTGACACGTGAAGATTTCCGCAGCATCCTCCGACCCCGGTCCACGATGCCTATGGCGATCTTCCGTGTCCTCCTCGCCAATTGTATTGAAATGTATAGAAGTTCTAAGAGGCAGCAACCTATTTTCAATGCCTCGCCTTCTCTGTCTATTGGACTTTTATACAAAGACATAAGAGCAAAGTCGATCGAGCGGCTGCGTGTTGGTTTAGCACGTCGAGCACGTTATCTTACCGTGCCCTTCCAAGTTTCAGACCACTGGCTTTTTATGATCGTGGATACTGAGGCTCGGGATGCCAAAGTCTTTAATTTCTGCAGCGCCGAGCTCCCAGCCGGCACAATAAATTTCGTTGGTCAAGCAGCAGGAGAAGCCAGGTGTATCCCCTTCTAGCTGCTTAAACTAATTTGGGCCGCACGCCCATCTCTGCGCCAAGATTGGAGTCAACCTTGGTTCAAAATCATAAATCCTCAAGTTCAGGCCGCCGAGGGATCTGGGGATTGCGCTTTCTGCACCATACGTCACATCCAAGCGCTGAACCAGGAAATCCCATTTACTAATCTGGTTGCTGAAGATTTCCATTCCTTGCGCGGGCGTTATGCCATGGAGCTCATCAGTGATAGGTGTTTCTTCAATGACCCAACTATGGCACCAGATGATGTTCCTCGCTACCTCTTCTCAGCTATCCAGCGACCGCAGCGGCGACCCTTCCGACAAACTCTGAAGGAGTCAGAAAAGACCAATATGACAGTCTCCGACACTGAGCAAGCTACAAGCACTATCGATCCTCTGTCTGCCATCGAACCAACCTTTCCTGAGTTCGACCGTGATGCTTGCAAAGGTCTTTCCGACCTCGAGTTGCGTCTCATTATGCAGCGGCTCTCAGCCGACAAAGATGGGCTCGTATTCATGTCTAGAGACATTCTTATAATGGCCAACACACTACGAGAGACTTTACAAATCAAAGGATCGCTCTATGTAAGCCTAATGGCCGCCTATCAGTTTCTACTTGGCCAAAACAACCCAACAACATACATCGCATCCCCATATATGAAAGATGATCTTCTAAAGCTCAAGAACTTTGGCACAACTGACGCGTTGATCTCCTATCTCCAGCACACAACGCCGACGTTCATCATGTTCCCTTTCCTCTATCATGAGCACTGGATGCTCCTGGCAACAAATCTTCCAGAAGGAACAACCACAATATATAACAGTTCTGATAGCCAGTACAATGCACGACAGAGAAACTACATCGTGACATCGAAGATGCCAACAGAAGTAGTGGCAAAGGAGTGCGCCGATATGTTAATCGACTTCCTGAGTCAGCACACAAGGGCGTACGACAAAGAGCATTTCCACCTCCCTACCTTCTACCACAAATTCCCCCAGCAAATTCGACAATCAAATGACTGCGGCTTCCACGTCCTCTACTGGATGTACACCATCATCGTTCTCCAAAGACCAGTAGAAGAAATGACTACATGGACTACCACGCTCAGCGAGGACAGTTCGCATCCAATCTCCTTCACTCCCCGGGGGCAAATGCAGATTTACCTTAGCCTACAGCCCTTGTCCTAATTACTCCTCAACCTTTCACTTTGACACTCTGAGGACAGAGTGAATGATAAGTTTGGGGGGGGGGGACATTAGACAAGGGCGAGGTATCATTTTTACATCCCTCCTCCTTCTTTTCTTTTCTTTGTTTATACATTTTCCCTTTTTTTAACTTTCTTTTCAATTAACCCCTTCTTGAGTAGAATCACCCTCATTTAACTCTAGAATCAAGTTAGTCCCCAAAAGTAAATAGCACTTAGACATTTAATGGCGATTTAATAAATGTCACCCCACTATTGACTTTCATGCTTTCACTTCAATTCTTTATCTGACTCTCCACATGTCAAAATCAAGGCAGAAATAAGCCAAGCTCTCAAGGATGAGAGGGGAATCAGGCAACTTCCAAATCAAGAAGTTCTGCAAATGGACCACAAACCAAATAAGTGCATGTTGAAAAACTCTAAGAACAACTTTCCTCTCTTCAAAATAAAAGAGGCTTGGCCGCCCAAAATAAAATTCCCAAACAAAACCCCAAAACCCAAGCCTACGAGTTATCGAATAAAAGCCAGAGAGACGAATAAAATCATGAGAGTTGTGCCATGCATAAGGATCTATATAAAGAACCGATGAAGGTTTCACCCGGCCGGCACATTCCGCTACCCTCATAAAGGCAGATGTGTCGTGCCTGGTAGTGAAACCCTAAGGTATCTAAATATATGAAAGACTCATAAAGGACTCACCCGGCCGGTACATTCAGCTGCCCTCACAAAGGCAGATGTGTCGTGTCCGGTAGTGAGATCCTAAAAGCATAGACAGCCCCTCCCCCACTTAAACGGGGAGTTACACCTCAAGCCTTTACCTGACCCTCACACCTTCTCTAGCTTCCAGTAGGTCTTTCAGAGAGGTATAAAATTGATTAGAGTCAACAACATGCACAAAATAAAGGTGGTCCCAATGCGAACTATGAGATACGGAAAGAACCTGAAACCCAAGCAACTCTAGAAATATGAAAGAGTCAAGGCAAGAAATAAGACTTGATATGACCTTAGGGGAACTCAGATTAAGAATAGAAGCAAGAGTATGGAAATCTTAATTAAATAAGATCGCCTCGCCACTACATGTCTCAGCTCTATCTAACTTGAGGGCAAGCTAGACTCTAAGTTAGGGGGGGTGATAACCTCCTATTTTGGACGATTATCTTAGTCTTTTTCTTTAGTTTTCCATACTCTTTCTAATCTAAAACTATACATAACCCCAATTTTACCCTTTTTCTGTAAATATAACATCATACTAACTTTTCCCCTTTCATACATGCAGAAAAACACAAAACAAAATTACAAAAGAATAACTCAATCCCGAGACCGCATGGAGTTCAAACGGTCCTGAGACCGCATGAAGCCAAACGGTCCCGAGACCGCATGAAGCCAACCGGTCCCGAGACCGCATGGAGTCAAACGGTCCCGAGTCCGCATGGAGTTCAAACGGTCCCGAGACCGCATGAAGCCAAACGGTCCCGAGACCGCATGGAGTTCAAACGGTCCCGAGACCGCATGGAGTTCAAACGGTCCCGAGACCGCATGGAGTTCAACCGGTCCTGAGACCGCATGGAGTTCAAACGGTCCCGAGACTGCATGAAGCCAAACGGTCTCGAGACCGCATGAAGCCAAACGGTCTTGACACCCAAACGGTCTCGAGATCCAAATAGTCTTGAGGTCCAAACGGTCTTGAGGTCCAAATGGTCTCAAGGTCCAAACGGTCTTGAGGCCCAAACGGTCTTGAGATCCAAACGGTCTCAGGCCCAAACGGTCTTGAGGTCCAAACGGCCTCCAAACCGTTTGGACTTCACTTAAGGCCTATAAATAAGACCCTAAGGGTCCTCCACAAGGGGAAGTTTTTTAGACGCCCAAAAGGCTGCCTCAATCACTCCAGAGCTCTTGCTACTTCCATCCTCTGCCCTGGGGCTGTCGGTCTGGGACCCATACTCCATCTTGAAGCTGCTTTCTCCTTCTTCGCCGAAGAAGGTGGGAAGGGGAGATCTCATCATCGTGCAACCTTTGAAGACCGGTGGATTGTTTCTCTCTCTCTCCAAGGGGTTGATCTTCCTCTCTCCTTCGTGGGGATGATACTCTCTCTCTCCGTTCTTTCCTCCTTCTTTGTCCTAGGCATGAGCGAGTAGTCTCTCTCACTAGGGTGCGGGGAGTAGCCCCGCTACCCATGTTTTCATATCATGTAAATGTAATCCATGACTTGTAATATAGAGTTCTTATCTTTTCAGTTCGACATCAAACGATTAATGAATGCATGTTTCTTGATCTCCAACTTGTGTTATCCTTTATCTTTTAGTATGAATTGTCTACGTTTGTACTATTAGATTCGAAACTCATTTGTATGTTGGTTCTTGGTGCATGTATCCACCATGCATATGTTTCGGTATCTAGAAGTGTATCTCAAGAAGTGGAGTAAACTCACTATCATCCGTTGCACTTTCATACTATGAAATGGAATCAGTTGACGTATGGAAATGCAACCTTGGTATGTCGAGGAACACACTTTGCGAGGGGAATGATGCAAAGTAATGTGACCATTTTTTCGGGAATGGCTGGCGTTGCAACATTCCCGCACTTCTCGTAGTTAGCTCTCTGAAAGGAAGCTAAGCCTACAAAGATACTAACTGACTAGACTCTTTTGCAGGTTATGTTTTTGCTTTGCATGTGTTGATCCATGTGTAGTGGCGGCGAAAAACCGATCACACCCTAGTGATCTTTTATCATAGTTTAACTCATTAGATTTACCTGCTTTCTTTACTTTTCATGTTCTTAGTTAAAAACATCAAAATCCAACTTTCGATATAAGTCACTACTAGTAAGTAACCGAGTGAAGTTCCATCCGCTTTCCATCTTGTTGCTTGCAACAATACCGTTGTCATGTGGATTCGACCCTTAACTATACTGCGATAAGACTTCCACGTATCTTAGCATACGTGGGTGGAGTTTTCTATCTAGTATAAGCAAGGCTAAACTTAAAGACTTACCATCTTTAGGATTTTTAGTGGTGCATGCAATTCCACGTAAGTGGAAGCTCCATCAGCAGTGTATAAGTAATACTTCCCTTGAACCAAATCAATCACACCAAAAACTTACCTTCTAGCATGTGAAGAATAGGAGCATCCTTAAGCTAACAATGATCACAAGCCTACCAGAAACTTACTTTTTGGCATGTGAAGAAGAGAAGCATCCTCCAGCCAGCAATGATCAAAAGCCAAGCATGTCAATGAGCCGAATGACTTATCTCGCGTGCATAGATGGGATTGAAAACAAAAATAGATAAATAATTAAAGGGAGAGTTGTGGAGGATATAGATGGGAAGAGAGAAATTTATTATGTACAAGAGAGGTGGGGAAGAAAAGAAGGTGATGGATATAGTGGGAAGACAGAAGGGGTCAAAGAAACTTGCATGAGAAAGGAGGAAGTTATGGTAATACGTTGAAGGAGGGAGTGTGAAATTTGTTGGATGGTAGAGCAAGTCTATTTTTATAGGAATAGAGGTACAAATAATAGAAAAGTTGGTGGGGGAAAACGTAAGAAGAGAGGGAGTCAAAGGGGAGACTAATTTAAATGCTTTTATTCTGACTGGAACATGCAGAACTAATGGGGATTCTATCAAAAGGAGGAGGACATAGAGGAAAAAGAGTGATGAAAGGGCATGAATAAAAAGAGATAGAGATGAGCACGTTTTGCACCACATAAATAGATAAAACTAAAGATGTTGGTGAATGTCTCGTAATCGTCTATGTTATTATCTTTTCACATAAAAAAAATAATAGGGAGAACATGGTTGGGGATATATATTAGTAGGAAAAAAAGGAAATGATCATAAAAGATGCTATAGGAACTGAACAATTGAAGAAGATATCATAGGGAGGTGGAGGTTACATATTTACATGCTCATATTGGGGCAAGTAGGGTTGTATATAGATTTAAAAAATATTCAAAAATATAAATGTTGTGAAATAAGGAGTGAAGGAGAGAGTGTGTGTTAATCACATGCAACAACTCAATGGAAAGTCCACAGAAAATAGTATTTCTTGAACATGGGAAAACTATAGCTAGTGGTCAGAGATTAGTTTCTTGGGAGAGAAAATGTGTGCAATTAAGGAGGGGGAGATATAAAGTTAGGGGAGTAGTTGGAATTTGACATAAGATAAAAAGGAGAGAAATCATGATGATGGTCAACATAGATGGATAGTGGGGAGAGGGACCTATTTCAATAAGGGGAGACAGACCTATTTCAACCTGCTAAGAGAGGGAGTGGAACAATTTTTCCAAAAATAGTGTGATAATGGGTATAGTTATTGGAGCTAGTTTCCTAGAGTCACAATAGTTCTCACAAAAACTATTGTGAGAAGAGAGTGAGTGGAGTAGAGAGTGACATTTCAAATACTTGATTCTGATTTGTTGAGGATGTTTCAATGGAATGAATTTGTAAATGTTTAAAGACTACCTAATTTTATAGTAGTATAGATATACATATGTATGAAGATATACATATATATACATATACATATATATCCATACACACACACATATATATATGTATATATATATATATATGATCATAAAAGTTCAACACATAAAAGTTAGGGTTTATTTTAGTTAAAGTATCCAATTCAGGGTTTCCACATGGTATAATACCAGAAAGATATGAATTAGAATCCATTGACTATAACTAGAAAAATGATAAGATCAGAAGACCAGCATTAGTATCCAAACACCCAAATGAGTCAGCATCTCGAAGGAGAGAGAAGTGTATAGCATGATATGTCCCAAAGAACCAAATAAAGAGATATCTAGGTGATTGCTCAATACGGTGAATAAGAGATGTAGCATACTTCATATCCAATCTACCAAGACCCAAGATCAATCCTAGATCCACATCAGGTTCATAAGCCACCTATTAAAGGAAGATATGAAATTAGGGTGAAGTTCACATTCATTACATAAACCCAAAAAGTTGGCTTTTTAATCATTAGTGAATTAGGTTATTAAAACCACACTATCTTCTAAATCCTTAGCATATTTCACTTTATAATTCTAATTTACATATTATTAGGTAAAAATTGTAGAAATTCTAGCTAGTTAGGAAAATTCCATAAAAATCACACATCGTATTTGGATTAGACATGAAACTAGTATCATTAGATAGATTTTAACTTTTTGATTCCAAAACATATCTTTTCTGATTTATCTAAAATTTTGTTATGAATTTCAAAAAACCCAGTCAATCATAAAGTTTGATAAAGCCATGTATATATTTTTTTGTAGATTAATTTTTTTTCTAGGATGGCCTAATAAGGGTTTACCACATTGCCCGGGCCTATAGTCGGATAGTCTCACAACTCAATGTAACAGAACAAAGTGAAGATGTGAGAACACAAAATTTCCCATGGCTATGCAACAAATAGCAAATCAATTTGAGGGTAAAATGGATTTATGGTCACCAGGGATTGTCGTCTGTAGACTGGAAACATGGTGTAGTCAAATCCGATGAAGGTCTAGAGATCTAAATTGGACATCAAACCTTGTCATCAAAAACCAATATGTTGGATACCTTCTGCTTCTCCATGATCAACCAAACTCAGTGGGCTAAAACATGCCTGAAGAAGGCATTAGTAGGTCAAAGGTCCTCATATGTCATGGCTGCTTCAAGGTCAGACACAAAAAAACAAAATGACGATGCCTCAAACACATCCAAAAATTTAACGTTGTTTAGGACCTCATAGCAAAATAGAATCCCTGAAACCCAAGAAAGCGTAGGAGCTAGCAAAAGGAAACCAATTTTTTTTTGGAAATGACACTACAACAAGACAAAAGGAGGGAAAGGGAGTATACTAGAAATCAAGCAAGGTTATTGTTGCAGGAGGCTTCATGGTGCCTGGCCTGGTGATTACAAAGACTCACCAAAACTTGTGTTGGTTAGGAGATCATCCGTAAAGAAAGGGAGGCACCATGAGGTGGAGAGACTAGGTGAACATAGAAGTTGGGTAGAATCGACCAAAGGAGATGGGGAATTGGTTATTAAGGGTTGCGTGTAGGTTGTGATACTGACATTTAAATAAGAGAGGGTCTAAGGCAAACTACTTCCCAATTGGGGCAGGAGATAGGGTAAGAAAGGAAACAAAAATATTAGTGAGAGCTAGGAAAGGGTAAACCAAAACCTATATAATTTAGGGTTATTCTATGTAGAAAGGAAAGGGGAACCATTATATAAAGGGAAGACAACTTGATATAGGTTAGGAAAGGATATCATTAGGAGAAAATCCAAAGCATTTTGAAGTCTTGGCATGAGAGAAAGAAGGAAAATCGGGAAAAGGAAAAACCTTTGTGGCCCTAGAATTCGTCTGGGTCCAGCGAAAAAATCACTAACAAAATGGAATGGTCTGATTAGTTGGCCCATGTGGTAAACAAGGAGACAAATCTTGATAGAGTAAAAATTGTGAACTTCAGGAAGTTAGTTGCATTCATTAGAACAATTATCAAACTATTCCTTTCACTTTATATGTATCTTTACAAAAACATTGAGGGATCACACAATGTCTAATTAACATGAAAATTTGCACATAGGCTAATTAAGGTATCAAGAATTAGATTTTAATATTGGATTTACTTTTTTAGACTTATATTTTATAGTTTCAATACAAAGAGGGTTTTGACTCAATATATATATATATTTATTATAATATTATATCATCATCATTCATTAATTAGGTCCTATTATCTTCATATTATTGTCAAAATTGTTATTTTACATTATTACGCATGGATTAGGTTATTTTACTCAATTACCTATTAAATTATTTGTTTCAGATTAACTTATATAATGGCATATTTTTTCTATCCATTCATATGAATGTTCCAATTATTATTCCATTTCATATATTAACCATAGTATACCTCTCAGTAGTCATATTTAGTCATTATGCACAAATCAGGTTCCATATTTTTAGGTTATTATCTCATTGGTTTTTACTTATATAAAGCACAAAAAGGGTTACATATTTGAGATAGATATTTTATGTACATTAAATGTTCATGAGAGTTACAAACAAGTGTATCATGATACATTCTTAACTTTGTTTTGTCAAAACTAAAGGTCTAAGAATAAAAACATCACATTAAAGGAATAAGGGTTTCTAAAGTAAAGTAGCTAAGTTTCAGTATGTTACACTTAGAACATTGGTCCAAATTACAAGTACAAGTTTGGTCCAAACTTGGTTCTAAAGCTAGTCCAACTCCAAACTTGTAACTTGACACCTTGAGACACCAATAACTATATACGAGTTTAGAAGAAGTACACAGGGTCAAACACAAGGACAAACTTGGTTAACTATTGAGACCTTAGGTATTATCTTAACTAGGAGATAAAGGTTTATTTTTTGTTTCTTATAGGTTGAAGAACAAACTAAAGTTTAGACAAGAAACTAAACAAAGCTAGGTTGTCAAATAAAAAAAGAGATCAATAATCTTTTTGGTGTTATGATTTTATAAGGGAACTTGGATCATGTTCCACTATTAGGAACACTCATCAAATATGAAAAAACTATGCTCATTATATATACTTAGATTAGTTTAGGAGAAACCATCATTTATGTCCATTCATTCTTCTCTGGGGCTTGGGACTGGTCTTGATTATAAGCATGCCTCTCTCTTGAGATGTCAAACAAACAACCAAGGTAAATCCATAGGATTAATAGATCATGTGTTGAAACACCCTCATGCACATAACACTCCTCCCTACTCCAGATCCATCAAAAAACACTCTCTCAAGGTTATAAGATATCAAAGCTTACATAATTTTAGCTAACCATTCAATCAATGCAATATTCATAGTAGTAGGGATAAAATCATGCTAAGAATATATTCATTTCAATGAGTTAAGAGTATTTACATGGTTGGGAGGGATTGCGGATACTTCAAACCTAAGTCAAATGGATTAGCAATCGTATTAATGAGGGACAATGAAAATTTACTATTATTTGTGGAAATCAACCAAAATAGGGGATGCAATGGAATGAATAGAGTTTAGGGAAGGAGAAGATAGTAAACAAGGTAGTATTACTAACAAATCATTGGTTGTTGAGGCATATCTCCTTCCATTTGGTGTATGATGGTGAAGAAGGGAGAAAAAAATGGTCATATAAAAAGCATGATACATTCTCCTTCCTTTGAATGATAGGAGATGGTGGTGAAGGTTGGCGTGGAGGTTAATGAGATAGGTTGGAAACCTACAACCTTCCTTTTATCAAGGGTTAGCACTAGAAGAACACTTTTTGTGGTTGATGGAGGTGGAAATTGATCGGAAATCTCATCTTTGTCGATGTTTGATGGATGTTATAATAGAACTTTGTGGTCTCCTAAGAGAAGATGCCTGCTCACGTAGATCGGGGGTACTTAATTGTAGAGATTGATAGTTTGCTCAAGGATCCTTGAAGTACTTTTCTGGGAGTACTTCTCTTGCAACCCATGTGAAGGAGCATGTGCTTTGGGTCATGCATACAATGGCGGTGTAGTAAGAGAAACAATCATTAAATGAAGTCTAATATTGTTTTCGGTTGGTGATCCAGTGGCCTCATATGTCAATGAGGTAGTAGCATCATCAATCATTAGTTCTAGCTATCAATGAGTGGCCAACCGATGGTAGAGACTGATAGATCTATCAATTCATGCCATCACAAGCACTCACTAATCAACGAACATCCTATATTTATGAAAACGCTAGACCAATGAAGTAATTCTTCAATGAAACATTTTCCCAATGAAATTGTTGTTCAACTCAAAATTTGGGAATTTCCTATGGGAAAAAAATGTTTTTTTCTTAGTGCCCTAGACATAAAATAATGACCTATCTTATGTGATTTCTAAAAGCATATTGAATATGAATGATGGTGTAAGAAGTAGATCATTTTGACGCAATGATTTTGGTTGATGTTGAATACTCATAGCATAAAGGGGATGTAGTCTGTATGTTAAGCCCAAAGGGAAAGCTCCAAGTGAGAATTGTAAGGATTAAGACATGTGGCCTGATTATGATCAAATAGAACATGCAAGGATGTACGGTAATGTTTGTTTATTATATTAAAGTTATTTCCTATTTGTGTCCATATTACATACTTCTTTGTCTTGTCCTAATTCTATTTTTTCTCTTGTATGATGATGATATGCCAGAGATCTCTAACCAAGTCAAACTAAGCAAGATAATTATTATTTTATGAAAGGGATCTGAGTTGAGTAATTAGATTAAGTAATAAAGTGGAACCTTAGTCATGTAGTGCATTCCATGGAACCGTAGGAGCTACGTCAATGTTTGAAATTAGGATAATGGAACAAATGTCCTTCTAGTAACTCGAGGTTGTGAGAAGGTTCTCATCATAATATATGGTTGACTACACATGAATGATTGGACCTTGTATCTCTAGTGATATGTCGTAATGTGAATGGGATATAATATATATTTCTAGGGTCCATATACCCAAATAGATCGGTGTCGTGACCTGAGTATATAGGATGAATCTGATGGAGCTCTATCTCCTATACAATTAGGTGTGTCTAATCAATAACAAGTTTGTTATACTCACACCAATTGTAGCATAACAAGATCCTTATGATTTTTTATCCTTCTTCAATCCTTCACAGTGGGCTTTGATCTTGTAGTCATAGCTTGTAATTTGGAAGATATGTCGCAAATTAACTAGGGAAAGAGTCTTATATAACTTATACTTAAATAGGTTACAAATGGTAACGTTAATCATGATATTACCATGATGTTAGTATTGATCATCTAAAGAACAATAAAAGATGTAAATTTGTTTTCTTAAGATGGATGGTATTGGTGAATACTATTATTATAATTTGAGATGTCTTGTTTCTTGTGTTATCATACACTTAGATCTTAGTCATTAACTAATGTGTATATGGAATTGAAATGAATAATAGTTCATTTAGTACTTCCTATAATTGATTGTAATAAGTTTTATATGCATGCTTATAGCTTGGCAGGAGTAATTCTCTAGCAGGGATTCTTTATGAGTCTCACGTCGATCTATTATAATGTTTTAGGTATGACGGAACATTGGAAAAGATATGATAATCAAGACATAACAACAGATAACATAGTTTTTTTTAGTGTGCCCATGTACTCCCACTTTCCTAAGTGTTGGGTGGATAGTTGTAGTACATGTTCTATATTTTTACCTTGGTGTTTCCTTACAATTATGAGTTTTGAAATTTATCTCTTTCTTCAAACAACAGACAAAACCCATAGTTTCCCTCAAGTTTGATATCATTCGGCCATAATGACGGCCTTGCAAGGTCCAGTGAGGGCTAAAGGATCTTTGTTGACCTTCTCCAGGCCTTCATAGCCTAGAGATTAAGGAGTCAACTCAATAGATATCTCTCTTAGGGTTGGAGTCGAGCTCTTCCACAAAGTAGGGGATGACTTAGGGTCAATTGATCTAGAACCCTTGATCGTGTGTGTAAAGCATGAGGGTATTGGGGTCATTTCCCCTTGTCCCCAAGGTAGTTCATTTGTTAATAAAAAGGGGGTGTTTTTTCTAGATGGTAAAACTCTTTCCCTTTTTTTTGTTTTTTCTGTAAAGTGCTTAAAAAGGATATAAATAAGAAATGAAAAGGCATTATACAAATTTCATACCACATTAGGACCTATAACAAATAAAGAGTATATCCAATCCAAAAAATGTAGAAATCTCCACACCCCCCAACAAAAGCACCCCAAAGAATAAACATCAATCCCCCATAAGATCGATCAAACACCATCCAGAGGTACATAATTCATCGCTTCAGATAGAGAAAAATGACAAATCAGAAGACTATGAGAACCATACCACTTGTCACGCATACACATGGCATCAAAAACACTGACACCTTAAAGGATATCAGTATCATCATCAACATTCTTCTGCTTCCCAAAGCAAACTACCTAACATACTTCAGGATTTATAAAATCATATAATGCATCAACCAAAAAATTTAGAACTCAAAAATCCCCCATCTACTCTTCAAGCACAAGGACAAAACATGAGGAACACATCAAGCACATACATCTTTCACACCACAATGGAACCAGAGCTTCACACCTCCAAACAAGATAGCATCATTCGTAGGTTCATTTTTCATAAGCAAATAGAGAATATCAATATAATCTACAACATTCATCTATGCCCCCAAACAAATGACTTGTCTCAACAGGCTCTTAGAGGATATTAGAATCCTCATCAACATTATTTTGCATCCCAGAGAAAACTATGTCACACTTAGGGCTCCATAAAGCCATAAAAGCATAGAATGCAT
This sequence comes from Alisma plantago-aquatica, assembly GCA_963693085.1. Classification (NCBI taxonomy): domain Eukaryota; kingdom Viridiplantae; phylum Streptophyta; class Magnoliopsida; order Alismatales; family Alismataceae; genus Alisma; species Alisma plantago-aquatica. Next base: position 411,727,750 of record OY856413.1, read on the forward strand.
GCAACAATAATTTTAGAACTCAATCATCTCTTGTCTACTCTTCAAGTACAAGGAGAAACACAAAATAGACGTCAAAAGCAGATAAATCTTTCAAACCACAACAGAACTAGAGCTATGCACCTCCAAACAAGCATATCATCATTATCAAGTACATCTTCAAAAAGCAAATGGAGAATTGATACAATCTTCACCATTCATCTATGCCCCCCCCAAAAAAAAATTACCTACCTCATCATGCTCTATACAAGAATAGAAACTGTGCATCTAAATATATAGAACCCATCAACTCCATTCAACTCTTTGAATTCAAGGACCAACAATAGAGGTAAGAACCAAATATAAATACAACCCCATGACTAAGTTCATCAAAGAGCTTCAAAATATTTAATAGCAGCTTTCCAAACTAATTCACCAACTCTATATGTACCCTGATGAACTCTTCTATTTCTTTCCATCCAATTGTGATTCAAAATAAGAGGAAACATCAGTCTAGTAGACATACTCTTCAAACTCACAAGGTCATTCTAGTTCACAGGGATATGATCGATCCTGTCTTCAAATTTTGAAAAATTCCTTAAGATTTTGAGGAAAGGGCATTGAAAAATAGCATGGTGAGTATTTTCATAACCAATCATACATAGAAGAAAAAAAGAAGCAATAGAGATACCCCTCCTTTTAGTGTAGTCAGACATCGACAATTTATTGTGCATGGCCTTCCATAAATGGATAAGACAACTAATTTGACATTTGTACGCCCAAATCCATTCTAAGACAACATCCTCGACTTCCTTACTTATAATATTATCCCAAACCAACTTTCTATAAGCAGATTTCTTTATTGAGAAAGTAAGAGGATCATTATCTACAAATCTAGGAAAACAATCCTTCAGAACTTTATTCAACACATGAGAGAATCTATTAGATGGGACCTTCTATTTACTATTAGAGATATTAATCTTCATAAGTGAGTCAATGGGATAAACATGAAGGATTAACATCTCTCTTCCAATAACACCAGCCAAAGATCTTAAGAAACACCATGGGCACTTCCAACGCAGAATCTCTTGAACCAATATAAGATTCAATCAACGGACGAAGATCATTCCTAACCCTGAGGATATTATTGGAAAACCATAAAGAATTTGAAGACTCTTCAACAATCTAGAATGAATTTATCTTTAGGTATTTCTCACCAATTCATCTAACCCATAATGAATCTTTCTTACTAGCTACATACCATACATTCAAAATAAGTCAAGATCTCACAACATCCTTGCTTTTTCTTAAACTAAGACCACCTTATTTTTTGGAAGAGTTACTTTTTCCCATTTGATCAGGTAAAGATTTATTTTAGTATCAATTTTCTCCTAAATAAAATCTCTACAAATGTTATGTTTCTCATCGAGAGTAGAACTTGGAATGGGAAACGAAAACACCCAAAATAAGTACATAGATGACATAGTAGATTTGATGAGATCTACCCTTTATACAATAGATAATAATCTAGCCTTCCAACTTTCCATTCATTTCATAACTCTATCCACTAAAGACGGGAACTGTTTCTTCATAATTTTCCCTACAAACAAACAGATCCCATGATATTTTGAATCATCCATATTTCCAACTTTGATCCCTAGAAAATTAGCCATATTATCTCCATGAGCCTTCTAATTGGTTGATCACCAACCCTAAATAAGAATCCAACTTGTCAAATAGCTTCCTAAGATTAGTAGTACTACAATCACATGCTTTAGTAGATGAGAACAACATAATTTCATAGAATCTTGAATAGGAAAAACAAAACTCTTAAAAACATATTTCTTCATCAACTTAAATAATCTTTGCTGAATAATACAAACAAAAATGGAGCAATATGGTCACCATGTCTAACTCCATTGGATGGCCAGATAGAATCAATAGGTTCTCCAGTCACAAGGACTTGATAATATGTATTTTTTAAGATAATTTCAATCCAACGAATCCTGGTGGATGGAAATTCCATTTTATAAAAAATATAGAATAAATATGTCCAACTCATAGAGTCGTATTCTTTAGAGATATCAGCATGGACACACATATTAGACACAAAAAACTTCTTGAAATCACTCACATTCTTTATAGTAACCTGAAAAGCATCCTTGATGCTCCTACCCTCCACAAAATCACATTGATTTAAATCAATAGTAGAGGGAAAAAGAAACTAGAGTCTATTAGTTGAAATATTAGAGATAATATTATAAAGAGTGTTTGTCATGGAACCATCTATTACCCAAATCCTTACTCCAAATGACTATAAAGTCAATCACAATAGGACCTAGGTTTTCATCCTTAGCATGGTATTACCTAGGCACGTATGTGGAAGCATAAATCTTAGCATACATGATAATAAGATAAAAGCACCAATCATAATCTCAACATTCAACAAGTAATAAAGAAACATTCTTTTTTTACAAGATTTCAGTTACAATTTTAGAGTACAATTTACACAAGTCTACTCATGTACACTAGGGATCTTACAAGAAGAACACCTGAGATAGGTCACCAAGGCCATAAGTTATAGTCATCTCTAAACATATAAAATATGTGAAACAAGGTGGATAAAAAACACGAGGTGTCGAGTACAGGTCTAAAAGATACATATACATATGCTTTATATAACGAAAAGATTTTCATAAGTAATTAACAAGAATGAACAAGTTAAGTTCTTAGAAAAATGAGAGACAATATTTTATGTCACTTCACTCCAATTATAATAACAACATCATGGATTCATATGTCCTTTGACTACTTCCCATTGGAAGAGTTCATAATGGTGCTCAAGATTAGCTAACCCTTTTTTATGTTTGGGACCTCATGGCCATCCTAAAGAGTTAAACATGTTTCAACATTTGTATAATGAAGCTCTATATTATGTGTTCAAGTTATAAAATAATGAGACGAAACAAGCATCGAGTGCATATTAGAATACTACATGGAAATATTTGACCAAGTAAACAAGCATACATATGTATCACATTTCAAGCAACAAAGCCATAGTCTTATACTTATTTAAAGATCATACCTCATCCATAGGTTACATAACCTATCCTTGACCATCTAGATCTCAAGAAACACATGGTTAAGCACAAGATTGCATAGATGTATTAGATTCTCATCATTAACCATAATTAGCTCCATTTTGGGGTTTTGGACTAGTTAGGTTCAAAGTTTCTTACATATATCATGATCTTATATTGATCTAGGGTCCATCGTGAAGGAGGGTTTTAAGTTTAGAGTCATTCCTAGGTTCTATTCGTTTGATATGCCTATTACAAGGTTTGAGCCACTTATGTCCAATTTAGGGCCAAAAGACTTACAATAGTGCAAAAAGGGTTGTATCTTGTCAAGTCAAGATGTCCTAGTGTAATGGGTGATTTGGACATCAAGGTATGGATATAAATAGAACAAACAAATATAGGTGGATGTCCCCAAGGGTCAAGGTATCAAGGTCCAACATTGGTAATAACATACCTACAAACAAGCACATAACAATATAGTTCACATATGCAATCAAGATTCAACATGATACTAGGGTGTGACATCCACATCCAAGACATAATGAGGGAAAGAGTGATCCCTTATTTTGTAGAGGGGGACATAGGGAAAGAATTCAAATAAACCTTAAGGTACTAAACTACAATTCAAGTCACATAGGTTCCATTAGGCAAACTAGATTTTGCACACCATCATAAAGCAAGGGGGTTGATCATTGACAATAAATTCACAACACATCATGAATATAATAATTTAAAGGTTCCACAAGGTTTGGATGCATCAAATGGGTCAAGAACCCCATTTGTATAACTTTCAACATGCATCATCATAGGTAATTCATATTCAATAATCTCAATCCATATAGACAAGCATAGAAATTAGAGAATCATGGTTGAGATTAGTGTCATTAAGGAGTACATAAAACTAATTTCAAATTTAGGGAGAGTTCAGATGACCTAAAGATGCAATATTTTCACTTTGATATGGATTCATAGAGCGAGGAAGAGCATAAATGAAGAGAGAGAAAAGTATAATAGATGAGAGAAATCTATGTTGTCATAGTGTTGCACAAGGTTATAGGTCTCCAGTTAGTCAAATAAGAATTATTTGTTCCTTTAGATAATAGGGTGATAAAGGTATTGTTAACCTCTTTCAATACATTTTCATTACAAAAAATCATTGTTTACATCAAATACATCATCTCCAATCACTTTCCAAGTTCTTTTATAGAAATGTCTATTGAAACCATCAAGAATAGGAACTTTGTCATCATTTAGGTTATTCATTACCTCCTCCACTTCTTTACATGTAACATGAGAAATAAGGCTAATTTGGTGAGAAGTAGACAACCTCATTCCATTCCCACTATCATTGTAGACTCTAGTCAACACATCATTTTTGCAAAATAGTTCAAAACAAAAATTATAAACAACATCTTTTATATCATCTTCATCATTCACCATTATACTATTCACCATATGATTCTTTATATTATTTCTATTTTGACGTCTCTTAAGGGATGAATAAAAAACTTAGTTTTGTAAATACCATTCTTCAACCACTGAACTCTTGATTTCTACCTCATAAACGACTCTTCAATGTCACCGACAACCTTAGATTCCATATTCAACTTTTTAGCACAGGATCACACATTCTCATTAAAAAGATTTAAGTCAGCAACCTTCTAAGAAGCTAAGGCATTCTCTCTGGCTAAGTTGGCTTTTTAGGAAATATCCCCAACCAACTTTTTATTCCACTCCATTAGTTTTTGTTTGAGATTGCCAAGTTTTTCATACAATGTAAATGTCGCATAGACTTCAAACTTCAACTTTTTATGCATTTTCCAAAATAGTATAGAACCATCAATAGACGTCTAAGCAATGATAAATCTAAATGGAGTTTTGAGTTTCCTGGGATTTCTAATATAAAGGCAGATCCTCCTATGATCACTTACTATATTAGAGATACACTCACCATTTTAAACATCAGTGTGACATGAAAATATTATTATGCAAACTCTTATCAATCTTGGAAGTAATAGATTCTCCCTGTTCTTGGCGATTATCCCAAGTGAAGTGCATACCACCCAAATCAAGTTCATACATGCCACAACTGAGAATAAAATCATTGAAATCATCCATTGATTTCTTAGATGGTGGTTTCTAACCTACTTCCTCACTATCCTTTCTTACAGAATTAAAATCACCAATACTAGCCCAAGGTTCAAAAACTTTAGCATTAGCATCTTCCAAGAAGCACTAGAGATTCACTCGATCTAAGTCTGCTTTATAACCATATACAGTAGAAAGACAAAGGATAAAACATCACATTGGACCATATAATGAATGACATGATAACACTCACATAGTTTCATAATTTGATAGACCTCCTCCTTCCATATGATTAGAACTCTACCAAGGATGTGAGAGTTATTTTTTGAAAGCCATTTTTACTCTGGAAAGAATTTATAAAATTTTGAACTTTACCAAAATGAAGTTTTGATTCATTGATGATAATGATATCACTTTTACACCTTCTTAACTCTTCTTGAACATCATGTCTAGCACTTTATTATAAATCCCCCTAAGTTCATTTAATACCTTGGGATGTTATGTTGTCAGCCTCAACATCTTCATTGATGATCTCTAAACCCCAAACTTGTTATGCATTCGAGAAAAAATAGAATTAGTAACCCTGTGAAATATCCCCACACTAAGCTTAGCATTGCATTTAGGAGGATATTTATTTCTTCTATGAACTTCTTGAAAACATTCATCATCCTTCTCATGCAAGCTACTATGACTTGGAGAACCTTCATAAAAAATCAAAACAAGTGTAGAAAGAATAAATCTACTATTTTCAATAGCCTTAGCAACATGTCTCTAACTAATTCAGCATTATGGTGAGTCCCAACATCATTAAAACAATAAAACCATAAAAAGACTCCACCCTGACATTCTTTAGAATAGAAATACCATAATTCTTCTCCATCCACACCTATTTTTAAGGTCTAAGATTAGCAATCATATGAAAATCATCATGGCCAAAAAGACCACAAGAGACACATTTATAAGGAAACCATTAATAGACCATATCTAGTTTGTGTTCATCTCCATCATCAACTGATAATATAATAGAGTTAGGAAATTTAGCCTCCATAGAAATTAGAACTTGGATCCTAGCATATTAAATCCTTGAACAAGACTTAGTAGGTTCATCCATTCTAAAAGGATTCCCAAGAAGCAAACCAACCCTTTCAAAGATCCTGCTATCCCTAAGTTCAAGGAGAAGGTTATATAAAGGAACCCACATTGGAACCTCTTACCACCTAGTTTTAACAAAACTATCTCTCAGTTTCCACTTTGTCATAATCATGAGCATGTTATTTACATACCAGTTCCCAAATAGATCATAGTTCAACTCTTGCAGATCCGAGAACCTTACAAAAAAAACACTCTCTCCTCTACTAAAAACCTCCAGCTATCCTTTTAGATTCTAGAGCCAAGCTAAGTAGCTTATCAGAATCAGAGATGAGGTGTGAAGTTGACGATGCAAATGATGAGACACTTGTTCCACTTTCCAGCATTCTCCAATGCTTCAAACATAGGATAATCAATCTTCTCATCCACCACTATAATATCCTTCCGCTTGAGAGAGACAGAGCATACGAGTCCTTCATCTTAAAAAACTCTATCCAACTTCTTAGATCTTGATAGAGAAAAAGTTGTGATAAGCTATCTTCACAATGTAGAATGCCTTCACCCTTCCTCATCCATAACTGTCCAGGTCCTTGGGATGGAATCCAACAATGCAATATTGACCTTTTAGTCACCCTATTGGTCGCCCACCCAATCATCTTACCTGCATAATTTTTATTAAAAAGGGGTTCTTTGGTGATGCGGAAATCTGCAATTGGTTGAAACATGATTAAATTGTAATAATTATAGAAATTGATTGGTAGAGTGGATACTAATGATAATTATATGCAAGCCATAATTTTCATGATATAATGTTGATATATTATTCAATTGATGAAAAATGATCGAAAATAATGAAAATGCTTCGATATGATTAATCTCTAAGTTAGGCTTACACAGAATGACTAATTAGGGTTTCTAGATCTTATGACTCATAATATGACAAAATTAAGTTTGTTGATCCTAAACCCTAGATTTGATGGATAACATGTCAAATTCACTGATTACGTGTAATTCTTTGAATAAACTGATATCAATTAATAATAACAAGATCCCAATATATGATGATGATGTATATTATGGTTTTAAAGTCATTAGACCCATATGCATGTAAATTAGGGTTTCAAGAGCTAACCATTATATCAACCCCAGACATAAACCCTATACTTAATCATGATTAGTAGCATTTGGATAATGGTGACAATTTCTAGTGATGCTTCATTAGATCATGTTGATTGCTTGAATCTACATATTCTTTATTGGTTGGATCATATACTTGAAGTACTTGATGGTTATACTACAATAGTTCTTCATGAAGGTAGTGGTTATTTTATGAGTACTCACATATATTAACTTCTATATCTGCATATGATTTTTCATTAATTGATGAATAAATTGTTTTTTTGTCAGTTAATCACACTTTGTTATTATGCCAATATTTGTATCATATAAAGACAACAATAAGATGTTTTTAAACCAGGGTTAGACCTACCAAGGGGTAGAGCATACAAGTTCAATATGGACATCAAAGTGATTATACCCCAGGTGGAATGACAAGAATGTGTTTGATTATCTAAAAGAAAATATATGTTTATGTCTACAACTATTTAATGTTGAGTATGTATGTATGTACATGAACATTTTTCCATGCATCTAGGTAAACAAAATAGCAACAAACTCATATGTGTTTGTTATTTGCCATTTTAGGTAGCTAGATTACAATAAATATTGATTATATAAAGAATTGGAGATTCAGATGAATACACTAAAGTTTACAAATATAAAGTCACAAGGAATATTTGATAGTCATTAATCTTTCTCCATATAGTATTATCTCTATATGTAGTTTCTCTTTTACTTATAAAGTTGATACAAAATACATCAATGAGGAAAACATTTTTTGTATCACTTAAAGTTATGAAATGAAATTATTTGTTATTTCTTAATCATGGATCATGGAATAATGAGATTATGACCCCTATTCCTCTGATATGCCTTCAAAATTGGGTATCCAATGGTAATATCAAAATTTCTATGGAATTAGTGTACTATTGTATTTTCATGAATGTGGATCTTCTCCTAATCTATATGACGAGATTAATAAATAGGTTTTAGTTATTTTTCTCTATCAAGACTTCTTGTTGAAGGAAGTTGATGACAAGTAGTAAGCTTTTGGATGATATGATGTGAGGTTTTATAATGATTGTTTGTAGTTGGATCTGTATGGAGTTTACCTTGTTTGGATTTTTCTTATTCATTGTAATGGTCTCTAGTTTTAAGCTCAGATTTGTTTAAGGAATATTTGTAATTTCCCGATCTTTACGATCAAATTTTTACAAATTTTTCATCAAAAAATATAAAAAAACTTTTTTCATTCAAGAAATTTTCTCAGAATACATGATGTTCTTAGAAAAGATACAAATACATAGAATACTAATAAATAAAATTTCCACAAATATATTCTTCATCTTATAACCAAGGGCATCTTGTGCAATCAATTATATGCCTTTCTTTGATCACTTGTCTTGTCCACCAGAATTCCCAAATGGAATAAAATCATACATGGACCCCAAGAAGGGAAGATCAATTAGTCAAATGATTGGTACAAAATTTATATTTGGAAAATAAGAGTATGAACCTAGCAACAAAAAAAAATTTAGGACAAAATGCAAATAATTAAATAATATAGGAAAGTATTGAATGGAGAAAGGGTTTTCAATGTCAATAGGATTCAATATCAAATTTTGAAACTAGATATTCAAATAATCAACTAGATATCACATGTCAATGTCTATTTTGTCTAGGAAGCCATATGTTCTCTCCTATGGATAATTACAACACACCAACTAAGATTCCTAGAACATTAGGGACTTTATGTCTGTTAACTCCACACAGAGGTGTGGAAGCCCTTTTTCCACGTTTGGACAACATGCTACTATTTTCAGAAATAATTATCGGTGTCATTTCAAAGAGGAAGGCTTAGGTTTTTAGAAAACTTTAGGACAACCAACCCAACTACTATTCATTCTTTTAGTAGGGAACTAAATTTTTCCAAAACTAGTAGAAATTTTGTACCATGATTCAAGAGCAAGCAAATCTAAATATTTCAAGAATGAATCATTACAGATCTACAAGTGTAGGGAGAAATGGGTTACTATTGATTTGGAACCATTCATGTATTATTATTAGGTGTAAGTCCTTATTATTTTCCTAAATTGTATCTTATATTATGGAATCACTCAATGCTATTGATTGTGTTCATGTTAAGTCATCAAATTCATTAAAATATTATATATTGTATGTTATACAATCGTGCCACTTTAATACAATAATATATGTCTCAATATAATATGATATAAAATCATTCCCAATATCTAAGTCATTCATACATATAGAACATTCTTATTCAAAATCTCGTAAGCTAATCGACAAAGTCAAGCCTAGGGCAAAAAAAAATTATTTGTTGATTTCTATTTTAGTCAAAATAGGTTGATCTTGATAAAAATACATAATTTATATGTTATTTACATACCAGAATATCCATATCTCTATGGGTTAACCTTATAACAAGGAAATAACTAGTGAAAGGGCAATTGACTGACTTTTCTCCCTCTCAACTATGCTATTCCTCCTACCCTAGGCTAGACCAACCTCTCCTACACCTTCCTAGCCTCCGATCAGCCCTCCTTGCCTCTCCCACCTGTAACCTAGGTGGTTTGGTGACCTGCTTGTGGCATTTTCCTTCTCGTTTGGTGGTCATTTGATCTCAATCTGACTAAGATGGCCTCCAACCATAGGATCAATCCAACCTAGATGGCCCCCAACTGTAGGAAATGAACTGCCCCAATTGAAGCTCCATCTTACTCATCTTCCCTTAATATCAAGACATGTATGATTGCTTTAGTAGTCAATTGCAATATCCATCACAAGAGGAATCAAATGGATATTGTAGAGAATAGTCCAGCAATCATGTATTGTCTATGTTGAATAACATTTGAGTAAAATGGGCTTGTTACATTCTTCATCAAATGACCTGCTTCGACTCAAGGAAGAACACCACTGGTACCCGTCTCCCTTATCAAAACTTGGTCTATGGTGTGTATGCTCACCACGTTGAAAAATATCTATTCCATGACCTTGGCTACAAACCAAGTCACAAAAGAGTTTTCATTAGTGAGACAACCATCAAGAAAACATTTCTTCCTACCTCCTCAACCACACCAGGTGCCTCTACCTCCACACAGGCCCCTCCACCACCACCACCCTGACCTGATTGTGCCTTGTGTTTTGTTTCCAATGAAGCCCATGTGGGATATATGATACATAAACAAGCATACAACGTTTAGGTTCAGGACCACATCCACCAAGACATCGTTCAAATCACATCACACATGAACCCATCCTGTAGCCTTCCCTGCCCACCCTACCAGGATTATCCCGGTGCTGACTATGCTTATTATGCATATCATTAGTTCTACCCTGACCCTCCACATGTTGCTTCTATTGCACCCCCTGCTACTTCTAATGGTGGACCTTCCCCTACCCCTGGTGCTCTTCCGCTTCTAGCTTTTCCTATTGGCCCTACCGCCTCTCTACTTGTTGGCTATGATGGAGTTTCTACTCCAACCTTTTCGAATGCATTACATGCATGTGACATGTCTTGGGCTAAGGAAAATTCCAGATGGCCTGGTACTCATGATTTTTGGACCTCCTATTGATGAGGAAATGCCTGACTAGGATGTTGAGGAAGAAGTTGGAGATGGTGATCATGTTGAGGATTCTAGTGATGATGGATCTTCTATTGGTGATGATGGTGAGGCCACAACTACTACCACTACTACACCCTCAGATGATGAGGAGGATTACCAGCCAGATCCCAAGGATGATGATGTTAATGATGACCCAATTGATATAGATAATCTAGATGTTTAATTCATTCTCTTTAGCATGCTTATCTAGATATGTTTCTATATACTTTTTATGAATCGAACATTTAGGCACTGTAATGAAGGTTTACTATTTTCTTCTATTATCGTTTGTTACTAACTTTTAGTTTTCATATCAAGAGAACATATCTAGTGTTGTAATCTTAATCGTATGCATCTTTACTCTTTGTTTGGTTACATCTTATGAGTTGATGGTATGTGCTCCCATATTTTGATTATGACTCTAGATTCCTTGTTTCTCTCTATTTTGTCACTTTTTGGTGCTTGCTTTAGTAGTTTCTTGTGTAGTTTGTTCTTGTAGAGAACAATTGTGTTTTATATCTCTTCTACTCCCTTGCCTTTTTTAAATGACAAAGGGGGAGAAAAAAATGAGATCTCATGTATTGTAGGTGCAAAAGGGGAGAAATGAGCTCAGACATATTGAAATCATTGCTTATGTGATATTTTCTAGTCAATTATCTAAAATATCATGTGACTTGCTAGAGGACCATGTAGTATATTTATGTGCTATGGTTGTTTGTAGAAAAACTAACCATGTAGGTTAAAGTAAGAATGAATTGAGGGGAAGAAATTAACATTGTTCATTCATGTATCCCCTTACAATTCATAAGGTAATGGTTTAAATTTTCATATTCTTTTCAATATGTTAAGAAATGGTTTATCATTGTCAAAAATGGGGAGAATGTTGACCAAAGAGTTATACATTGTCCATATTTTGATAGTGACTTAACCATTCCATTCATATGTGACTAATATGTCTACTTGAGATTGATTTCAAGCATTAGGTACATGAAAAGGATCAATTCAATTAAGCCCTAGCTTGATCAAGTTCAAGTCAAAAGCAATGCAAATGCACTTTTGTGGAAAACACCCTAAAACCCTTAGGATGATTTTTGTAATCATTTGTATTGATGCTATGACTTGTAACTAATATGAGAAAAATCAGCTCTTAATTCGAATGTTTAATCACTCTAAAGACATTTTCTAAAATACATCATAGACTATTTTTCAGTCGAGTTTCTCCTGTGACAAAACTCAACTGACATCTTTGATGCATTTTGAGAATGTCTCAGTTTGGTCGAGTTTCAATACATAGAACTCGACTAACAACTAGAACTGGTAAAACCAATTTTAAGTGATCAAATGAGTTTCTTCCAGGATAAACTCGACTGATGCTTCAAATTTGCTTTGTCATAGTGCAATCAGTCAAGTTACCTTTATTAAAATTCAACAAAATTTGTTGCATGGAGAATGCTGAAAAAGTTATTCTAACGTTGGAGTGTTGCAAAACTGAAAATTGTATATGTTTCAACACCACAAATAGTAAGAAAAAATTCCTTAGTGCTCCTAGCCTCTATTGGACATCTCAACTATAAATAGGACCTCTTGAAGTTCATTCCAAGGTTGATCCTTGATTCTATTCAAGTTCATAGCTATAGTTGAGTGCATGTAGTCCACTTGAGCCCCTTTCTCTCTTTTTTTCAAATCAAAATGTCAATATGAGTGAGATAGGATTTGTGTGAGAGAGCTACTTCATTGTATGCTTGTAAATCTCTCAAAGCTTCCCTTTCCCCAACCCCTTTCTTCAAGATAAGTTGGTGAAAGCTTCTCCAAGTGAAGGAAAAGATGCAAAGAGGCTTCCAGGTTGAAGAAGAAGGTGCTAAAGCTTCTATGAGTGGAATAAGAAGATAAAGGCAGAAGATCCACAAGGAGAGTGGGTAAATCCTCAAGGCCAAAGACTTGTTGCAGTGGTAGATCACCTTAGTGAAGGTCTATATCTAGCTACAAATGTGGGTAAGTATTTGGAGGTAGAAGACTCTTGCTCAAGAATAGGTAATCCCTTTGTGTAAGGTTTATTAGCTCCTTTTGGTCCTTAAAAAGGAGTTTGGGTATCCTTGTCCTGGAAAAAGAAGGTCATCTTGTATTTCTTATAATGGAATATAAATATATATGGGTTGCAAAATCCTGGAGCTTGACCTCACTAGGTAGTGGACTAACTTTCTCCTAGTTTGGAGATTTGAACCACTTTAAATAGATTTTTCATTATGATTGTTAAATCTCTCTCATCGTTGGTATGTATGCTTAGTTGAACTTCAAATTCAATATTTGCAAATCCCATATCGTAGTAACTTGAAGGTCTAACGAATTTTGTGCAACTATTCTCTATATATTCACCCCCCTTAGATCCCATTGATCCAACATCCATTCCTATAATAAATACATCTCTCATTTGCATTCAACCTATGTTCCTCAACCCTTTGATCACAAAATCTATTATCAATTCTTTAATCTGGGTCTCCTGCTTTGAAATGACCAGTCGGACACTTGAAGTGACCATGTCCAATATCCTCATGTCGGGTTAGTCGGGTTGGGGTCTTGTACATGTTGATCTTCATCTTCATGTCCATGAAAGGCATTATCATTGTGCCACTGCACACATGTATCTTAGAATCAGATGTAGATAAGAATGGTCTTTGTAAGAATATGGGTATCTTCCTATGCATGTAAATTAGGGTTTCAAGAGCTAACCATTATATCAACCCCAGACATAAACCCTATACTTAATCATGATTAGTAGCATTTGGATAATGGTGACAATTTCTAGTGATGCTTCATTAGATCATGTTGATTGCTTGAATCTACATATTCTTTATTGGTTGGATCATATACTTGAAGTACTTGATGGTTATACTACAATAGTTCTTAATGAAGGTAGTGGTTATTTTATGAGTACTCACATATATCAACTTCTATAACTGCATATGATTTTTCAATAATTGATGAATAAATTGTTCTTTGTTAGTTAATCACACTTTGTTATTATGCCAATATTTGTATCATATAAAGACAACAATAAGATGTTTTTAAACCAGGGTTAGACCTACCAAGGGGTAGATCATACAAGTTCAATATGGACATCAAAGTGATTACACCCCAGGTGGAATGACAAGAATGTGTTTGATTATCTAAAAGAAAATATATGTTTATGTCTACAACTATTTAATGTTGAGTATGTATGTATGTACATGAACATTTTTCCATGCATCTAGGTAAACAAAATAGCAACAAACTCATATGTGTTTGTTATTTGCCATTTTCGGTAGCTAGATTACAATAAATATTGATTATATAAAGAATTGGAGATTCAGATGAATACACTAAAGTTTACAAATATAAAGTCAAAAGGAATATTAGATAGTCATTAATCTTTCTCCATATAGTATTATCTCTATATGTATTTTCTCTTTTACTTATAAAGTTGATACAAAATACATCAATGAGGAATACATTTTTTGTATCACTTAAAGTTATGAAATGAAATAATTTGTTATTTCTTAATCTTGGATCATGGAATAATGAGATTATGACCCCTATTCCTCTGATATGCCTTCAAAATTGGGTATCCAATGGTAATATCAAAATTTCTATGGAATTAGTGTACTATTGTATTTTCATGAATGTGGATCTTCTCCTAATCTATATGACGAGATTAATAAATAGGTTTTAGTTGTTTTTCTCTATCAAGACTTCTTGTTGAAGGAAGTTGATGACAAGTAGTAAGCTTTTGGATGATATGATGTGAGGTTTTATAATGATTGTTTATAGTTGGATCTGTATGGAGTTTACCTTGTTTGGATTTTTCTTATTCATTCTAATGATCTCTAGTTTTAAGCTCAGATTTGTTTAAGGAATATTTGTAATTTCCCGATCTTTACGATCAAATTTTTACAAAATCTTCATCAAAAAATATAAAAAAACTTTTTTCATTCAAGCAATTTTCTCAGAATACATGATGTTCTTAGAAAATATACATATACATAGAATACTAATAAATAAAATTTCCACAAATATATTCTTAATCTTATAACCAAGGGCATCTTGTGCAATCAATTATATGCCTTTCTTTGATCACTTGTCTTGTCCACCAGAATTCCCAAATGGAATAAAACCATACATGGACCCCAAGAAGGGAAGATCAATTAGTCAAATGATTGGTACAAAATTTATATTTGGAAAATAAGAGTATGAACCTAGCAACAAAAAAAATTTAGGACAAAATGCAAATAATTAAATAATATAGGAAAGTATTGAATGGAGAAAGGGTTTTCAATGTCAATAGGATTCAATATCAAATTTTGAAACTAGATATTCAAATAATCAACTAGATATCACATGTCAATGTCTATTTTGTCTAGGAAGCCATATGTTCTCTCCTATGGATAATTACAACACACCAACTAAGATTCCTAGAACATTAGGGACTTTATGTCTGTTAACTCCATGCAGAGGTGTGGAAGCCCTTTTTCCACGTTTGGACAACATGCTTCTATTTTCAAAAATAATTATCGGTGTCATTTCAAAGAGGAAGTCTTAGGTTTTTAGAAAACTTTAGGACAACCAAACCAACTACTATTCATTCTTTTAGTAGGGAACTAAATTTTTCCAAAACTAGTAGAAATTTTGTACCTTGATTCAAGAGCAAGCAAATCTAAATATTTCAAGAATGAATCATTACAGATCTACAAGTGTAGGGAGAAATGGGTTACTATTGATTTGGAACCATTCATGTATTATTATTAGGTGTAAGTCCTTATTATTTTCCTAAATTGTATCTTATATTATGGAATCACTCAATGCTATTGATTGTGTTCATGTTAAGTCATCAAATTCATTAAAATAGTATATATTGCATGTTATACAATCGTTCCATTTTAATACAATAATATATGTCTCAATATAATATGATATAAAATCATTCCCAATATCTAAGTCATTCATACATATAGAACATTCTTATTCCAAATCTCGTAAGCTAATCGACAAAGTCAAGCCTAGGGCAAAAAAATTATTTGTTGATTTCTATTTTAGTCAAAATAGGTTGATCTCGATAAAAATACATAATTTATATGTTATTTACATACCAGAATATCCATATCTCTATGGGTTAACCTTATAACAAGGAAATAACTAGTGAAAGGGCAATTGACTGACTTTTCTCCCTCTCAACTATGCTATTCCTCCTACCCTAGGCTAGACCAACCTCTCCTACACCCTTATTAGCCTCCGATCAGCCCTCCTTGCCTCTCCCACCCGTAACCTAGGTGGTTTGGTGACCTGCTTTTGGCATTTTCCTTCTCATTTGGTGGTCATTTGATCTCAATCTGACTAAGATGGCCTCCAACCATAGGATCAATCCAACCTAGATGGCCTCAAATTGTAGGAAATGATCTGCCCAAATTGAAGCTCCATCCTACTCATCTTCCCTTAATATCAAGACATGTATGATTGCTTTAGTAGTCAATTGCAATATCCATCACAAGAGGAATCAAATGGATATTGTAGAGAATATTGCAGCAATCATGTATTGTCTATGTTGAATAACATTCAAGTCAAATGGGCTTGTTACATTCTTCATCAAATGACCTGCTTCGACTCAAGGA
Source organism: Alisma plantago-aquatica (assembly GCA_963693085.1). Taxonomy (NCBI): domain Eukaryota; kingdom Viridiplantae; phylum Streptophyta; class Magnoliopsida; order Alismatales; family Alismataceae; genus Alisma; species Alisma plantago-aquatica. Next base: position 411,744,367 of record OY856413.1, read on the forward strand.
AGAACACCACTGGTACCCATCTCCCTTATCAAAACTTGGTCTATGGTGTGTATGCTCACCACGTTGAAAAATATCTATTCCATGACCTTGGCTACAAACCAAGTCACAAAAGAGTTTTCGTTAGTGAGACAACCATCAAGAAAACATTTCTTCCTACCTCCTCAACCACACCAGGTGCCTCTACCTCCACACAGGCCCCTCCACCACCACCACCCTGACCTGACTTTGCCTTGTGTTTTGTATCCAATGAAGCCCGTGTGGGATATATGATACATAAACAATCATACAACCTTTAGGTTCAGGACCACATCCACCAAGACATCATTCAAATCACATCACGCATGAACCCATCCTGTAGCCTTCCCTGCCCACCCTACCAGGATTATCCCGGTGCTGACTATGCTTATTATGCATATCATCAGTTCTACCCTGACCCTCCACCTGTTGCTTCTATTGCACCCCCTACTACTTCTAATGGTGGACCTTCCCCTACCCCTGGTGCTCTTCCACTTTTAGCTTTTCCTATTGGCCCTACCGCCTCTCTACTTGTTGGCTATGATGGAGTTTCTGCTCCAACCTTTTCGAATGCATTACATGCATGTGACATGTCTTGGGCTAAGGAAAATTCCAAATGGCCTGGTACTCATGATTTTTGGACCTCCTATTGATGAGGAAATGCCTGACCAGGATGTTGAGGAAGAACTTGGAGATGGTGATCATGTTGAGGATTCTAGTGATGATGGATCTTCTATTGGTGATGATGGTGGGGCCACAACTACTACCACTACTACACCCTCAGATGATGAGGAGGATTACCAGCCAGAGCCCAAGGATGATGATGTTAATGATGACCCAATTGATATAGATAATCTAGATGTTTAATTCATTCTCTTTAGCATGCTTATCTAGATATGTTTCTATATACTTTTTATGAATCAAACATTTAGGCACTGTAATGAAGGTTTACTATTTTCTTCTATTATTGTTTGTTACTAACTTTTAGTTTTCATATCAAGAGAACATATCTAGTGTTGTAATCTTAATCGTATGCATCTTCACTCTTTGTTTGGTTACATCTTATGAGTTGATGGTATGTGCTCCCATATTTTGATTATGACTCTAGATTCCTTGTTTCTCTCTATTTTGTCACTTTTTGGTGCTTGCTTTAGTAGTTTCTTGTGTAGTTTGTTCTTGTAGAGAACAATTGTGTTTTATAGCTCTTCTACTCCCTTGCCTTTTTTAAATGACAAAGGGGGAGAAAAAAATGAGATCTCATGTATTGTAGGTGCAAAAGGGGAGAAATGAGCTCAGACATATTGAAATCATTGCTTATGTGATATTTTCTAGTCAATTATCTAAAATATCATGTGACTTGCTAGAGGACCATGTAGTATATTTATGTGTTATGGTTGTTTGTAGAAAAACTAACCATGTAGGTTAAAGTAAGAATGAATTGAGGGGGAGAAATTAACATTGTTCATTCATGTATCCCCTTACAATTCATAAGGTAATGGTTTAAATTTTGATATTCTTTTCAATATGTTAAGAAATGGTTTATCATTGTCAAAAATGGGGAGAATGTTGACCAAAGAGTTATAGATTGTCCATATTTTTATAGTGACTTAACCATTCCATTCATATGTGACTAATATGTCTACTTGAGATTGATTTCAAGCATTAGGTACATGAAAAGGATCAATTCAATTAAGCCCTAGCTTGATCAAGTTCAAGTCAAAAGCAATGCAAATGCACTTTTGTGGAAAACACCCTAAAACCCTTAGGATGATTTTTTGTAATCATTTGTATTGATGCTATGACTTGTAACTAATATGAGAAAAATCAGCTCTTAATTCGAATGTTTAATCACTCTAAAGACATTTTCTAAAATACATCATAGACTATTTTTCAGTCGATTTTTTCCTGTGACAAAACTCAACTGACATCTTTGATGCATTTTGAGAATGTCTAGGTTTGGTCGAGTTTCAATACATAGAACTCAACTAACAACTAGCACTGGTAAAACCAATTTTAAGTGATCAGATGAGTTTCTTCCAGGATAAACTCGACTGATGCTTCAAATTTGCTTTGTCATAGTGCAATCAGTCAAGTTACCTTTATTAAAATTCAACTAAATTTGTTGTATGGAGAATGCTGAAAAAGTGATTCTAACGTTGGAGTGTTGCAAAACTGAAAATTGTATATGTTTCAACACCACAAATAGTAAGAAAAAATTCTTTAGTGCTCCTAGCCTCTAGTGGACATCTCAACTATAAATAGGACCTCTTGAAGTTCATTCCAAGGTTGATCCTTGATGCTATTCAAGTTCATAGCTATAGTTGAGTGCATGTAGTCTACTTGAGCCCCTTTCTCTCTTTTTTTCAAATTAAAATGTCAATATGAGTGAGATAGGATCTGTGTGAGAGAGCTACTTCATTGTATGCTTGTAAATCTCTCAAAGCTTCCCTTTCCCCAACCCCTTTCTTCAAGATAAAGTTGGTGAAAGCTTCTCCAAGTGAAGGAAAAGATGCAAAGAGGCTTTAAGGTTGAAGAAAAAGGTGCTAAAGCTTCTATGAGTGGAATAAGAAGATAAAGGCAGAAGATCCACAAGGAGAGTGGGTAAATCCTCAAGGCCAAAGACTTGTTGCAGTGGTAGATCACCTTAGTGAAGGTCTATATCTAGCTACAAATGTGGGTAAGTATTTGGAGGTAGAAGACTCTTGCTCAAGAATAGGTAATCCCTTTGTGTAAGGTTTATTAGCTCCTTTTGGTCCTTAAAAAGGAGTTTGGGTATCCTTGTCCTGGGAAAAGAAGGTCATCTTGTATTTCTTATAATGGAATATACATATATATGGGTTGCAAAATCCTGGAGCTTGACCTCACTAGGTAGTGGACTAACTTTCTCCTAGTTTGGAGATTTGAACCACTTTAAATAGATTTTTCATTATGATTGTTAAATCTCTCTCATCGTTGCTATGTATGCTTAGTTGCACTACAAATTCAATATTTGCAAATCCCATATCGTAGTAACTTGAAGGTCTAATGAATTTTGTGCAACTATTCTATATATATTCACCCCCCTTAGATCCCATTGATCCAACATCCATTCCTACAATAAATACATCTCTCATTTGCATTCAACCTATGTTCCTCAACCCTTTGATCACAAAATCTATTATCAATTCTTTAATCCGGATCTTCTACTTTGAAATGACCAGTCGGACACTTGAAGTGACCATGTCCAATATCCTCATCTCGAGTTAGCCGGGTTGGGGTCTTGTACATGTTGATCTTCATCTTCATGTCCATGAAAGGCACTATCATTGTGCCATATCTTTGTAAGAATATGGGAGAATGCAATGAGCCAGACGGTTTCAACTTGCCTAACCCCATCTCCACATAGACGCTATATGGCATCAAATTCACACTAGATCCCAACTCAAATAGGGATTTGTCTATGTGATGTCCCCCTATGTATCTAGGTATGATAGGGGATCCTAGTCTTTCCTCTTCATGAGAAGTGAGTGTTGGATGATAAAGCTCACTTTTCCAGTCAATTTTACTCTCTTTAGTATTCTCCCCATTGACTTTCTTTTCATAGTACACAAGTTCTTGAGAAAATTGGCATAAGATGGGATCTTCTTGATAGAATCCAAGAGTGGAATATTCATATTCACTTGGAAAAACACATCTAGAATGTCAACATTGTGCTTTTGCCACATTTTTACTTTCAGGGGCTCATCCAATGCATCAAGGAATGGTGGTTTACTTGCTTTTGCCTTACTTGCATCAAAATGATTTTCTTGTGGCATGCAATGAAGTGGAACACTAGGGATGGTAGAACCTGCAAATGGAGTGTAAGGTGGAGTACACAGTATCACAAACTTATCACATGGTGTTGCGGTATCATCTTCAACAATTTCAATCAGAACATCACCATTGTGCTTCCTTTACCTTGTTTTATCAACTTTTCCTTGACTTTTGGGCTGCTCGAGAGGTTTTCCACTCCTTAGAACTATCAAAAAACTTCCTTTCTCATGGTGGAGAGGGAGAGATTTTTGGGGTTGTAGAGCAGGTGGAGGTAATACTTGATATTGAAATTGAGGTGGAGGAAAAAAATAAGGTTGGAAGGTGAATTGGTGGGAAATTTGTGGTGATGGAGGGTGAGTAGGTGTGTTAGGCTTGGGATGGCCATGGAAATGATAAATGGGATGCACTTTCATTGGAGGTGTATTATAGAGAATTTGAGTGGAAGACACAGGTCCACTTTTTCATTGAAGCTCATTATGGCCTTTGAAGACAATTTTTTCTCTTGGAGAGCAAGTATGGAAGATAGTTGTTCTATTATTTACTCAAGCCTTGTAACATTTTTTTGGACATCATCAAACCTATTCAACCTCAATAGAACCTCTTCCTCAACCCTTTAGCTATATCTTTTTGTTGTTCTAAGTAGTTTTTTTTTGACATCATCAAGCCTATTCAACCTCGATAGAACCTCTTCCTCAACCCTTTAGCTATATCTTTTTGTTGTTCTAGGTAGTTTTTTTGGACATCATCAAACCTATTCAACCTCGATAGAACCTCTTCCTCAACCCTTTAGATATATCTTTTTGTTATTCTAGGTATCTATAGAAGTGAGGTGCCTTCACTTCTTTATCAAAGGAACCAACATAATTCACAGAATGGCAAGGAACCTTCCCCACTTGGTTCTTCTTCAAACTCAATATTTCTCTAAGAATCATCATCACTTGTGGGCTTGAATCACTATCACCTGGAGATGTCACACCAAAGGGGTGGTCACCATCAATCATCATGCTAGAAGCTCAAATCCTTGAACTTTCCGCTAACAGCTCAAACAAGGGTCATGTATCCTTAGGTGTCCTAGCCATAAAATCTCCTCCATAAGAAGAATCCACTATAGCTTGACTCATTGGAGGGAGACCAGAGTAAAAGAATTGAACTAGCGGCCACAAAGGGAGTTAATGGTGTGGACACTCTCTCAACATCTTCTAAAAGCTTTCCCAAGCATCATGGAATCACTCATTTCCAACTTGATTGAAACTCATATGGCATGCCCCATTTGTGTCAACATTACAATGGAGTAGAACTTCCTTAAGAATGCATTTTCATCTCTTCATAACTCATGATGTCTCTTCTCGAATCATACCAACATTTGGTTTTCTCTTTGAGGGAGAATGAGAACAAGGTCAACCGAATTGCATCATCACTGGATGTCAAAGTCCTAAAGGTGGAGCATACTTCAAGAAAGGAGTCTAAGTGCTTGTAAGGGTTCTCACTCTCTAAGCCATAGAAGGTGGGTAGCAACCCAAGAAGACCTGGAGGGGTGGAAAATTGCTCCTCTAACATTTTTTTCAACTTGATTAGCAATTGGCAATTTGTAGTTGCTAAGCATGAAGTACTCTTAAAGTGCCTTATAAGGTACATTTTGGCCTTCCATCATTTCTTCCTCGAGTGGCTTGTCAAATGCACAAGGCACAACCAATCAAAAGAAAACAAGTTAGCAAACAATATGCACAGAGAATACAAAGAATAAAGAATAAAAAATAGAAATGATGAGGTAAGTAGGAAAAGATCAAAGAAAAACTAACTAGCTAGGCCAAGTTCCTTTCTCCCTGATAGTAGCCCCAGAAAGCTTGGTGTGTTTCTCCTTGCCTTGAGTTACACCTAAACAATTGGGTTTGATTGGATGCAGCCCTAGGGCTCGAACACACTTGGATCTTTTTAATTTGTAATGGACCTAGTCTAACACACTTACTCAAACTAGTTGCCCATCACCCGTAAGCACATGGGGTCATGTTGTAGTATAAGCAAGTGACAAGAAAATGGTCGATCCGTAGGGAGAGAGGGGGCACTAGAGCTAGGTTAATTTGGGCTACGTTCCTAAATATGAGATTAGTCTTTTTAGGGTTTGATCTTGATTCGGGTTGTTTACACTACAATGCAAGAGATTGAACAAGAAAGCAAACTAAGATTGGCAAGCCAAAGTTAACCCTATGCAAGCAATTCTAATTAACAAAGAAGACAACTACTCAAATAAGAGCACAACACTACACTAGACTAACAATTAAGGAACTAGAGCAATTAAAGACCTAAACTAACACTATCTAGATGTAGCAAGCACAAATATGAACTAACAACCCTAGCAAGGACTAACGAACAAGAACTAAGAAATTGATTAAAGAGAAATTAAACTAAGTAACTAAGAAAGAATGAACTAGAAAGAAAGTAAGATGGGTTTTAAGAAAGTTATGGGAAGAGTGGGTCATTTGGAGGAATGTCACATGAATCCAAGTTCAGGGTTGATATAACATGCAAATCCTATCTTTTCATTCTAGATTTCCATACCAAACATTAGGCCAAATGCATTGAAATCTCCCTAGACTATTGGTTGGACATGGATAGGATAAAGTGTGTGAAGGGAACTACACCATAAAACCCCCTATTCATCCTTACGAGGCTCAATTGGACCAATGTCTAGGTGGGATTTCATTTGGATTTCACTAATCTAGGTTTCTATTGTAAGGGTTAGTAGGGAATTGAGAGCCAAGGTAGGAAGGAGGAGTAGAGTTGATGGTCTTTCACGTTATGTACTCACCATCTAACCTTTAGAAAACTCTAGGAAATTTCACTAAAAACTCTTACACTAGCATCTTAGATCTCACACTTAGTTGTAAGAGAAGATATTTGTATGTAAGAATATAGGGTTCTAGATAGGGATCCAATAGTTGGACCAAGGAGTAGTTCCTAAGATAGCCACATACAATTTATTTTCCCCTAGAATCTAGGTGTTATCAAGCATCAAACAATAAGAAATCAATGTTTAGAAGCATAAATCACAAGTGGAATAATGGGAAACAATATATAAGCAAGAGACAATCATCATAGTATGAAAAATATGCTTAATACAAGTTATATACCCCCAACATGGTATCAAAGTGACATTTAATCCCCTTAACATCCCACCAAGGGGCCTTATCTATACATAAAATAAGAAAAAGAAGCGAAAGAATGAGGAATAGAGGAGTGTGGGGCCATAGAACGTGATGACGACTCCTCCTTCTTCACCTCCTAAATGTTGTACCACGAGCTCCTTCCGCCTAGGTGTATGGATAGCATGGAAGTAAGGGGTTTGGTGGTGGAAATCTTAGAAAACTAGGGTTTTGAGGTAGTAGAAGGTGTAAATGGAGCAGGGGGTGGATAGAGGTAGGTGAGATTTCTTGAATGATAAGGGGGCTATAATGAATGCTAACCTTCATGCTATAGACACCACTAGTAAGTAGGGGCAATGTTGGAATTTCAATGGAAAAATATGTTAAGGTTTGGTAGCCACATTGGACATGATGGATGAGGGTCATCCCTATTGTGGTGTATGGGCACAGGCAAGGTGGAGAAGGCTAAAATGATAGTTAAAAATGGGACCTTGGAGGCTCTATGGCTATGGTCGTAGCAGACGCCACAATTGTGGTGGGTGGATGGTGACACGGTTGTGGAGGGTATTCAGTGTCACGGTCATTTGGAAGGCCACGGCCGTAGTGAATCCTTGATATTTTTAATTTTGTACTATGATTTGTCCATGGTCGTGGTAGAGTACCACGATCCGTGGTGAGGGATCAGTTGCTCAACTTTGCTCTTAACTCCTCCAAATGAATGCTTTCTACCTTGGACCAATTTTTTCTATTCAAGGGATGCTTGGGGAAGATATGTACCCAATATCGGTGTGTAAAAACACAAGTATCCTCTCCTTTTCTCTCTTTTACATCCAGTTCATGTACAAAAAGCCCTAAAAAACATGCAAAAAGTAGCCATATTTGCATTTCATATGAAATCACGTTGCTTACTCTGAATGATATTGTCTTGTTTTTTAAGTGACTGTTTTCTACATCTCCTATTCTATGAGGCATGCCAGTGTTGCTAAATAACCTCTCTAGATATCCTTTCTTTGGTTGTCGCAGAAAGGCTATGTAGATACTTTGTTTTGTATCTTTCTCTTTTGATAATACCCTTGTTGGAGTTTGTTTCCACAAGAGTGTACATAGTTACTTGTACCTTTACAAAAAACTCAAAAAATTAATAGATGAGTTGGGTTCACCAAAAAAACATGTTTAGATGTGATTAAGATACAAAAAGACACAAGATGGAGTTGTAAAATAGGGTTTCATCAATACACATACATCTAATACGAGGAAATACATTTTTACTAATATAATTTTCATCTTTCTCATGCAATATCTTCTATGCCTTTTTTTGATCACCTATCCATGAATTATCATAGGGAAGAAAACCACATATGAACCCCAGGAAGGAAAAACAGGCCAGTCAAATGATCAGTACAAAATTGATATCTGGAAAGTAAGAGTATGAACCTCTCTACAAAAGAGCATGGCAAACTAAAAAGAATTAAATAATATTGGCAGTTATCAAATGGAAAATGGTTTTTAAAGTCAATAGGATTCAATATCAAATTTTGAGACTAGATATTCAAATTTTCAAATATATAGCACATGCCAATGCCCAATATTTTGGGGAAGCCATGTGTTCGCGCCTACAGAGAATGACAATGCATGACCTAAGATTCCTAGTATATTAAGGAACCATATGTCCTTTAACTCTATGCAGAGTTGTGGAAGTGTGATTTCACTAAACTAATGGGCACTATCCTGTCATTTTTTGACATTTAAATGATACTAGTTTTAGAAATAATTATTGGAGGCCTTTGATAAAGGAAGGCTTATGTTTTATAACAATTTAAGCCAACCAAGTTATTTACTATGCATGCTTTCAAGAGTAAATCAAACTTTACAAAAGTAATAGATATTTGGTACCTTTATTCAAGAACAAGCAAATCCAAATATCGTAGGAATCAATCATTACATATCTAAAAGTGTAGAAAGAAATGGGTTACTATTGACTTGGAATCATTCATGAATTACCATTAGGTGGAAGGTTCTTATTATTTCCCAAAGTTGTATATTAGATTATGACATCACTCTATATTATCGATTTGCCTTGTTTCAAATCATCAAACTCGTGAAAAATTTATATTTGATACTCTATAGAGTCAAGTCCATTTAATATACTAATATATGTGTCAACATAATATGATCTAAAGTCATTTCACAATACAAGTCTTTGGTACATATAAAATTTTCTTAGTCTAAATCTATTAAAGTAATCAACAAAATCCAACCTAGGGAAAAATATTTTATAGGTCAGTTTCTATTTTAATCAAAATAGGTCGATCCAAATCTAAATACTTCATTTTTATGTTACATAATAAATATATATAGGGTTTAAACTTATAATGAGGAAATAACTAGTATTTAAATGTACTACTAAAATTACAAAAGTCACTCATAGAAATCAATACATCTCTACTAATACAATCAAATGATCTTATTTTGTTAACATGAGTAGACTTTTCATCTCAGACAACCTGATTAAGGTCTGATCTAAAATGAAGAATCTCCATATTATTTGATTTCCAAAATCATAATTTACATTAGACCTAACTATTGGCCTACTAACTTGACTATTTATTGACATTTATACATGGTAAAGTAGTTTTATTCAACTATATGATCTAGACATTTGTTATGTCTAACTTATACATTGATGTGATCCTAACTGTCTATTTTGTACTATTTAGTGAAAATATGATATTCAAGTTTTTTGTTATAACACACTGATAAGTATATATAGATGCTTTTGTATATTAATATAATGGGATTTATTGACCTAGTAGTCTAGGTAAATATTGGGCTTAATATTTTATTCCTTTTTTCTTTGTCTAATATCATTAACAAATTCAGTAACAAGAACTAGAAAACTAACCTAATGATGCTTGAAAATTTTTGATCTTCAATTATTAGTCTTCATGTTAGATTGTAATGGTCGAGTTCTAGATTTAACCATGTCGTTGGGCATTCTAGGAAAAGTCAATAACTCTTCTTAAGAGGATCTTTCTTGGGGGAGGTAGTAGTGGGTCTAAAGGTATTGGATCCATCTTTGGTACGATGATGAGGATGAGAGACATGATTCATCAATATCGATGCCAAGCTTGGATTTAGGTGGTGCCACAATGGGGTGGAACAAAGATATGTGTGGTGGTAGTTTTCCTCAGGTTGATGATGTTGTTTGGTTGTTACAGCGATCTACATATGGCCAGATAGGCAATGTTGGTTTTTGCGTTGGTGCAGGTTTACATCCCTTGATGTTATGATATAGTTCATCATCCCTATTGTTTGAGGTAGCAGGGGTGTCAATACGAGGACTACGTTGGGTGATGGCTTGTGTCTTTCATTTGTTGGTTAGTAGGGAGGTTGAGAGGTGGAGTCTACATTTGCAGACCAACTTTCTCTACCACAGATGCTTGGGGCCATAGTTGTTTGTATGTGTTTTGTGTCTATTTTTGATGATTTAGACAACTAGACGTGGAAGATGGGTTGGTTGTAGTTAGATCAAGGAACCATTCAATCTGATAGGATCAGGAGGAGTTATAGGATAACAATTCAGCAATGATGCAATCGCAATTTAGGGTTGTAGGTGGATGGGGGTTTCATTGTGGTCGTCACATTCAAAGATGGTCACGGCTTGCTGGAGAGGGCATCAATAGTAGGATAAAGTACGATACTTAGTGATGTGAAGTAGGAGTGAAGGTTCTTTGAGCCATAGGTAGATTGGGCACTAGGCCCTTAATGCTTGATAAGATGTTTGTGTCTATTGTTGGGAAATGGATATTAATGTTGTTGTAGGACAGAGGGGTAAACCACTATTGTAGCAAGTTTTATGCATGTTGGATGGTGGCGAGGGGGATCCACAATAGGGTTATATGGGGTTAGAAGGGACACGTTAGGGTTTTTTATGGGGGCTTGCAAATGAGGAGAATCAGAGTCGAGTTCTTTTCTAGCACTTGAGAAGTATTGAATTCATTAAACACTAGGCTACTATTTCTTCCTCTCTGCATTGATGGTGACATCTAGGTAGTGGCCAGCTTGAGAGGTCATCCAAGTGAGAGGTTGTAGAATTTTGTAGGTGGATGCTAGGTTAGAGGTAATGGAGGTGATTGGGATCGTCTCAGTTTCATCGCCTAGGATGGTGGGGTCATAGAGGATGGCCTCTTCGATCTTTATATGAAATGGTTGGGTACGCAAGACCTAGGAAGGAGGAAGGCATTAGTATCCCTCTCAATTTATAACATAATAAAGTCTAATATAACTATTTTAACTTGTACTTGATAATTACTTCTAATGTTCATAACTCCTAAATGAAAATGTCATTCTCTTGGAAATTATAATAGTCAGTCCAGATTATATTAAATTATTAACAAAAAAATGTTAACTCCTACAATTATGATCCTGAGAGGAATAATTAACTATTCTAACCATGTATACAAAATGTATATTTTTTCCAATTAATATTTCATATTGATTCCAAAGATATTAGTCGACAAAGTATGTGTATTGCTGAAATACATAGTGGTACCAATGTTTTGAAGCATCTAAATTCCATACTACTAAGTAATTCAAAGTGGTGCTTGAAGATAATTTGAGGCACCAATTAGTAAATATGAACTTATTTAGGAACAAGGAAGTGGAAAGGAGACACATTAATATCAAAAATCATGATAATTGACCAAGATAATAAAATGACATTTAGAGTGAGAGATAAATTTGGAAATGGGCTTAGATTTCGAGAGAATCATGAATAAATGTTGTCTCCAAAACTAGTATCTTACATTTTTCCTAATGATTATGTGGCATTTGATCAACATGACAGGTTCACAAATGCCACTCAAATCAAACAATGATTTTAGAGTTCTACCTTACAAAAAAAACATTATTTTAATATAAGGAAGATTCAACCAAATTAAGGAGGGATGGCAGATCGATTGTTGAGCATTCACATAATTTTCACTATACAGGGATTTTTAATTACATGGATCTTGGACCAGAAATAGAAGGAATGGAGACATTCATCATGATACTACATATTTATAATAGAAATAAACCAATAAGGACAATAGTCCACATACAAAGGGCTGGTATAAGTTATGGAAATAAACCATTTATGTGACAAGCCTTTTGAGCTGCATTTTTGTATATATCCCTTTTAGGAGTTATACTTTAAGAACTAATGAAAAAATGGATGACAAAGAAATGAGTGGAAGGGATCCATTTTACATTCAATAACATGTTACAGATATGTCAATTAAGTTCTCTACAAAACACATTTCAAACCATGCAAAAGATGACTTGTTTTACCCAAGTATGGTGTCCCTATGTGGAATGCTGAACAAAATTTCATTACTCTAAGCCTCAATATAAATATTGAGGTTCTCTAGACCCCATGTCCTCTCAATTTAGCAATCTAGAGGGTAATTACTTTGTTCTTTAACTATGGAAAGTGGAAAAAACTACACATAATTGAAGGATGTGACAACCATATCCTTGAGAGGAACCAAATTCTCAACCAAAAGGAAACTTTAGTTTGAAAATTGGTCCTTCTATGCAGTATGGAAATCAAGAACCCATTTTATGAAGACATTTCATATAATAGAGAGTGTAAATGATAGCATGCATTTTCTCTAACATAAGCATATTTTGATGTATTCTTAGACGATCAACTATAAAGTTACTTATGAGTAGCCGAACATGAACAACATAAACAAGTACATGATACATAAACATAGTAATATATGAATTAATATGTAACATCCCATGAAATCCTAATTATATATCAAAATAATATCAAAGTAACTTAACTAGAAATATATTTTAAGAACAACCACAATAAAAAAAATGTGCATGTTCCAAAGTTAAAATTTCCATAGACAGATATATACATATGAGTTAGAATAATACGAATTTAGAACATGAATATGCACATTTATAATATTGCGTCTGCACTTTCTAGCTAGCTCAATTGGTTAAGCCTCCTTCTTGTGATGCATAGGTTGCAGGATCGAATCTCGTTGGGGCACTACGGGAAGGGACTAAAGGCCCTTGACATACGCTATTGGATATTTTATCTCTCCTGATACCTTGGACAGGGGTGAAATTCCCCACTATCAAAAAATAATAATAATAATAATAATAATAGTATTACATCTACATCCTATGGAAAGATCACAATAATATGCAACCAGATTAATATTCTTGTTCGGTACACAACTTCTTTGTGCCTTTAGTTCCTAAGAAGTTTGGAAACAACTCTATCCAAAAGTGTATTGAGTACAAGGGGACAACACATGAAATTCTATAGCTTGGTTCCATCGACAATCCTCTATCTCAAGGCATGGATTCCCTAGATAATAACGATATTGTCCCCCAAAAGTTCTATTTGATGATCCATAGGCATTTTTTATCCTATTTTTAATTGCCTACTATCTTTAATCTAATTAAGAGGGGATCTATTATGATAAGGGGTTTGGCTTAAGGAATCTATTGTTCCTTCTTACTCTTACGTATGTAATTCTACTTGCAACTCATATGAGGTCTTCTCCAAACTTATTTTTTTCTAGATAATTTAATTTTGGTTTTCTCTTATTATTTCGTGTTGTATGTATCTTATGGGTTTGATTGATATGGAAGCCACAACACGTTTTATTTCTTGCAAATTTTTGTGTTCTTTCTTTTCATTTTTTATCTTGGTGTATACATCAAATTCCCAACTCATCCCATGATTTTTTAGCCCCAAACTTACACAACATACTCTAGGCATCTATGATATTTGATTGCTTCTATTTTTAATCAAATAGAAGATATTTCTAAAGATTCTATACACTAAGTTGGATAAAACTTACTATCTTTGTATAAGGACAGGGAAAATAAAAAGTGAAGTACTTTTTGTGTACTTCAAAGGGAGACATTCACCATACAAAACCTTACTAATTGTGAATGTTCAATGTAGAGGTAATTAAATTAGTGATATTTATAGTTGGTCAGTGCAAGTCAACATTGAATTACAATGAATCTGGTCTGTACCCCCCTCTTGTCCTCTGGAAACCAAAAAACTGACAGAGATGACAGTGTCATAAATAAGAAATCATACCCATCTATAGTGGCACCTTAATTAAAGGAATATGTGCACTACCAATATAGGTGTATAGCCTCACAAGGTAATTAAGGTGTGTGCATGATTCATAGTTTTATGAAAACTATGATTAGATGAATTTATGGTTTAAACATCATTAGGAAAAAAATATATTGAAATATTTTTATGTGTATGTCTGGCCAATATTTTTCTAGTTTGTGTGAATTTGTAGTTACATATTTTAACACTTAAAATGAGGAAAATAAATTACCAAAGTTCTTTCATTCCAAATCTTATGTATGATATGTTTCACGTTAATATCCATGTTTTCTAATGAATTTAACTTTGGATTCTGATAAGGTGTGATGTTTAATGAAAAATTCCTTTTGGTGTAGTGTAAGTGGTGAAGAAATCACATATTTACATAGTGCAAATAATGTTTTTTGATTAAAAACTATCATATATATGAAAGATTTATAATGAATGTTTTTTTACCATGATGTGGATGTGGTCTGACAATAGTTACACAACATCCACACTATAGTGACCACTACCAACAATGTGAAAACATCAACTTTTCTTTCTCCACGTGTATGTGTTATGCACTTCATCTTGGAAAATAATTTCTCACTCTAGCCATCATTTTGATGATTTTACATGTTTTTATATTTTTGGGCTTATCTTGAATTAAAAATATAGGTGACGACATTCAATTTGATATAAAACCAAGGTTTCTCCCAAGTTATAAACCATTCTATCCAATCCCCTTTTTATATCAACTATAGGCCATTTGTTACTATAAATGTATTCTATGTGTATAGAACACTCTCACTTTTCCATTGCACCAACTTTTGCTTAATATTGAGCTCGTACGAGAGAGATATGATATTTTAAACTTTGCATTGTTTTAATTTTGTTTTGGTTCATTTGAATAAAATTTAACCCAATTGAGCCCAAATTGTGGGATGTAGTATAGCAGGGGGCACCCCCTTTCTTTCCATATGAGAAATTTTCAGCCCCATTTGTCCCTCGATCAACCCTAGACCTTGATCTTGTGCCTACACATCCTCCCTCTAATCTGACGGATGAGCCATTACCTTCAACCTCCATATAACCCCTGTGTTTGGGCAATGAGGGAAATTTAGGCACCACTTTTTACACCTCCTATTAGCATTTTGAACACCCAAGACTTCATATTTAACCCCTCTTTCTTTTCACATTTCTTTGCATTTTATTAATCGTATCTCCCTTTCCCTTCTTCTTCTACCTCCCAAACTTGGAAAACCACCATGGCTACATGGATAGGCTGAGTGGATCACAAGGGATGCAAAGGTACTCCTTCTTGAAACAATAAGAACTTCGGTGAGCCAATAGTGTCGAGCTTGCTACCCCCACCCGAGGTTGTAAGGCATGGAGAAGAATACAATTGTTGTTGGATCGCCTCTCATATATGATGGACCCGAATCTGATTGAAAGGGGGCACTTCCATTTTTTCTCCCACATGCGGGTAGCTTGGGTGGGCGACTTGATGGGCCTAATCCCTAGAAGGATGAAGAAAAGGCTCCCCGCCATGATCATCCTCAACCATTGGATCACGATCCAAGGTTCTAGAGCTCCTTTTTTAGGGTAAATATTCAAAAACTAATATCTTTATCATCTTAGACCCAAATATAGTCATACAAGATGCCATTTTGTTTGTAAAGGCATGCACTTTGTGATTAAAATAGTTCCATAATTAAAATCGACTTTCTCTTCCTTTGACATCCTAAAAACCATGTCTTTTATGTACGTTTTGAATAATAAATGATGTATCTTGCTTTCTTTTAGCATTTTTCCTTCAAATATTACTCTTAAACTTTAGATCAGTAACTCTTATCCACCTCTTGGTTAGAACCATGAAATGGATCACCTTGATGTACTTACGCTTACTCTTTTGACCTAAAAATGACTCCTTTATGCCTATGATAGATGTAACTTGATCAAGAATGAATATTTGGCCAAGTTAGCTATCATATGATCATTGAAATTTAAAATCAATAGATTTTATGATTCTTTGTTTCATGTTTAACCAATATATTATGCTGCCTTGCGATGAATCACTCATGTGATTCAATGACCTACCTTTATACCCTAGTATGCCATAAATGTGATGTTAACTGATTATTGTTTGGATATTTAAATCTTGTGCCAAAGTGGATCCTTATTTTTCAATCTCTATGTTCACCTTCAAACCATAGCCTATAAAATGTGTGACACAAAATTACACGTAGCACACTCATTTACTCCTTTTGACTACATATGTCCTACATGTGACACCTAGCATACTCTAAATGTACATGTTAACTATTGGACCTCTAATATTACAAGAATCATGCTCCAATGTTATTAATGCCATCATAATGACTTCAAATAAGTAGAAGTATCATACTAGCTATAAATCCTAACTTGATCTACTTAATGCTCCAATGACTTTGAATATGATAATATTGCATGAATGTGATCTAGTATGACTAGTTATGATTTTACATGGTTAAACCTTTAAGAAAATATAACTCTCATGCTTCCCTCTACATCTTAATTGAATATTATCTTATATCACTCATAATGTGGATGACCCATCTAGACCTAGGGTGTAATGAAGATTCTTGGATTGTGATGATTATTTGCATAGATGTCATGAAATTTGGATCTAAGAATGAACTAACAGAAACCTAGGACTAAGGGAACATCCACATGACTCATATGATTTTTACCTTAACAAATCCTTTTGATATATAACCCACTCTTCTATCTTTTTATGTTTTGGGGCCCCTTTGGATTTAACCTTCTCTAGGAATCTTACTCATGGATTTATGACTTTCTCTTTACTCACAAGGTATAATTAATCTATTCACCCTACTATGCTATTGGCTTGTTTATATGTATGCTCTTATTAAAGATTGGTACTTAGTTCATTGAGCTATTATTCCTATGAATACTACTTTCATGCTTGATTATACTATTTTCACAAACCTTGAATATAATATGTAATTCCATTATATCACCCTTGTATAATTACCTACATTTTTAGGGTAAAGACACAAGGCATAATTGAAACATGGATTATCTCATTGACTTTAGTGTTGAGGACCCTAACCTAAAAATAGGGTGACATCCCTCATGTGAAAACAAGGAGACATTTAGACTTTGAGTCTTTAAAGTCCTCTCACAGACCATTCTTTTGGAAGTAGTTAAAAGGACAACTCTGATACAGTGGGTAAAGAAACCTAAAACATGCTTTGTATAAAATAATAACCTAAGTGTTCATATCTTATTTCTACTTCTTTGGTAATATGATGTTTCTAACCAAGCAACTTCATATTACTATCAAACTTTGCTTACTTGTCTTTTCATAGCGTACACTTTAGCATTAATATATTTTGTTTATCGAATTATTTGTTTCCAAATGAAGATATGATGTACTAAACACTATAATATCTAAAACTAAACACAAATGTGGCATTTTAAGAGTAGAAATGCGTATGTCTCTATATCCATATTAGTATCTTGTTATCTCTTTATTTTTTTTATTGCCTTTTCATATATATTGTTTGGGTGAAGCCGTGTGCCACTCTATGGATAGACGCCAAACCTTAATACCACTGGCTCTATAGTCACTAGGAGTAGGATGAGGGTAACAATCATTTTCAAGGAAAATGTATCAGAGACATACACACATGCCTCTATATATGTTTAAGGCATAGCTCATTGTCTGAACATAGGGAGGACTGTAATCCATAATGGTGAAACTAAGGCAATGGTCATGGTGTTGAATGTGGAGGTTTTGGCTAGTAATCACCTCCTATCTGACTAGTACAGTGGCTGAGGTTGCTCTACACACCTACCCATCCAAAGTGGATCTAAGATTGGGTTAGGTTTTTTCCCTTAAATCTTAGAAAGTCTTCTAGCATCTCATCTCTTCTTTAAGGACTATCCAAGCCACCGAAGTAGATGATTATTAATTAGTATTCTCATGTCTACATGTTATTCTTCTCTCATGACTATTAATCACATGATTTCTTAATTTTGGGTAGCTTATGCATGGGAAAACAAAAACTCATTTTGAAATCATGTAATGCCATGATCTGATCTTAAATTGAAAAACCTACTTAGTGTATGAAAGTACTCTTGAAAGTGAAGTACTTGTGTGCAAAGTTGATGCAAACTCAATGTTACCAAATCTAACATGTTTGAAGTAAATCCTTGATGGGGTGAAATAAGGTGGAAATCGTATTTTACACGTCAAGGTTGATGAGGTCCCTATTTATTAAACTTATGCTATCCCTATTTTGATCAAACCTCATACATAGCGAAAGAAATATCTCCCTATTGATATGTATCATTCCCATACTTAATATGACTATGTTGTTTAACTCCTAGACATGATGTGAAGACTTGTTACAAGAGGCACATTCCCTATCAATTTTTAATAACTCTTTGTAAGGCTCAAGTTTGAATGATATAAATTATGTGAAGTCTTGAATACATCTTATAATTATCAAACTCTTTAAGTGCCCAATTTGACTTCTCAATTTCCAAAAGATACCTCTTTCCTTGATCTATGAAATGAAGGGAGCGATATTATGACCCCAAGTTTTCAAAATCATGAAACATGTTTCCTTCTTATGACCTTGATCTTTAATCTCATGACCCCATGAAGTACGACTTGGTAATTGATACTCCCCTTATTTTTCTATGATAAAATTTTCATGGCTATGAGTATTAATGTGTTAGATCATGGTAGTAGTTGAGTCATGGTATCCCTAACCTAAGTCACATCCCTATTTTGACTACCTCTAGATTTTTATCTAATTAAATATTTAGAGCCTTGGAAAGGAACCCCTTCCACTCGATTTTGATTTCTTAACCTAAGCATTCAATAGGTTAGGTCTATGACGATATTTATACTCAATCTTGACTCTTGATTCAATGATGACCTCAAAATATGATGTTGACTATAGCTTGTAATTGAAATTCCTTGACATAATTAGGTCTAGATCATTCTCCAACCTCAATGCCATGATAATAAAATTGATGATGGATGTTACAAAATGTTGCTTGATATGTTTCTCAATTGATCAATATGGATGAATGATCACCCCTAATGTCTAAATAGGCATCAAAACCCTAGCTTCGGAATGTTTAGACCTCTAACTCTTACGTCCAAAATTTGATCTCAATATTGGTTTGTGAATTTTGACTCATGATTATTGATCTTGATCATGGTATGAATCCTATGATAACATTACTTGGATGTGTTGATCACCCTCTATATATGACTAGTGACATTCATATTCCCAAATTTTGAATATTTGTAAATGACAACAATGTTGATTCTCTCAATTTATGACTTTGGAGTTAGCTCTCTTATGGAGTAGGGTGTGACCTTCCATTCAATTTAAACATGGAACTATTATTGCAATGTGATGTTTGTCTTGAATTGTTGAAATATGAAATATTGATCATGGAAGCATAATCCCAACTAGGCCAATGAAGAAGCTAGAATTATAAGTGTTGGGATGGAATACTCTTAGTGAAAGATCTCTATTTGTTGACCTAAAATATTATTCAACCAAAATTGTGATCCATAGGATGATCTCTATTTGTTTGACCTAAAATATTATTCAACCAAAATTGTGATCCATAGGATGATCTCTTCAAATTGTGACTTATGTGATGATATTACTAGTTTGATTATATGTATGACTATGCCATGACCATGATACTCAATTGATAAATTTTTACATGTCGATGAAATTGAAAAAAACCAATATGATAGTGAATGTGAAGTCCCAAACTCAATTGAACAGTTGTAAATTCCTTTTAAGGTGGGAAGGATGTTGTGGGAACCTCTCTTTTGATCAGATGAAATGCCAACTGTTAGAGGGAATCCCTAAACCAAAACCCAAATTATGAAGCAAAACAACTAATATTGACAAGGGCAATTAAAATAGTATACAAAAATCACAGATAAATTTTGCTTTTTTTCTTCCTTCATAATTTTAAAAACCAATGTCACATCATGAACATCACAATAAGGTAACACAAATCTTATTCAACTTTATTAAAACCAGAATCAAATTGTATGGATCAAGTGAAGTTCAGTTTATTTTTGATATATGTACATGAAAGAACAAACTCAGTATGATATCCATCACGGCAAAGAGAGAGTATATGGACATTATAATCTATATAGATTATTCCATTTACATCTTCTTTATCAAGACCTCTCCACTGGATAGAAATATACTTAACAACATTCGAAACAACCTCATGAGACTCATATAGAGCCCTAGTGAATGGATACCTCCCACTCAAGATGAGTACATGCATAAACATCAGATTAAGTATAATGAACTTAAAAGAAACATACATATATTGAAAAGTCTAGAGATTATTATAGCATCTAATCAATCTAATCAAACAGATAAGGTAATTACTTAAACCAAATCTAACTTTAAAACATCTTTTAGAGCATATCTACTTTACAAATCAATAGATGCTACTTAATTCATAATGACAGTCCTTTAATAGATCAAGTCTACGAATAGATCAATAGATGATGCTTAATTCAAAATGACAATACTTTAGTACGAGTAACAAGTCAAGATATAAACATTCAAAATCAATATATAACAATAACATCATCTTTGTGAAACTCCACCAGCCGGACCAAGAACAGATCCTGCAATCCTAAGGCCGAAGTACACATAATACATGTCTACCAAACACTAATATTAAATAGCAAGCAATCCAAATCATATTCAAAGTGGATGAAAATCCCAACATTTACTGCTTGTCAACAAGACATGTCAGAATATGAAACAGATAATCTCTATAATAGAATCATTATTTTCCACAATAAGAAACATAATCAACAATGACACATCATAATCTAGCATTATGACGAATGCAACAAATATTCACATTATATTCTACATGTCTTATCATATTTTAATCATTTTCCTTAAAACTACTTGTCTTGCACCTCACTAGGTAGAAGTCGCCACACTTGATTCTCGTGTCAATGACTCATCGTCACTATAGAGACCCTAGCCACCTTGGGGTTGCCTAAAGAGGCTCATGTCTTCATCTCGGGTACATGAGATGGGAACCAACAAAACAATATATCACATATCATAGGATTGCTCATATTTTCATATTTCATTTCATCAGAGTCTATTTGTTACACCCCGATCTCACAATTTCCTCAAATCATGAGATTAGGGCATAAGATAGGATTTATATGTAACACAAAGAACACCCTTAACTTTTTATTTTCTTAAAAACTCTTGTTTCTTCGCATTGAACCACATAAAACATCTTAACTAGGGAATCTGAACATTTCTTTTACTAATCAGACTTCAATAGTAAAGATACATGTATAAGCATTCACGATGTCTTTCACACATTATGCACATGAAACTTGCTAATTAGCATACATATCAAAGAGGAACAATATTACACATTGTAATTACAACTCTCTCTCTAAACTCTTACTGAGGACCTAGAGTGGCAAGGACCGACTGACTCAAATAATCTCATACTTGACTCATGTGGCAGATCTACACTGATGATCTGACCATCTTCAAGTCCACACGGTTAACCCTAAAAATGTTTGAGTAGAGGGGTGAGCCTACTCGCTCAGTGAATGAGTACTTCATGGAAACAGACTAATGTACTAATGTGATTACAGATATAATTTGAATAAACGATATGAAATTTAACAACAATAAATACTACACTGAGCAGTTCTAAAACAATATAATTGAAATTACAAAGAATGTAAATACTGCATCCAAAGAATAACTACTAGAAGACTATGCTCTAGTCTTCCTTAGCTCATTCATTCATAAGGAACTCTGTGAACC
Source organism: Alisma plantago-aquatica (assembly GCA_963693085.1). Classification (NCBI taxonomy): domain Eukaryota; kingdom Viridiplantae; phylum Streptophyta; class Magnoliopsida; order Alismatales; family Alismataceae; genus Alisma; species Alisma plantago-aquatica. The sequence continues at coordinate 411,766,326 of OY856413.1, forward strand.
TATATGATCATATTTTAGCTTATGCCCTGATCTTATGCAGTGTACTCTGCATAAGAGACTCGCAGTGCACTACGACCACACCGTACAAGACTTAGCGACACACCCGGGAAATGCTAAGTCTGACTACTCGTCCTGGTCTGCACAGGACTCTCAGGCACTCAAGGACCTCAGGCACTCAAGGGCCTCACTGTACTCTCAGGCGCTCAAGGGCCTCACCGCAGGTCCTAGGCACTCAAGGGCCTCTCTGCAGTATTTTAGTACTCTAGACTCCTCCTCTAACCTGAGCACACAGGCGCAGGGAGTCAACACTGGGTTACCACCAGAATTACTCAACTGGTTGGTCTTGGATAACCCTATCAACCCTCGTGCCACCAGAATTACTCAACCGGTTGATGTTGGACACGAGTTTCACCCCAAAGGTACAGACCGCGCAATGGGGTTCTACGGTGTTCAGGGCACCTAAGTCTAACATTAACACTATAGGTACATTTTAAAAAGAAATCATAACTCATTTAACATTTCTCACAAGGCTCACACGGCCTGCCATATCATATCATAAGGAACATCATAACCCATGTATTCAACATATATCATGTCTCAGTAACATCCCTTTCTAGGGCATGTCATATCTCATCACCTGCAATTTATGAGATATGTATTGAAAATAAGAAGCCCTGCAGTATGTAGATATCATCTCAGAGAGAACAAGCATATAAAGTTAAATGCACTAGAAACATACAATTTAACAATTAAGCATCACCACATCTCATATCGAGACCTTTCATATTACCATAGCATGATTCATTGAACACCCCATCCTTAGGGTTTCATTTGCCTTATTCATTCATCACATGCCAACACCCTACTCTTAGGGTTGCATTTGCCTCATTCACCTTTTCATTTACCTCATTCACTTGTCACATGGCTCTCATAAGGATTTCATAGGATATAAGCATTCACTAAATAAAGATTGTTTCCAACAAATCATATGCAATCAATATAGACATGAAACCATGGAAATTTAACTAAATTTAGGGTTTCCATACCTTTCACTGAGATATCATGTATCAAGAATAAAATTCAATTAAGATAACCCATGTGGTACATCCTAACCACTTATAGGATTACTAGTCCTTTTCAATAAGGTTGAAACTCTAGCGATATCTCAATTAGGTCAAACCCTAATTACATCATTTGATATAAATCTAAAAGCATCCTCACTAGGAAGTGTTGTATATGTATCTGATATGAATCTACCATCAAAGAGTCGTTCAAACAGAGAAGGAATCCGTATCATATCAATTTTACAATAACTTAAATCAAACGGACATTTCAGGATTTAGAATTCACATGCTAAGCATTTAGGGATTTGGATGTTATAATCAAATTCGTGCATTAGAATGTTTGAAGGAAGAACCCTCTCACCCTAAGGTGTGAAAACACCTCACAACTGCAGCTCAACTCAGGGAATCTCAAATTCCTATCAAATCCCTAGCAAATCTCCCAATTCTTCTTCCATTCAACTCGGGAACCTTGAAAAAGAGGGATTATGAAGAAAGGGTGAGAAAAGAGGGAATTTCGACATCATCTTGGATCAAATCAGAGAATGGACGGAATTTTGACATGAGAGAGAAGATTCACCATAAAAGTCTATGCAAAGGATCCAAACTTACTTGATTTCACCACTCTTGGGACCGCAGAACCCTAATTCAGCAATTCCTCCACTTTCTTCACTCAAGCCCTAACTCTCCCTCTCTCTCTAGATTTTCGTTTCTCTGGAGTGAATGACGAAGAATGAGAGCTGTGTGTGTGTTTGGTTTCTCATATAAGTCAATTGAGCTGCTTGGGTCAATTGCATATTGACCCAACACTTAACTTTAATTATATTGGCTGAATATTCAGTTATACAAAAGTTACTGTAATTCGTTTATTTCAGAGATCAAAAATTCTCCAACAATTATGGGAATTTAGCACGTTGTTAATAATTTATCTATAAAGCTTCAGTTAAATTTTGAGATCATTTGGAGTTACCAATAAATAATTAAAAATAGAACAGTGCACTGCTATATTGCAGTCTGCAATATATTCGGCCGAGTTTGTCCTGCACAAAACTCGACCGACACCCTTACTGTAGGGATTCAAAAGTCATCCAAAAATTATTCCAATTTAACAGAGTGTCTAAAACTGTGTTTTTCAGGCACAGTTAAAATTTGAGATCATTGGATATACCAATAAAAAGATAAAATTCAATTACCACACTGCTGTATAATTCTGGAAATGTGATCGGTCGAGTTTGAAACTCGGCCGATAAACAGGTCAGAGCATTCTTCAAAAATTCTGATATTGTCCAATGTTGTTCACATTTTATATATCCAAATCATATCCAAATTTGAAGTAAATCAGAGTTACACATAAAATACTAAAAATCATTTAGTGAGACATTCTACTTATCAAATTCTGTATTCATGCATCATTAAAACCCTATTTTGGGCCGATTAGGGTTTATGTTTGTCAAACCCTAATTCTCAACACAAAAGAATATTTAGACTTCTTATCATAGTTAAAACATCCTAATTGTGTTATCGTCATTAATTAGATTTCAATAATGATTATTCCAATTAATCTTTGCAATTGTCTAGGTAAACCCTAGTTTACCAATTAAGCTCAGATGGGGTCGTAACAACTCTTCCCCCCCTTAGAATGTTTCGTCCTCGAAACATAAACCCACAAGAAAGATACATTCAAGGTTATTCTAAGCTTCTAAAGCCTTCCATGTCATCATATTCTTGTATTTCATACCTGAATGTAGTTTTCAACATTAGATCTTTTAATTCTTTACTAAATCACAACATATTTCAAATAGTTCTCAATGATATCAAGCAAATTCTTTATGCCACAGTCCAACATAGAATGCAAAGATAAACCACCACGCTTTCACTGCACAACTCTGATACTTTGATACAACTATCTCAACTTATGCTGTTCAGAGAGTTCTATTGTTCTGTATCATCTTTAAGTGACAAAAGCAAGTTCACCATGCTGTTTTAAACTTTAATCAAGTGCTATTCAAATAGCAAAACAGTCTTGAATTAAAAGACTAGATTCAACAATCAATTGCACAATACTACGCTTGGCATCCCCATTGGGTCATGGATGCATGAGGTGAAGCATTACCACCTCATTCCATACTATCATGTTTCGATCCTGGGACCTGTGGGTTATGGGCCCACACACAATTCAAAGTGTAACCATCGCATTATATCATTTTAGGGTTTCAACAACAGTAATAAGGTAATCCACGATTGTATCAGTCATTCAAGCATTAATCATATTCAATTACCATCACTCAGTTATATTAGAGCTAGGTATAACAAGCTACACCTCATTAGGGTTACTTGTTCAAACAATCTGATTATCAACCCTTTCTATTAATATGAGTGAATAAGTATGACTACCTTGTTCAGGGTATCTCTCCATGTGTTCTGACATCATCCAAACCGTATCACCATATCACAAATACACAATACTAGGATGCATATCTGGTATGAATTACTACTACTATCATACGCCTTTAATTTAACATATAGCTTGCACAAATATACTGAAATCATATGTAGAACCAACTTTCATACCTTAATATGCCTTCAACAAATCATACATGTAAAAACAAATTCACATATTACACAAAGCTAGTGCTTTCCCATATCTTTCTGCCCATTCATTACTTCTTTACCTTTTGCTACCTATCCTTTTCATATGATTATATACAATAAACATCATTAACATTGAAGCATTTAAGATAGGAATAGATTATTCATCATTATTGCTATCACACAAGAATTTATTTCTTATCGCACTTCATCATAATGTATGTCACTATTACATTCACTAGATGACCCCACCAAGGTAGTTATGCACCATATATGATTCATTTTCTCTTATCATTTCATTCCCATCTTGCTCTCATTAAGGAATATATGAAAGAGAAGATGACTTTAAGACTTGGAATTCTTGTATTCAAACATTCCCTTAATACATTCTCGTATGCAGATTTACTTAGTTATCAACAGAGATATTTGATTAATTAGCACCTGCCTGAATCTCACAACCTCTTTATATTATAATTTCTCCATCATATTTCAAACCCTTTCTTATGTTCCATAGTCCTCTCACCATATACTACTCTTTCACCAGTCATCTTTAATTCTAAATTTTTCTCTTATGACCATGTTGCTTATTCATATGTATGGTCATGTATACCATGTTGCACATATTTCCTCCTTTATTTTTATACTATTGTGAAGTTAACGTTCTAAATTAATAGTCCTTCTATTAGTTTTTCCTCATGTTGAATACATTACATATTCTTCATTTTTAAATCAAGTGGATCATGCATGGGTCAAACATAGTTTCTCTTTCAATCAAGTTTTTCTCTCCTGAATACAGTCTACCTTTGTATGATTTATTCATTCGTTAAACTACACCTATGTTCTTTGCTTAGAAACTAGTTTGTTGTTCTAGACTTATGAATTACATGTTCATACGATTCTCTTTACTTTTACTCTTTTGAAGACTCTTCACTTCTATGGACCTATTGAATGCTCAACTCTATTCTCTACTTACCCTTTGCTTTAGAGTTCATAAAAGTATTATACTCTATTATATGATTCATTCTTCATGATTGATTCTTGTTATCTTGAACCATACATACATACGTTTCACATATCTTTTCTATATTTCATATGTATAGTTCATGCAAAATTAATCAATAAACTGATTATGAGCTTCATATCATGTTCTATTATTCCCTATTAAGGGTTTCACCTTTGAGACCCCAGAGTTGAACCTCAGATATCAGTTTCAACTAATTCTTAGTTGTTCTGATCTTGCCCATATGTTTCAACATCTTACTATATGTACATTCTTACTCTGAGGTGGGTCTAATTATTCCAATTATATTCTTATTATGTTATAGATAGGATTCATTAGATCCTAGTAACGCATCCTGCCAACCGGACCAGGCCAAACCTGAAGTCCTGAAGCCAAGAACTACAAAGGATTACATTCCTTCTGAACTGCCACTCACAGCTCAGAAACTCGGCCGATTGGTCAGAAACTCGGCCGATTGCTTCACAACTCGGCCGATCCGCTTGAAACTCGACCGATCAACTTGTCGTTTGATAACCTGAAAAAGGAGACTCGGCTGAATTACATACAACTCGGCCGATCAGTTTGCTGTTCGATTTCCTATTAAGGAAACTCGGCCAAATCACATACAACTCGGCCGAATCGCGTACAGACTGAAAACCTAAACAGACCTGCTGATGTCAATTTCACTCGAACCAGCGGGCAAAACTATAGAAACAAAAGCTCATTCAAAGGTCAATTCTAGTCTACTTGTTATAAAGAATGAAATCAATAAATGCTACAATTGCATAGTATACAACAGATACTAAAGACCCATATTTCAAGGTATTGAATATTTCAATTCAAACATATAAGAGCATTTCTATACATTTCCAACAAAAACAACATTATGAAATGTAAGTTCTATCCCCTTTTACATTTACGCTCTTAATTCTTGTTTCTTTTCTCGTTTTCTAACTCTAACATTTCTAGGGTTCCTCTCTAGCCCATTCTTCCACTGTATACCTGGCCAGGGTATACGTGAAAGAATAGACAGAGTAGCTTGTACTGGCTGATCCAAGTACTCAGATATCGGGCCAGGATATCCAAATACTCAAATCCCCAAAGCTAACATCAAACATCTCCTATCTGCCACACTTAGGACTCTAACTTACTAACTTAATGGTCCTTGACAACTCACCCTAAGCTCTGATACCAAGCTGTTACACCCCGATCTCACAATTTCCTCAAATCATGAGATTAGGGCATAAGATAGGATTTATATGTAACACAAAGAACACCCTTAACTTTTTCTTTTCTTAAAAACTCTTGTTTCTTCGCATTGAACCACATAAAACATCTTAACTAGGGAATCTGAACATTTCTTTTACTAATCAGACTTCAATAGTAAAGATACATGTATAAGCATTCACGATGTCTTTCACACATTATGCACATGAAACTTGCTAATTAGCATACATATCAAAGAGGAACAATATTACACATTGTAATTACAACTCTCTCTATAAACTCTTACTGAGGACCTAGAGTGGCAAGGACCGACTGACTCAACTAATCTCATACTTGACTCCTGTGGCAGATCTACACTGATGCTCTGACCATCTTCAAGTCCACGCGGTTAACCCTAAAAATGTTTGAGTAGAGGGGTGAGCCTACTCGCTCAGTGAATGAGTACTTCATGGAAACAGACTAATGCACTAATGTGATTACAGATATAATTTGAATAAACGATATGAAATTTAACAACAATAAATACTACACTGAGCAGTTCTAAAACAATATAATTGAAATAACAAAGAATGTAAATACTGCATCCAAAGAATAACTACTAGAAGACTATGCTCTAGTCTTCCTTAGCTCATTCATTCATAAGGAACTCTGTGAACCTATATGATCATATTTTAGCTTATGCCCTGATCTTATGCAGTGTACTCTGCATAAGAGACTCGCAGTGCACTACGACCACACCGTACAAGACTTAGCGACACACCCGGGAAATGCTAAGTCTGACTACTCGTCCTGGTCTGCACAGGACTCTCAGGCACTCAAGGGCCTCAGGCACTCAAGGGCCTCACTGTACTCTCAGGCGCTCAAGGGCCTCACCGCAGGTCCTAGGCACTCAAGGGCCTCTCTGCAGTATTTTAGTACTCTAGACTCCTCCTCTAACCTGAGCACACAGGCGCAGGGAGTCAACACTGGGTTACCACCAGAATTACTCAACTGGTTGGTGTTGGATAACCCTATCAACCCTCGTGTCACCAGAATTACTCAACCGGTTGATGTTGGACACGAGTTTCACCCCAAAGGTACAGACCGCGCAATGGGGTTCTACGGTGTTCAGGGCACCTAAGTCTAACATTAACACTATAGGTACATTTTAAACAGAAATCATAACTCATTTAACATTTCTCACAAGGCTCACACGGCCTGCCATATCATATCATAAGGAACATCATAACCCATGTATTCAACATATATCATGTCTCAGTAACATCCCTTTCTAGGGCATGTCATATCTCATCACCTGCAATTTATGAGATATGTATTGAAAATAAGAAGCCCTGCAGTATGTAGATATCATCTCAGAGAGAACAAGCATATAAAGTTAAATGCACTAGAAACATACAATTTAACAATTAAGCATCACCACATCTCATATCGAGACCTTTCATATTACCATAGCATGATTCATTGAACACCCCATCCTTAGGGTTTCATTTGCCTTATTCATTCATCACATGCCAACACCCTACTCTTAGGGTTGCATTTGCCTCATTCACCTTTTCCTTTACCTCATTCACTTGTCACATGGCTCTCATAAGGATTTCATAGGATATAAGCATTCACTAAATAAAGATTGTTTCCAACAAATCATATGCAATCAATATAGACATGAAACCATGGAAATTTAACTAAATTTAGGGTTTCCATACCTTTCACTGAGATATCATGTATCAAGAATAAAATTCAATTAAGATAACCCATGTGGTACATCCTAACCACTTATAGGATTACTAGTCCTTTTCAATAAGGTTGAAACTCTAGCGATATCTCAATTAGGTCAAACCCTAATTACATCATTTGATATAAATCTAAAAGCATCCTCACTAGGAAGTGTTGTATATGTATCTGATATGAATCTACCATCAAAGAGTCGTTCAAACAGAGAAGGAATCTGTATCATATCAATTTTACAATAACTTAAATCAAACGGACATTTCAGGATTTAGAATTCACATGCTAAGCATTTAGGGATTTGGATGTTATAATCAAATTCGTGCATTAGAATGTTTGAAGGAAGAACCCACTCACCCTAAGGTGTGAAAACACCTCACAACTGCAGCTCAACTCAGGGAATCTCGAATTCCTATCAAATCCCTAGCAAATCTCCCAATTCTTCTTCCATTCAACTCGGGAACCTTGAAAAAGAGGGATTATGAAGAAAGGGTGAGAAAAGAGGGAATTTCGACATCATCTTGGATCAAATCAGAGCATGGACGGAATCTTGACATGAGAGAGAAGATTCACCATAAAAGTCTATGCAAAGGATCCAAACTTACTTGATTTCACCACTCTTGGGACCGCAGAACCCTAATTCAGCAATTCCCCCACTTTCTTCACTCAAGCCCTAACTCTCCCTCTCTCTCTAGATTTTCGTTTCTCTGGAGTGAATGACGAAGAATGAGAGCTGTGTGTGTGTGTGGTTGCTCATATAAGTCAATTGAGCTGCTTGGGTCAATTGCATATTGACCCAACACTTAACTTTAATTATATTGGCTGAATATTCAGTTATACAAAAGTTACTGTAATTCGTTTATTTCAGAGATCAAACATTCTCCAACAATTATGGGAATTTTTCACTTTGTTAATAATTGATCTATAAAGCTTCAGTTAAAATTTGAGATCATTTGGAGTTACCAATAAATAATTAAAAATATAACAGTGCACTGCTATATTGCAGTCTGCAATATATTCGGCCGAGTTTGTCCTGCACAAAACTCGACCGACACCCTTACTGTAGGGATTCAAAAGTCATCCAAAAATTATTCCAATTTAACAGAGTGTCTAAAACTGTGTTTTGCAGGCACAGTTAAAATTTTAGATCAATTGGATATACCAATAAAAAGATAAAATTCAATTACCACACTGTTGTATAATTCTGGAAATGTGATCGGTCGAGTTTGAAACTCGGACGATAAACAGGTCAGAGCATTCTTCAAAATTTCTGATATTGTCCAATGTTGTTCACATTTTATATATCCAAATCATATCCAAATTTGAAGTAAATCAGAGTTACACATAAAATACTAAAAATCATTTAGTGAGACATTCTACTTATCAAATTCTGTATTCATGCATCATTAAAACCCTATTTGGGGCCGATTAGGGTTTATGTTTCTCAAACCCTAATTCTCAAGACAAAAGAATATTTAGACTTCTTATCATAGTTAAAACATCCTAATTGTGTTATCGTCATTAATTAGATTTCAATAATGATTATTCCAATTAATCTTTGCAATTGTCTAGGTAAACCCTAGTTTACCAATTAAGCTCAGATGGGGTCGTAACAACTCTTCCCCCCCTTAGAATGTTTCGTCCTCGAAACATAAACCCACAAGAAAGATACATTCAAGGTTATTCTAAGCTTCTAAAGCCTTCCATGTCATCATATTCTTGTATTTCATACCTGAATGTAGTTTTCAACATTAGATCTTTTAATTCTTTACTAAATCACAACATATTTCAAATAGTTCTCAATGATATCAAGCAAATTCTTTATGCCACAGTCCAACATAGAATGCAAAGATAAACCACCACGCTTTCACTGCACAACTCTGATACTTTGATATAACTATCTCAACTTATGCTGTTCAGAGAGTTCTATTGTTCTGTATCATCTTTAAGTGACAAAAGCAAGTTCACCATGCTGTTTTAAACTTTAATCAAGTGCTATTCAAATAGCAAAATAGTCTTGAATTAAAAGACTAGATTCAACAATCAATTGCACAATACTACGCTTGGCATCCCCATTGGGTCATGGATGCATGAGGTGAAGCATTACCACCTCATTCCATACTATCCTGTTTCGATCCTGGGACATGTGGGTTATGGGCCCACACACAATTCAAAGTGTAACCATCGCATTATATCATTTTAGGGTTTCAACAACAGTAATAAGGTAATCCACGATTGTATCAGTCATTCAAGCATTAATCATATTCAATTACCATCACTCAGTTATATTATGCTAGGTATAACAAGCTACACCTCATTAGGGTTACTCGTTCAAACAATCTGATTATCAACCCTTTCTATTAATATGAGTGAATAAGTATGACTACCTTGTTCAGGGTATCTCTCCATGTGTTCTGACATCATCCAAACCGTATCACCATATCACAAATACACAATACTAGGATGCATATCTGGTATGAATTACTACTACTATCATACGCCTTTAATTTAACATATAGCTTGCACAAATATACTGAAATCATATGTAGAACCAACTTTCATACCTTAATATGCCTTCAACAAATCATACATGTAAAAACAAATTCACATATTACACAAAGCTAGTGCTTTCCCATATCTTTCTACTCATTCATTACTTCTTTACCTTTTGCTACCTATCCTTTTCATATGATTATATACAATAAACATCATTAACATTGAAGCATTTAAGATAGGAATAGATTATTCATCATTCTTGCTATCACACAAGAATTTATTTCTTGTCGCACTTCATCATACTGTATGTCACTATTACATTCACTAGATGACCCCACCAAGGTAGTTATGCACCATATATGATTCATTTTCTCTTATCATTTCATTCCCATCTTGCTCTCATTAAGGAATATATGAAAGAGAAGATGACTTTAAGACATGGAATTCTTGTATTCAAACATTCCCTTAATACATTCTCGTATGCAGATTTACTTAGTTATCAACAGAGATATTTGATTAATTAGCACCTGCCTGAATCTCACAACCTCTTTATATTATAATTTCTCCATCATATTTCAAACCCTTTCTTATGTTCCATAGTCCTCTCACCATATACTACTCTTTAACCAGTCATCTTTAATTCTAAATTTTTCTCTTATGACCATGTTGCTTATTCATATGTATGGTCATGTATACCATGTTGCACATATTTCCTCCTTTATTTTTATACTATTGTGAAGTTAACGTTCTAAATTAATAGTCCTTCTATTAGTTTTTCCTCATGTTGAATACATTACATATTCTTTATTTTTAAATCAAGTGGATCATGCATGGGTCAAACATAGTTTCTCTTTCAATCAAGTTTTTCTCTCCTGAATACAGTCTACCTTTGTATGATTTATTCATTCGTTAAACTACACCTATGTTCTTTGCTTAGAAACTAGTTTGTTGTTCTAGTCTTATGAATTACATGTTCATACGGTTCTCTTTACTTTTACTCTTTTGAAGACTCTTCACTTCTATGGACCTATTGAATGCTCAACTCTATTCTCTACTTAGCCTTTGCTTTAGAGTTCATAAAAGTATTATACTCTATTATATGATTCATTCTTCATGATTGATTCTTGTTATCTTGAACCATACATACATACATTTCACATATATTTTCTATATTTCATATGTATAGTTCATGAAAAATTAATCAATAAACTGATTATGAGCTTCATATCATGTTCTATTATTCCCTATTAAGGGTTTCACCTTTGAGACCCCAGAGTTGAACCTCAGATATCAGTTTCAACTAATTCTTAGTTGTTCTGATCTTGCCCATATGTTTCAACATCTTACTGTATGTACATTCATACTCTAAGGTGGGTCTAATTATTCCAATTATATTCTTATTATGTTATAGATAGGATTCATTAGATCCTAGTAACGCATCCTGCCAACCGGACCAGGCCAAACCTGAAGTCCTGAAGCCAAGAACTACAAAGGATTACATTCCTTCTGAACTGCCACTCACAGCTCAGAAACTCGGCCGATTGGTCAGAAACTCGGCCGATTGCTTCACAACTCAGCCGATCCGCTTGAAACTCGGCCGATCAACTTGCCGTTTGATTTCCTGAAAAAGGAGACTCGGTCGAATTACATACAACTCGGTCGATCAGTTTGCTGTTCGATTGCCTATTAAGGAAACTCGGCCGAATCACATACAACTCGGCCGAATCGCGTACAGACTGAAAACCTAAACAGACCTGCTGATGTCAATTTCACTCGAACCAGCGGGCAAAACTATAGAAACAAAAGCTCATTCAAAGGTCAATTCTAGTCTACTTTTTATAAAGAATGAAATCAATAAATGCTACAATTGCATAGTATACAACAGATATTAAAGACCCATATTTCAAGGTATTGAATATTTCAATTCAAACATATAAGAGCATTTCTATACATTTCCAACAAAAACAACATTATGAAATGTAAGTTCTATCCCCTTTTACATTTACTCTCTTAATTCTTGTTTCTTTTCTCGTTTTCTAACCCTAACATTTCTAGGGTTCCTCTCTAGCCCATTCTTCCACTGTATACCTGGCCAGGGTATACGTGAAAGAATAGACAAAGTAGCTTGTACTGGCTGATCCAAGTACTCAGATATCGGGCCAGGATATCCAAATACTCAAATCCCCAAAGCTAACATCAAACATCTTCTATCTGCCACACTTAGGACTCTAACTTACTAACTTAATGGTCCTTGACAACTCACCCTAAGCTCTGATACCAAGCTGTTACACCCCGATCTCACAATTTCCTCAAATCATGAGATTAGAGCATAAGATAGGATTTATATGTAACACAAAGAACACCCTTAACTTTTTCTTTTCTTAAAAACTCTTGTTTCTTCGCATTGAACCACATAAAACATCTTAACTAGGGAATCTGAACATTTCTTTTACTAATCAGACTTCAATAGTAAAGATACATGTATAAGCATTCACGATGTCTTTCACACATTATGCACATGAAACTTGCTAATTAGCATACATATCAAAGAGGAACAATATTACACATTGTAATTACAACTCTCTCTCTCTAAACTCTTACTGAGGACCTAGAGTGGCAAGGACCGACTGACTCAACTAATCTCATACTTGACTCCTGTGGCAGATCTACACTGATGCTCTGACCATCTTCAAGTCCACACGGTTAACCCTAAAAATGTTTGAGTAGAGGGGTGAGCCTACTCGCTCAGTGAATGAGTACTTCATGGAAATAGACTAATGCACTAATGTGATTACAGATATAATTTGAATAAACGATATGAAATTTAACAACAATAAATACTACACTGAGCAGTTCTAAAACAATATAATTGAAATAACAAAGAATGTAAATACTGCATCCAAAGAATAACTACTAGAAGACTATGCTCTAGTCTTCCTTAGCTCATTCATTCATAAGGAACTCTGCGAACCTATATGATCATATTTTAGCTTATGTCCTGATCTTATGCAGTGTACTCTGCATAAGAGACTCGCAGTGCACTACGACCACACCGTACAAGACTTAGCGATACACCCGGGAAATGCTAAGTCTGACTACTCGTCCTGGTCTGCACAGGACTCTCAGGCACTCAAGGACCTCAGGCACTCAAGGGCCTCACTGTACTCTCAGGCGCTCAAGGGCCTCACCGCAGGTCCTAGGCACTCAAGGGCCTCTCTGCAGTATTCTAGTACTCTAGACTCCTCCTCTAACCTGAGCACACAGGCGCAGGGAGTCAACACTGGGTTACCACCAGAACTACTCAACTGGTTGGTGTTGGATAACCCTATCAACCCTCGTGCCACCAGAATTACTCAACCGGTTGATGTTGGACACGAGTTTCACACCAAAGGTACAGACCGCGCAATGGGGTTCTACGGTGTTCAGGGCACCTAAGTCTAACATTAACACTATAGGTACATTTTAAACAGAAATCATAACTCATTTAACATTTCTCACAAGGCTCACACGGCCTGCCATATCATATCATAAGGAACATCATAACCCATGTATTCAACATATATCATGTCTCAGTAACATCCCTTTCTAGGGCATGTCATATCTCATCACCTGTAATTTATGAGATATGTATTAAAAATAAGAAGCCCTGCAGTATGTAGATATCATCTCAGAGAGAACAAGCATATAAAGTTAAATGCACTAGAAACATACAATTTAACAATTAAGCATCACCACATCTCATATCGAGACCTTTCATATTACCATAGCATGATTCATTGAACACCCCATCCTTAGGGTTTCATTTGCCTTATTCATTCATCACATGCCAACACCCTACTCTTAGGGTTGCATTTGCCTCATTCACCTTTTCATTTACCTCATTCACTTGTCACATGGCTCTCATAAGGATTTCATAGGATATAAGCATTCACTAAATAAAGATTGTTTCCAACAAATCATATGCAATCAATATAGACATGAAACCATGGAAATTTAACTAAATTTAGGGTTTCCATACCATTCACTGAGATATCATGTATCAAGAATAAAATTCAATTAAGATAACCCATGTGGTACATCCTAACCACTTATAGGATTACTAGTCCTTTTCAATAAGGTTGAAACTCTAGCGATATCTCAATTAGGTCAAACCCTAATTACATCATTTGATATAAATCTAAAAGCATCCTCACTAGGAAGTGTTGTATATGTATCTGATATGAATCTACCATCAAAGAGTCGTTCAAACAGAGAAGGAATCTGTATCATATCAATTTTACAATAACTTAAATCAAACGGACATTTCAGGATTTAGAATTCACATGCTAAGCATTTAGGGATTTGGATGTTATAATCAAATTCGTGCATTAGAATGTTTGAAGGAAGAACCCACTCACCCTAAGGTGTGAAAACACCTCACAACTGCAGCTCAACTCAGGGAATCTCGAATTCCTATCAAATCCCTAGCAAATCTCCCAATTCTTCTTCCATTCAACTCGGGAACCTTGAAAAAGAGGGATTATGAAGAAAGGGTGAGAAAAGAGGGAATTTCGACATCATCTTGGATAAAATCAGAGCATGGACTGAATCTTGACATGAGAGAGAAGATTCACCATAAAATTCTATGCAAAGGATCCAAACTTACTTGATTTCACCACTCTTGGGACCGCAGAACCCTAATTCAGCAATTCCCCCACTTTCTTCACTCAAGCCCTAACTCTCCCTCTCTCTCTAGATTTTCGTTTCTCTGGAGTGAATGACGAAGAATGAGAGCTGTGTGTGTGTGTGTGGTTGCTCATATAAGTCAATTGAGCTGCTTGGGTCAATTGCATATTGACCCAACACTTAAGTTTAATTATATTGGCTGAATATTCAGTTATACAAAAGTTACTGTAATTCATTTATTTCAGAGATCAAACATTCTCCAACAATTATGGGAATTTAGAACGTTGTTAATAATTTATCTATAAAGCTTCAGTTAAAATTTGAGATCATTTAGAGTTACCAATAAATAATTAAAAATAGAACAATGTACTGCTATATTGCAGTCTGCAATATATTCGGCCGAGTTTGTCCTGCACAAAACTCGACCGACACCCTTACTGTAGGGATTCAAAAGTCATCCAAAAATTATACCAATTTAACAGAGTGTCTAAAACTGTGTTGTTCAGGCACATTTAAAATTTGAGATCAATTTGATATACTAATAAAAAGATAAAATTCAATTACCACACTGCTGTATAATTCTGGAAATGTGATCGGTCGAGTTTGAAACTCGGCCGATAAACAGTTCAGAGCATTCTTCAAAAATTCTGATATTTTCCAATGTTGTTCAAATTTTATATATCCAAATCATATCCAAATTTGAAGTAAATCAGAGTTACACATAAAATACTCAAAATCATTTAGTGAGACATTCTACTTATCAAATTCTGTATTCATGCATCATTAAAACCCTATTTTGGGCCAATTAGGGTTTATGTTTCTCAAACCCTAATTCTCAAGACAAAAGAATATTTAGACTTCTTATCATAGTTAAAACATCCTAATTGTGTTATCGTCATTAATTAGATTTCAATAATGATTATTCCAATTAATCTTTGCAATTGTCTAGGTAAACCCTAGTTTACCAATTAAGCTCAGATGGGGTCGTAACACTATTCCTCATGGATATAGACTTTCACAACAAGGACTTAGGGCCAGAGCCACTCCAGATGACTCACTCCTGAATCATGGTGGTCTAACCTTTAAGTTAGCGATCCTCACTCCAAAAATGCTTCTCATTATTCATCAATTACTACAAGGTGATAGGTTTTGTTTCCCTAGTGAAACTAACAAGATATGTAATCATTTCACTTTTATTAATAACTTTTACTCATCTTAAAAGAATTCAAAACACCATATAGCATATGTTTATATTCTCACATAACTAGAATAACATGAAACAAATTAGGCTTATCAAGAAAGTCAGTAACAAAAACAAAAAGCACAATAGTTTGAAATTTGCAACACTTATGATTTCTTCCACTTTCACATCATCTCATAGCAATCATCATCAGTGGTATTTTAGCCCAAGATGTCATCTCATTATCCAACATTTACCCTTATAAGGGTTTCTCAAATGTAGCCAAAGCATGTCAATTCCATCTCATCATATTTCTTATAATTTCATTGCATATCATAGTTCTCAATCAATATTCAAAAAGACATTATGACTAGCAATAGTATAAGCATAGAGACATCATGTGTCATTCATCATTCTCAAGAAAGGTTCACCATGCAACATATATATATATATATATATATATATATATATATATATATATATATATATATATATATTCCATTTCAATAGATATGAATAAATCTAAAGAATAAACATGCATAGAACACATAATACTCATCATGTACTATTTACCATTTTCCAATTAGGGTTACTATTCATCACATGTGTAATCTCATTTGAAATCCAATAGATTAGGCCATTCTTAGAATACAAGTCTCTATAGACAATTACAATCCAAATGTGAATTCTTATGAATCAAATCACACTCTTAAACTTCATCTTATAATTTAACTAGACTATACTTATATACATTCCCTAATACCTCATTTGAGATCCTTAATCATTATCACCCCATATATCATCATTTTAGAGTTAGAATTAGGTTCTAAAATTCATCTACAAATTCCCATCTTTTTCCTTCATTTTATATATATTAGTCTCAACTTCTTTCATCTCATGTTCATTACATTATTGGAACCAATCATTCTTAATTCACTTGATATACAATGCTTCTCTTCTCATTAACATACACCAATGCCCAATTTTAATATATTTCATTCAATCTAGGTTAGCCACATGTAACTAAAATAAAAAGATTAAAGATTTCATCATAACAACTTAATTGGTTTCATCCTTAACTTGCCATCAGCATTTAATACATTTTTTTTGTATTGTTTCTTATATTTAGACAAGGGAACCATGACATTGACTTCTAATGGAATTCCCATAATTAATAATGATTATTCCTTATTATACTACTCACTTGAGATAAAAAGAATGAAATAGGGTTGTGGGGACCTCTTTTTTATCAGAATAAATGCCAACCATCAGAGAGAATTCCTAAACCTAAACCCAGATTATGAAGCAAAACAATTAATTCTCGATAAGGGCATAATAATCAACAATGGCAAATCATTAACTAGAAGTACAAGTAATGTAACAAATATTCAAATCATATTCTACATGGCTTGTCATCTTTTATTCATTTTCCCTGAAACTACTAGGCTTGTACCTCACCAAGTAGAAGTTGCCACGCCTGATTCTCGTGTCAACGACTCACTATCACTATCTTAGGGTTTAGGTGGCCACAGTAAGATATCAACAACAGATCCTAGCCACCTTAGGGTTTCCTAAAGAGGCTCACATCCTCATCTTAGGTACACGAGATAGGAACCAGCAAAGCAATATATCACTTATCACATCATTGTTCATATTTTCATATTTCACATACTTCATTTCATCAGAATCTATTCCTCATGGACATAGACTTTCACAATAAGGATTTAGGGACAGAGCCACTCTAAATGACTCACTCCTAAAGCCTAGTGTTCTAACCTTTAAGGTCTCAATCCATACTATAGAAATCCTTCTCATATTTCATTGATTACTACAAGGAGATCCATTTTATTTCCCCAATGTGGACCTTAGGGGAAACTCACAACGTTCAGGGTACCTAACTAGATATGTCATCATTTCACTTATTATTAATCTCTTTTACTCATCTTAAAATAATTCAAAACATCATATATCATATGTGTATATTCTCGTGTAACTAGAATAACATGAAACATATTAGGCTTATCAAGAAATTCAATGACAAAATAAGAAGCACAATAGTCTATAATTTGCAACATATATGATTCCTTCCATTTTGACATCATCTCATAACAATCATCATCAATGGGCTTTCAACGCGATATATCATCTCATTATCTAGCATTTACCTTTATTAGGGTTTCTTAAAAGTAGCCAAAGCATGTTAATTCCATCTCATGATATTTCTTGTACATTCATTTCATATAATAGTTCTCATTCAATATTCAAAAAGACATTAGAACTGTCAATAGTATAAGCATATAGACATCTTGTGTCACTCATTATACTCAAGATAGGTTCATCATGCAACATATATCTTTCCATTCTATTTCTATAGATATGAATAAATCTCAAGTATAAACATACATAGCACACCTAATACTCTTCATTCACTATTTAGCATTTTTCAATAGGGTTACTATTCATCACACGTGCAATCTAATTTGAAATCCATCATATTAGGCCGTTGCTAGAATACAAGTGACTACAAACAATTAAATTCTAAATGTAAATTCTTATGGATCAAATCACATCCTTGAACTTCATCTTGTAATTTAACTAGACTATGCTTATATACATTCCTAAATCCCTCATTAGAGATTGTTAATCATTAGCATCATCTAACTCATCATTTTAGAGTTAGAGTTAGGTTCTTAAATTCATCTAGAAATTCTCATCTTTTTCCTTCTTTTTATATTCATTAGTCTCAACTTCTTTCATTTCATGTCAATTACGTTATTGGAACCAACATTATTAATTCATTTGATATAAAATTCTTTTCTTCTCATCAACGTCCATCAAAGTCCAAACTTTATATATATAATTCAATCAGGTTAGCCACATGTAATTAAAATGAAAAGAACAAAGACTTCATCATAATAACTTCATTGGTTTCACCCTTAACTTGCCATCACCATTTAGTACATTTTTATTCATATTACTTCTTATATTTAGACAAGGGGGACCATGTCATTGACTTCCAATGGCATTCCCATAATCATCAATGATCATTCCTTACTATAGTACTCACTTTAGATAAAAATAATGAATTAGGGTTGCATCTTCTTACACCATAATCTCTAATCATCCTTCATAATTCATTGTTATGTGACTTGTATTAAAGGCTCACATTTATATATAATTCCATAAGTTATACGAAAACAGATGAATTAGGCATAGATCATACTGATCAAACTTATCATCTTCAATTAAAGAAATAACATCTATAGTTGAGACTCTCATAACATTCACAAGACTATATACAACCTTAAGCTTTATCTCTCATACTCAACTCATAACTAGATTTCTAGGGTTTAAGAAGTCGTCTTAGTTCAACACATCATAAGTGTCATATTATTTAGTAATCTCATCATGGTGCACATGGTTTCATTAGGTATATTTACACATATGGAAACTATAGTTTCCATTTTCACATATTTCATTTATCAATCATAAATATATATTGATTAATTGACTCATTTAATTCAATCCTTCATCACAAACCCTAAATAGGGAATATAGACACCTCATTCAGATTCTTATGTATATATCATATTCAATTTTAGTAAGACTCAAAAAAACACTTGTATAATCATTTTAATACAATTCAAATATGATTCTTTACATGTCAATTCGATTCCCAAACATATCGGGCATTGGACTAGTTTTTAGTCAATGTTCACATGAAACAACATAATTGTCTATCTGCCGAATTTTCCATAGAAGGTCAATGAATATACAAGTGTGACATCCCCAGATTTTCTAAAACTTAATTTGATGTGTGACATATAAATTGAAACCCTCACCTCAATGAGAATCCCAATTTAAATACCACGCACTAGGCTAATAGAAGAAAATCAGAGGAAGCCAAAAGGAAACAGCAGTAGCACATGCACATGAACAAGAACAAAACCATACAACACATGTTCACCATTCAACATATAATTACAAAATGACTTATTACAAATTGATATTACACATTGAATGATAAAATTTTACATATGCACATGCTACACTAAACATGATCTTAAGACATAAGGTCCACATGTACATCAGCTCGCCACACAACTCACACCTATCTAGGTTTCTCAAGATCACATGTCCACATACTTAAAACAAAGATTACATGTGATACACGTCAACACGATATTCAAGAATATTGTATTGAGTACACCTACGTGTCTTTTTATATACCTCTCATTACTAAGACTTGGAAATGAGATAAAATTAATACTTGACAGTAACAAAAGAAATATATAATGAAAAGCATACTTGAACAAAGAATTGCTTGTTAACAAAAGAGAACATGTGTTTTAAGCTCATTTTCTATTACATGCAAAGTTGATCAACCACATGCACTATGCTACCAAAGAGATTTAGTGCTCACATGTACTATTCTGCCAAAGAAATTTAGTACTTCCATAAATACATTATTCTGCCAAAGAGATTTAGTGCTCACATGTACTATTCTACCAAAGAGATTTAGTACTTTCATCAATTCACTATTCTACCAAAGAGATTTAGTGCTATCATATAATGGATCAGATATCTTATGTTTCATGTGTTGATAGCTATATAAGTATGGAAAATCAAGAAAGATATCATACAAGAATAATCATTTCATCCAATACCATATGCCAAGTATTTGTACACACAATACCACCATACTATATAATAGGACAAGTAAGAGGTAAGAGCGTACCTTGAGCAAGAAAGACAAACCTAATCATATTCCTGATATTAGATACATCCTCATGTCAACTATATATTGGTCAAACCCCTGGTTAAGACAAGGTCACATATCACCATGAGGTTCTCATCATCTTAACCCTAGTCATGTCCATCTTAGGGTTTAGGTTATCTCATTAAGATATGTGCACCATTACTTGTCTTATCTTCTTGTAATTAGGTTACTGGTCTCAGATTCCAAATTAAGATACATATTATGATGATTTAATTACATATGATTATATGCACATATTAACCCTAGGTTACATGTCTTAATCATGTTAGGGTTTTCTCACAATATGTTATGAGCCATTATCATATAATCATGAATTATGTGTATCATCATGATCTCAAAATTTCATATAAGGTTCCACATATAAATATGAGGGAATTATGAGTATTTAATCATTTATTGATCATGTATGTATTTTCTACATTTTATTCAGGGTTATTAGCCCTAGATAGCCATATAAAGAATATTACATGAATTTATGTGTTAAACTCATTACCTCAAACTTCTTATGAGTTCTAAATCACATTTAGGGGTCACTAGCATATTCTCATAATTTTAGGTCATCATTTTATATTTATTATCTCTGAAATAAATGTAACAAATCTTACATAATATCATCTAATTTTATGCATCAAAAGAATGATATAAACGTTCTATATTCTTCTACTCCTTCTTGTGAGAATTTTAATACATTATTTGTATTTTTCTAATAAACAGGCTATTTATTACGAATTATTTAAGAGATGTACATTTATGAAATAATTTGAACTTTGTGGCTAATCAGTGTTGGCCACGTGTTCACTAATGGGCGTTGTTGTTTCTACGAGCCGACCTTCTTTCCTGGTTTGGCTGATTCGTTCACGTTGATTTGGCTAGTTCACGGGTGAGGGAACCCGGTCCATGTCTCCTCTCGCTCTTGCTTTCACACGCGATCAATTGCAGTGCGACTCTGTTCTTCCGAAAACAGAAGTCGCCGCACAGACAGATCCTAGGCGAGCAATCGGTCGTGATCCATCCCTCCTCCCTAACCAAAGATGCTGCTTCAAGCTTCGTAAATGCCTTGCAGAGATCCTCGGATCCAGGGTTTCTCAGTTACTAATCCAGATCTCCATATCCTGGAGCCACTGGCAAGGGGCCGTCGCTGTGTGGAAGATCTCTGATGAAGAATCACTGCAGATCCTCGCCTCCTCATCAGTTTCTAGGGACTCTACGGGATTCTGTATTCATCCATCAGAAACGTCGGACATGAGGCTTGCTATTAGTAGATCCTCCTCACAGACTCGAGGAGCTCTCCGGCTCCTAAGTCCTAACGAGGTGGAGCAAAAGAGGCAGGAAGTATCCTCTCGCCCTCGTGAAGATACAGTGTTGTAAAAAGCTGCTTAATATCCTCCCAACCATCTCGGTATCATCCAAGCACCTAGGGAAGCCCCAAAGCCTGATCCAGTCTCCATCTCCTCTCCGATGAATTAGGCTTCGTCGCCAATGTCTCATTCTCCTACTTCCTCGAGCAACCTGCAACCTACAGTGGAGAACCCTATAGAGGGCAGGGGGCATTCTCTCTCCAATGCCTTCCAAAATACTTGTGTAAGGCCTCATTGTCACATTGTCAATGACTAAACAAAACTAATTGAACAGTCCGGCTCGCACTTTACCCCATGATGTCCATGTCCCAACGTCGTGGATGGCTGTCAATGCGAGCCTTCTGCAACTGCTGCGAAGAAAATGACTCGTATCTGTTTGATCATATCCAAGGGTCAGGATGACTTCTCATGAAAGCCTGATCTGTGGCTACTGAAACACAGACACACTGCTCATTTAAATGAGCCATCTGTGTGACATACATATTAATGTCATGGCTAAGGCTTAACAAAACATTAAAACATTGTTCTACTATACATCATTATTAGGCACATTATATCAATATATTCAAACCTATGTATCTCTTTCTAGGATCATCAAAACATTATGAAATTCGTACCATAGCTCTAACATTACTCAAGCTACATTGCATTGAAGTTTGGCTCCAAACTACCATTATTTAGTCAGTCTACAATTTAATACGAGAATTCACATACTTAGGGACTACCATCCTGACATCACCATGTGTAAAACTAAGAATATCAAAATTTCACTTTATCACATCCTACACATCTTAAAGAAATTTTATCCTCAAAATTAAAAAAAAAATCAAGTCAATCACAACAAGAAACTATGAAACTTCAATTCAATGAGAAATAATCAAATCAGTAGGTATTCATTCCCTAATATCTCTCAAAATCAATACCCAATCACATATAGACACAAGAAAAGTTTTTTATTACTTTAGCCAGATAGAATTAGACTTTCAATATGAATACAGAGTTTAAGTGGAAGAGAAACACTCACCTAAGGAGACAAGATCCTTAAAAGCTTTAGGCCAAACTCAGAATTTCTAGAAATCCAATCTAATTCTAGAAGCTGAATCCATTTCTTGCTCCTCTCAACTCAAAAACCCTAGAAATGGTAATAAGGAGAGAAAGAGTAAGAAAAGAGGGAGATTTGATATTATTTTGAATCAAATCAGAGGATGGAAGGAATCTTGATATGTGAGATAAGATTCACCATGAAAGGCTATGCAAAGAATCTAAACTTACTTGAATTCATCATATCTCAGATTGTGAAATCCTAGGTCAACATCTATACCACTTTCTCTTCTTAAAACCCTAGCTCTTCTCTCTATCTAGGATTTCATTTCCCTGGAATGAATAATGAAATATTAGATCACCTTAGATGTTATATTACTCATATAGATCAATTAAAGTGTTTGGGTCAATTGCAAATTGACCCAACTTTACACTTTCTTTCATTTCAATAGATTTTTCTATCATAAAATGTTACTAAAAATCATCCAATGAATCGGTCAAATCTCCTCTAAAATTATTCAAAATTATCATGTTGTTTGAAATCAAATTTTATAGCTCCATTAAAAATGTTAGATCAATCTGAGTTACTAATAAATAAACAAACATCAAATACTAGACTGTTATTTTTTTAGCCAGAAAACATGGTCAACCTGAGTTTATCCTAGGAAAACCTGACTAAAAACCCTCTCTGTAACGATCCCGCCTCCCGGTAACCCATAATTAAGGGAGACCAGAAGGTCAGAGTCATTATCCCAATTAACAGGATCAAAGGTTCGACAAATAATCAATAATAATTATTAAATTCTACCAACTATACTGAAATATGGTTAAAAAAAACTTTGCATACCTTTTGAAAACTTGGATCTCTAAACTTCTATCCACACATGAATTCTACTCTAACTAATCCTCCTTATATTTTAATTCATGTATTTCACAATATGATGATTTACTGTTTGTCCTTTTGGCTTGTACCTAAAACGCCGACAAACAAAATGTTGGTCAGCATAAAGCTAGTATGTGGGGGAAACAATAATCATGCAACTATGATAACAATATAATCAGTCAATTATGATTTAAACAAATTAACAACTTTACGTTTTCCGTATAACTACTCAATCCCTACATACCCTAGCCTCTGTGTTGTCCCTGCAGTGGACCTAGATGCTACCTTCCTTATGGTAGATCCCCATTAAACCCCTCATGATCCCACCTACTAGGTGAACTAGTTTCTAGTATTGAGTCACATGGCACTACCCGTAGGTATCCCACTCCTGAACTCATGGCATGCTAAAGAGTCTCATGGCACTACACGTGGGTAGCCCAATTTCTAACTCACGATAACCTAGACTTTGCTCTAGGTTACCCCTTTTTAGCCTTTGCAAAGCCACAGAGGTGGACCAGGATCTGAGCCAGTCATATATGCACATTTATAGTGATAATCATAGTCACTTTATAGTTGCATGAAATAAAAGGCATCCAACAGTTATTTTCAAACAATCGATAAAAACATTCAGAAGTCGCCGTGAAACTAAAGTGATTATTCATAACCGTAACCACATACATGTCATGTTGATGTGAGATAGAAATAATCCAATCAACCATAGGCAAGCAAGCATTCAATAAGATCATGAAACATGCATACAATTTCCTTTTAATACTCAGGTCATCAAGATCAATTAAACCTAGCTCGCTTCCTAGGGTTTCTAGTTCACTTTTAGGGTTTCCATTTCAATTAGGATTTCCCTTCATCGTTTACTATTTTAAACCCTAATTTTATACCATTACTCATAAACCCTAATTATCTCATCTATTCTTCAACATTAAGGTTATCTTAACAACATATAACCCTATTTTCAAATTAAAGGCACCATTAACCTTTAATTAAGTTCATTAAGCCTCTTTTACATTAAAGCTACTATTTTTATCCTTTTAATCCATGGTGAGATCATTATGCTCATTTATCATCAATTCCTAGTTCATTATGGTCTAATTCACAAATGAACTTTATATATCATTAAAACCACCTTTTATTCACTAGAAAACCCTAATTACTATATTAAGAGTATTTAGACATAATTAGGGACCTTCGTACTCAAAATAGCTTAGAATCATCATATTTTTAACTTTATTCATGATTTTGAATAATTAAAGCCATTAAGAGTCGCATTTACCAAGATTAGGGTTTCAAGGCCCATTAAAGCATATTTAGGCACAAGAAACTCTAAATTAAACTAATTATATGCAAAGTTCATCCTTTTCAATCTTAATGTTCCTTTTATCACTAATAGGTTAATACCAACTTTAATCATCCATTAAACCCTACTAAACACATTAATCATTTCAAAATAGGGTTTCTTAATCATTAAAGCATTAAAGTTGATGATTTCCATTACTTTTCGAATCGAAAGAAGAATTATCTTCTAAAAATATTTTTATCGGATTCCTCTCATTTTTTTAGCAATATACATATATTATTTGCTACTATCAGAGTTACCAATATGGAGATATGATTTTTGTAAAGATAACTCACTAGAGCCAATCAGAGCGCGTCATGTGTCCCCTTTCTATGCAACGTGACTTGCTGCTTGGAAAACATTTCAAAATGACATTCGTGCCCTTGGTTAAATTGGCCAACTCTTCAGCCTGTGGAGGGCAAATCGGTCCAACGCGTCCTTTGTCACCTTCAACCTTGGGCAGCACGATAGCTGCCGCCCTAGGCGTCGTTTTGTAGCTAAGTGTGGGCTCTCTCCCTCTCCTTGGGCTGTGATCCTCGCTGGGGGTTGTTGTCGTATCTCCGCCCCTCTCAGACGCACATAGGGCGCCCTTAGATTCTGGATAAGGTGGTCGTTAAACCGCTCATCAGGCCATGTATTGGTGGCCGATATTGCAGCCTAGCTGTTGCCGTTGTGCATACTCTAGGGTATGGCCTCGGTGGCTGTGCTTCTCCTCGACACCGGGGTACTTCAGGCGTTCATCAAAACCTTGTGTTGGCTCCGTCTAACCTTGTGCTCATGCCGCTCCTCTTGGCTAGGGTTTTGAACGTAAGGAACCAAGAAGAAGATGAGGAAGAGAGTGGGAGACGTGGGATCTCTCTGGAACTCGACCCTGGGCTCTACCCATTTTATAGGGGAGGGTATCCATGCCCCAGACTTCTTGCGCACGAAGCAACCAAGTCCTTTTCCCACTTAGAAACTTATTTTCCTTTTATAAAAGCAACTACCTCTCTCTTCATCATCTCTTTGATATTCCTTTTTCTTTAAATATTAGGATTTCGAAAATTACTTCCTTTATCTTCCTTGTACTTGCCTTTTAATTTATTGGCATGAAATTAAGTTTTGCTTTTAATAGAAAATACTTCCTTTTTATCAATATCACAAAATTCATTAATAATCACATTATCCTTTTATTTTGCAATTTTGGTATTTCTACTTTCTTTCCTCTTTATTAGAGCTCCTTGGACCCCAAGAAATTATAATATTTCGAAATCCCTTTTCAAGAATACTTATTATCCTTCTAGATGCATCTATATGCATTATTTCTCATTATCATGTTTATTTCTTACTAAAATAGATCTTTTTGAGGATTACTCTTTATTTTCCTCATTGGCATTCCTTTTAGCATTATGAATCCTTTGGATATAAAAATCCATCAAGGATAACTTAATTACACCTCTTTCCACTTGTTTTCCACGTTTTACCATTGTTTTCAATTTCTTTCTTAATAAAGAAATACTTAATTAATCTTTTCTTTTCTTATCACCTTTTCTTTGCAACTTTAGACTCCTTAGAACCCAAGAAACCCAAAAGGCATGAAATCCATCTTTGGATTACATCCCTTTGCATTCTAGAGGTTTCTATCTCATTCTTTTCTCAAAAACTCAATTATTCATTTACTATTGAATTTTCTTGTTATTTGGGCCCAATAGCCAATAAAGCCCACAACACAATCATCAGGGCTATTGTAAACGAAATCCATTTATTCCAAACAAATTATATCATTATTTGTTCAAATATCTTTAATATGAGAAATTATATTTCTCACTAAGTGAACCCAAAAATTGGGGTTGTAACAACCTTCCTATCTTATAGGAATTTTGTCCTCAAAATTCTATCAAGCAAATAAACAATTCAGGATAAGACTTTTCCATGTCCATCATTGGCCACTATGTGGCTTTACCGTACTCATGGCGCTTCCAAAGAACATGTATCATCACATATTCTTTTCTCTGAGTTCTTTCATCCTGGCATCTATAAACTGCACAGGTGACTCAGGCCATTTCAGCCTCCCTTGGGGCTCACTAGGTTCATTGCTCAGTACATGGTCTGGGTACCTCACATAGTGCTCTAAATTGGACACCTAGAACTCATCACACATTACTTTATCCTAAGGGGTGAGATCAAACTTAACCTTCTCCACCAATCCATCTCAAACGAACCCATGTATCGGGGACTCAGCTCTCTTAGTTTTAACTTAGAGGGGTCGGATTTTCATGTCACATATTCTCCCACAGTGAACTGCATGTCAGTCTACTTTGCATCAGCTCACGACTCATGTCGTCTCTAGGCTCCTTTCAGCCATTGCACGATCAAGCGACTTCATCTGCACATGTTGTGGTCCTTTCTTGACCTTCGCGAGGTCCCTTCACCAACATCATCTTAATGAAGTGGTGACCGACACAACCTCCCTTACAGAGCTTCTCTACAACCTGATACTGGCTATGGTGGTTATCATCACATCTTACAAAGGACAAAAACTGTCTCTATGTATCACCCTGAACGAGCACACATGCTCTCATCAGACCCTCTAGTTTGGATCATACTAACCATTAGTTAGGGGTGATAAACTGTACTATCATTGAGTTCTTAATGTATCTACTTCCACCTCCTGGAAGTGAATCTTTAGGTTATACTCAAGAACTTTTGAACTCGCATCATGGTGTAGTTGAACCATCTCTCTCATGGGTAGTTCAACCAGATTGGTCCCTTGACAGAACTCTTTCTTTCTCATGTCATCTAGGTAAGGCAATCTACCATAACCCATATAGCATCCTGACCTTCCTTGGTTTAGGGGAGACTTACCACAACATCCATAGTGATGAACTCCCATTCCCTCTCAAGGACTCTTTTATCCTCTATAGCGATACACTGGGTTACTAGTGTTCGTCCTTCACCTCCTGTCATGCATGGCAACATACCACATGCAACTTCATCTTAGGCATCCAAAATACTACTGTTACTTATTATCTTGGTGGTACGGCATATGGTGATTTTAAAATCATGATCTCCTGTATGTCATGATTCCTCAAGATTGATTCCTCAGAAACCCTAAACCATCTTAATAAGTGTTTCATCACCTTCCTTTTTAGAGAAGTGTATCTGAGGTTCTACCACCATCCTTTCATTGCATCAAGGACTAGACTGGCTAACCAAACAACCATTAACTTGTTCAACATATCTCATTACATCTGAGTGTTAGCCAAACACATCTCCTTTCCAAACTTAGGGTTAGCCTAACAACCTCTTCTAGCCAAACTAGGAAGCAATATCTCAACCAGGGCATCTATTACCACTTCACATCCTTACGTACTAGGTAATGTTGAAGACATACACCTCCATATATTCCACTTATTATCTCATCTCAGCTCTAAGTCTATCTTCATCAAGAAAACCCTAAGCTCATCCTCTTGGTTTTTGAACTCAACCTTGTATGACTCATAGCTCATGATAAAAGCATCCTCATAAGATGAATACCTTGCATCATCCCTGTTCTCATACCTCATGGCGACGTTCCAACTCACATCACCTTTTATCCTTGGTGTATGGCATGCGTATTGTCCTATCCCTCACTCCCATAACAAGAGGAAATAAGCATTTGGCTACAGTCCAAATACATAGTTCTTCCTATTTCAAGAGTAGGGATGGTACATCCCACCTTGCCAATACACCTTTAAATCTAAGTTGAAATGTGCCACATATGTCTCTACATCACAAACATCAAAATTACTTCCATGGAAAACTGGTCTCAAACCTACTTGGGTACTACACAATCCTTGGTCATCACCTCTAGGTCTATAGGGTGCCAACACTTTAGGGGTCATCCTTATTCCCTTATGCATCCAGAGAGTGCCCTACTCATCTTCCCTTTGGGTCACATGAGTTCATGAAGGTGATCAATCTCCTAACCCATGGCCCTCAGACAATGATAGTTGTTACCTATCGACCCTATGGTCATGTGCAACTAGGGAATTAGGCAACTCCTACATCCATCGGTCTTATCCCTACCTGACCCTAGGATAGACTTAGTATTCTCTTATAGTACATGTTCAACTTAGAACCTTACCCAAGCCTTCATCATCTCTCTCTGCATTCATGGGCTGACTTTCATCCTTTCATAGGTGTCATGGTGACCTGCCTTCCTTGGTCAGGACCCATACCGGTTACCTCCATGGTAACACATCCACATGCACTTAGATATGGATATCTATGGGTCTACAGGTTCATTCTCATACCATGTACTTTTCACTTAGCTTCTCAAGATCCTATGAGACCTCTTTAGGTTACTTTAAAACCACCAAGACTAGTATACACCCTACAAGAGGGTCTCTCTCCCAGGATGGGAGGAACTACATCTTGACAACAAGGCCACAAATGTGCTTAGGTCTAGCATGCTTAACCCTAGCAAGCTACTAAGGCACAAGTAGACCACCTACTAAACCATGATAGGTCATACTTGCTCTCTTTCCTCAACACTAGATCAAGATCATACCTTCCTATATCATCAACTTATCTGTGAGGGCTTCATCAAACATACCTTAAACTTAAGGGGGTTTCCCTTTCCTCTAACCATGCAGAGTACCATGCTCGCATCTATAGAAACTCAAATCTCATCATGAGCATCAGGTACACCACTTCCCCTCTTAGGCCTAGGTTCACTTTAGGGTGTCCAACTGCATGCTCAATCTCTTAACCACAAATCAAGCATGTATAAGGCATGACATGCACTCCCTGTCATCCTTCTAATCGAGCAACACATCAGGGTTGAGTCCTCCTCAAGGACAACCAACAAGGTACAAGGCCTCACACCCTGTTACTAAACCTCTCCAGGTCTAAGGAACTCTTCTTCCTATCTCAGAAGGTAAACACCTATACCATAGGCACATAGGTACCAGAAGCATCATCCTCACTTTAGGGTTTGGTTCCTCTAAAGGCAACCAAGATATCATCAACCTCCAGGGATCATGCATGAGGCAACCACTATCATCCACTTAGGTTGCATCATCCTCGACTCCCCACAGTTCCTCATATCTCGGGGTTTTAGGCGTCCAACCTTCTTGCTTGGTTCTTGCTTTCTCTCTCTAGAGCTAACTCCACATCCAACCTTACTATTAGAGGTCCTCTCTCCATGAAGGATCAAGCTCACAAGCATACCTTTATGTGGGTGAAGCCTAGGCTCAAACTTATGTTTGCTCAAGATTATCCATAACTTTATATGCTTATCTCATAAGCCATCCTTCATACTCTCCTGGCCAGGGTTTCAACCTATTTCTCTCACTACTAACAAACTATGGGTGTTTACTATGCCATGCTTATATAAGCTCATAAGGTTTCCATAGGTTCTTCTCTAACCTCAT
Organism: Alisma plantago-aquatica; assembly: GCA_963693085.1. NCBI lineage: Eukaryota > Viridiplantae > Streptophyta > Magnoliopsida > Alismatales > Alismataceae > Alisma > Alisma plantago-aquatica. The sequence continues at coordinate 411,797,078 of OY856413.1, forward strand.
CAAAGAAGGAGTTATCCTTTTCTCTAACATGCACGACCCTTCCCAAGGTTGAGTCACCAAAGGTACTAGGTCATCCAACCTCTCATGGCTCATATGGCATTCAAGGCATGTCTATCAAAATGCCTGGTGTGCCCTAACATCTAACTCATCATGTTGTCTCTCTCTCTAACCTTCACTTAGGGTAAGGGTTAACATCATCCTCAGAGAATGTACCATGTCTCTACTTATAATGGAGGTCTCTACCTCCAAGAATAACTCTCTTTACTTATCCTCCTTACAAGAAATTCTAGCCTCAGGTCTCTCCTGAGGGCATGAAAACTTATGTCATATGACCTAAGAATGTATCTATTCTTTAGTTTAGCTTATTCCATTAAGCTTATGTCCATGACATCTTATTTACATGCTTTTCATTAATTTGGTGGAGGATTCCTTAATCCTTATCAACCTTACCCATACCTCAAGAGGGTGAGGAAAAGAGAGAAAACCCTAATCCTTAAGGTCCTTAACATCATTTGAGTTGAGAAGGGATGAACAAGATGAGAGAGTCCTAAAGGTATCTTATTTCGAGTCAGATCCTAAGACATTGGCCAGGCAGTCACACGGATCTGGGAGTCCTCGTATTTTGACTATCAGTATACAAGAAAATCATGTCAGCCCCCGGGCGTGATCCTTTTCTAGACACCTCTATCTTTTGGAAAATTCTCTAATAACTCCCTTGGGTTCTACAGAGTTTGTAAAATTTAATAATTATTACAGATTAAATGAGGAACATTCGCTGTGATACCATATGTAATGACCCCGCCTCCCGGTAACCCCCAATTAAGGGAGACCAGAAGGTCAGAGCCATTATCCCAATTAACAGGATCAAAGGTTTGACAAATAATCAATAACAATTATTAAATTCTACCAACTATACTGAAATATGGTAAAAAATAAAAATAAACACTTTGCATACCTTTTGAAAACTTGGATCTCTAAACTTCTATCCACACATGAATTCTACTCTAACTAATCCTCCTTGTATTTTAATTCATGTATTTCACAATATGACAATTTACTGTTTGTCCTTTTGGCTTGTACCTAAAATGCTGACAAACAAAACGTCAGTCAGCATAAAGCTGGTATGTGGGGGAAACAATAATCATGCAACTATGATAACAATGTAATCAGTCAATTATGATTTAAACAAACAACTTTATGTTTTCCGCATAACTGCTCAATCCCTACATACCCTAGCCTCTGCGTTGTCCCTACAGTGGACCTAGATGCTACCTTCCTTATGGTAGATCCCCATTAAACCCATCATGATCCCACCTAACAAGTGAACCAGTTTCTAGGGTTGAGTCACATGGCACTACTCGTAGGTAGCCCACTCCTTAACTCATGGCATGCTAAAGAGTCTCATGGCACTACACGTGGGTAGTCCAATTTCTAACTCACGATAACCTAGACCTTACTCTAGGTTACCCCTTTTTAGCCTTTGCAAAGCCACAGAGGTGGACCAGGATCTGAACCAGTCATGTATGCACATTTATAGTGATAATCAAGTCACTTTATAGTTGCATGAAATAAAAGGCATCCAACAGTTATTTTCAAGTAACCGATAAAAACGTTCGGAAGTCACTGTGAAACTAAAGTGATTATTCATATGTGTAACCACATACCTTTCAAGTTGATGTGAGACATAAATAATCCAATCAACCATAGGCAAGCAAGCATTCAATAAGATCCTGAAACATGCATACAATTTCCTTTTAATACTCAGGTCATTAAGATCTATTAAACCTAGCTCGCTTCCTAGGGTTTCTAGTTCACTTTTAGGGTTTCCATTGCAATTAGGGTTTCCCTTCATCGATTACTATTTTAAACCCTAATTTTATACCATTACTCATAAACCCTAATTATCTCATCTATTCTTCAACATTAAGGTCATCTTAACAACATATAACCCTATTTTCGAATTAAAGGTACCATTAACCTTTAATTAAGTTCATTAAGCCTCTTTTACATTAAAGCTACTATTTTTATCCTTTTAATCCATGGCAAGATCATTATGCTCATTTGTCATCAATTCCTAGTTCATTATGGTATAATTCACAAATGAACTTTATATATCATTAAAACCACCTTTTATTCACTAGAAAACCCTAATTACTATATTAATAGTGTTTATCCATAATTAGGGACTTTTGTACTCGAAATAGCTTAGAATCATCATATCTTTAACTTTATTCATGATTTTGAAAAATTAAAGCCATTAAGAGTCACAATTACCAATATTAGGGTTTCAAGGCCCATTAAAGCATATTTAGGCGTAAGAAACTCTAAATTATAGTAATTACATGCAAAGTTCATCCTTTTCAATCTTAATGTTCATTTTTATCACTAACATGTTAATATCAACTTTAATCATCCATTATACCCTACTAAACACATTAATCATTTCAAAATAGGGTTTCTTAATCATTAAAGCATTAAAGTTGATGATTTCCATTTCTTTTCAAATATAAAGAAGAACTAGATTCTAAAATTATTTTTATTGGATTCCTCTCATTTTTCTGAGTAATATACATATATTATTTTCTACTATCAGAGTTACCAATATGGAGATATGATTTTTGTAAAAATAACTCACCAGAGCCTATCAGAGCATGCCACGTGTCCCCTATCTATGCAACGTGACTTGCTTCTTGGAAAACATTTCAAAATGACATTCGTGCCCTTGGTTAAGTTGGCCGACTCTTCAGTCTGCAGAGGGCAAATCGGTCCAATGCGTCCTTTGTCACCTTCAACCTTGGGCAGCACGATAGCTGCTGCCCTCAGTGTCGTTCTGCAACCAAATGCGGGCTCTCTCCCTCTCCTTGGGCTGCGATCCTCATCAGGGGGTTGCTACCCTATCTCCACCCCTCTCAAGCGCACATAAGGCGCCCATAGATCCTGGCCAAGGTGGTCGTTAAACCGCTCGTCAGGCCATGTATTGGTGGCCGACACTGCAGCTTAGCTGCTGCCGTTGTGCATACTCTAGGGCATGACCTCGATGGTTGTGCTTCTCCTCAGCACTGGAGTACTTTAGGAATTCATCAAAACCTTGTGTTGGCTCCGTCTAACCTTGTGCTCATGCCGCTCTTCCTAGCTAGGGTTTTGAACGTAAGGAAGCAAGAAGAAGATGAGGAAGAGAGTGGGAGACGTGGGATCTCTCTGGAACTCGACCTTGGGCTCTACCCCTTTTATAGGAGAGGGTATCTACACCCCAGACTGCTTGCCCATAAAGCAACCAAGTCCTTTTCCCACTTGGAAACTTATTTTCCTTTTATAAAAACAACCTTCTCTCTCTTCATCATCTCTTTGATATTCCTTTTTCTTTAAATATTAGGATTTCGAAAATTGCTTCCTTTATCTTCCTTGTACTTTCCTTTTAATTTATTGGCACGAAATTAAGTTTTCCTTTTAATAGAAAATACGTCCTCTTTATCAATACCACAAAATTCATTAATAATGTATCACATTATCCTTTTATTTTGCAATTTTGGTATTTTATCTTTCTTTCCTCTTTATTGGGGCTCCTTGGACCCCAAGAAATTATAATATTTCGGAATCCCTTTTCAAGAATACTTATTATCCTTCTAGATGCATCTATATGCATTATTTTTCATTATCATGTTTATTTCTTATTAAAATAGCTCTTTTTGTGGATTTCTCTTTATTTTCCTCATTGGCATTCCTTTTAACATTAGGAATCATTCGGATATAAAAATGCATCAAGGATAACTTAATTACACCTCTTTGCACTTGTTTTCCACGTTTTACCATTGTTTTCATTTTCTTTCTTAATATAGAAATACTTCATTAATCTTTTCTTTTCTTATCCCCTTTTCTTTGCAACTTTGGACTCCTTAGAATCCAAGAGGCACAAAATCCATCTTTGGATTACATCCCTTTGCCTTCTAGAGGTTTCTATCTCATTCTTTTCTCAAAACCTCAATTATTCATTTACTAATTGAATTTTCTTGTTATTTGGGCCCAATAGACAATAAAGCCCACAACACAATCATCAAGGATTTTGTAAATGAAATCCATTTATTCCAAACAAATTATATCATTATTTGTTCAAATATCTTTAATATGAGAAATTACATTTCTCACCAAGTGAACCCAAAAATTGGGGTTCTAACACTCTCTATATAGATAGATTATGAAAATTTAATGGAATATGTATAATGGAGTTTGCAAAGAAAACTTAAAATTCTAGAGAAATTAAATTTACCAATAAAAAGATAAAATTTAAATAAAATAATTTGTATTTCAATCTGAATACATGGTCGGTTGAAGTTGTCCTGGGGAAAATTGGCTGACAAACAGATCATAAAATTATTAAAAATTTCTGATATTTTTTTAATAATGATTACATTTGAATTTTTCAAACCATATCCAAATTTCAACTATATCTGAGTTGTATATAAAATACTAAAAATTATTTAGTGCACCACTATACTTAACAAATTTTGTATTCATATGCTACCAAAACCCTAATTTTTGGCCGATTAGGGATTTCATTTCTCAAACCCTAATTTTGTAAATCAAAGTATTATTAAAACTTCCATTAGGTTTAAAATGTCATAATTAAACTACCATCATTGATTAAGCTTTAAACAATGATCATCTAGTTTAGCATACAATCATCCAAGAAAACCTAACTACATGGTTCATTTGAAGATGGGTCGTTACAGATGTGATAACATGGATTTCTCTCTCTCCTTATGTATGTTCTATACACTTCATTGTTGCATGAATTTCTCACTATATCCCTCAATTTTATGATTTGATATGGTTTTCTTCTTTTTGGGCTTATCTTGAATTCACGTGATAAGAGGCTACATTCAACTTGATACAAAACCAAGGTTTCACCCAAGTTACACACCATCCTTTCTCATCCCCTTTGGATATCATATATGGGTCTCATCTTGTCCTCAACATATCTTAGATTTGTAGGTACAATATGAAGTTTTCGACATACCAAAGTTTTCTCAATTTGTCGTATAAGAGAGATATGATCTTTTTGATTTTGCATTGTTTGACCTTCATTTTTAGCGCATTAAAATCATATTGATCCAATTGGGCCCAAATTGGGGGTCCATCCCAGTAAGTTTGGTGCCTCCATTCCTCTCACCATGTCATAAATACACACCCCTTTGTCCCTCGATCAACCTTAGACCTTGATCTTGTGCCCACAAATTCCTCCCTTCAATGTGATGACTGAGTCATCATCTTCAACCCCATACAACCCTAGTGTCAGGAAAGGACGGAAGTTTAGGTGCTATGTTTTACACCTCCTTATGGTTTTTGACCCAAGCCTTCCTGTTTCACCCCCTCTTTCTTTACCCATTCTTTTCTTTGCAATTCCTGAACATTATCCCTCTAGCACTTCTTCTTTTACCTCCCAAACCTAGAAATACACCATGTCAACCACCATTGGGGTCTCCAACCCCCTTTATTGTTGTATGTGCTGCCTTTTGGGCCCGTAGCTTTGTGCAGGTATAGACTGGATGGGTTGTGAGCGGCACAGAGGCCCTCTAGTCTTTTTTTGCCACAACTTTGGTGAACCAGTAGCACAGATCTTGTTGCTCCCATGTGAGGCCATTGGGTAAGGAGAAGAATACAACTACTATTGGATTGCCTCTGGTCCGGGATGGACCCAGATACATTGATAGGGAGTGTAACATCCCTGACCTAGGTTATGAACTAACCCTAAGGTGTTTGGCTTAAATATGTGATTAAATTCTTTTGGTTATCTTTTGATATGTAATTGAAGCTCCTGAGGAACATATATTTCTATTTCTGTCCTTTTTGAACAATGTTGTAATATTGTTTTGATAAATATGGACTAATGTGCAAATTTCCCAATTAGAGGGGTTAAATTGCAAATTGTACATGTTAAGATGTTCCTCTGATGATAATACATCATGATAATAAATATGAATATGATATAGTGATATGGATTCTCCAAGCTTGGGCACCAAGATATAGCTTGTAGAGCAATCCTTGTGCTTTAAAACCTAGTTTTGGTGTAAAGTGCAATTTACCCAAAACATAGGGTGTAACATGTAAAATACACCATCTAGAGAATCTCTCATGAATTTTGGCATCAAGTAGAGAAAAGATAATGAGGAGGGCACCTCATTTGAATAATCATATAAGAAGATAACCTTTATATCTAAATAACCAAGTTTTATCCAAAATGACCCTTTTATATGTGCAACTTAGTAATGTGTTTGACTTCTTTTCCTCTAAACCTTGGATAAGGGAGGACTTTTGCTTAAGGGAATAAGGGAGGAACGTAACTAAGGAAGGAAGAGGGACTTAATTGAGAAATAAGAAAACAATCCTCTTTGTCTTGAAAATATACCCAAAATAAATAAGTACATCCTTTTTACAAAGCAAGGGATCGTTTCCCTTCATTCCTCTTCTTATCTCTTTGCTTTGGCTGACTAAGGAGGAGCTCAGGAGTAGAGAATAACGGACAAGACTGAATTGGGTAAGTTTTGATTGCCATCTAGCTCGAATTAATGGAGGAAATCTTGCTACAATGTTGGTTTAGTAGTCTTCCTTACACAACTCTTCTTTCTAGCCATCTTCTCCATCCATATCTTGAGGAACAGACCTTGGACGACCTATGGATCTCAAGCCACCATTAAAGCTACGAAGCTTGGAGCTCTAGATCTGATCCTAAGGCAGGTTTTATAACTCTAACCATTAAAGTTTTGTTTATGCATCTTCTTTCTATGAAAACATTGCTTAATCTCCTTCCTTAGACACTTCTATGTGTTCTTGCTACCAAAACCGTGAAGAACAATCCATGTTCTTGAGATAGAAGAAGGTGGCATTATTTCCAAAGTTCATCCTAATCTTACTTTAGCAAACAGTCCTCCACCTCTTGCCCAAACGGTTTGCAAGAACGTTTGGAAGCAAATGGTTTAAAAACCGTTTGAGAGCAAACGGTTTCAACCAAGAACGTTTGGGAGCAACCAGTCCAAGACCGTTTGGATGAGTTGACCAAGCATTTACCGTTTGGATATCTGCTGTAAACATTATGGACTAATCACCCACCAAGAATCATCAATTAATTCTAAGTAAATCACCAATTGAAGGCACCTTAGTCACCTAAACCCTAATCAGGTTTATTGCTGATTTCAATGGTGCAATCATGTTGAAGTTTGGGTTGAGTGGCCCAAACAGTTTCAAAACCATTGGGGGATCACCCAAACGGTCTCAAGACCGTTTGGTGATCACCCAAGACCGTTTGAAGGTCTAGGGTTAAGTAGGGTTGGTCAATTGAGGGTCCAATCATATCAAGTTGTTGAATAATTAAGTGCTAATTTTGTGACCTAAATTAGGGTTCAACCCTTAAGTGAATGACTTAGTTTTTGGTGTTGACATGGGAAAACGGTCTCAAGACCGTTTGGAGGAGGTCCAAACGATCCCAAGACCGTTTGGGGTCAGGTCATGACCCAATTGAATGATGGTTCAATGGGTTCAACATCAATTAGACTCATGTTGATGAATGTTGAAGGGTAATCGATCCCAAACCCTAATCCAATCAATCCAAACCTTAATTGGTGACCAATTGAGGATCAATTGAAGGTTAAATCAGTAAGTATTGACCTAATTAATTCAATTTATGAGTGGCTAACCATGGCATGAACGTTTTGGGGGTTCAACATTGAAAACCCTAACTCAATTTGATAGGCTGAGGCACCTTTTGGTCCATGCGGTTTTGAGGGTGTTTGGACCAAACGGTCTCAAGACCGTTTGGGTCCAAACGGCCTCAAGACCATTTGGGTCCAAACGGCCTCAAGACCATTTGGGACCAAACGATCCCAAAATGTTTGGTGGTCATGCAGTTTCAAGATCAATTTGCCCATGCGGTTTCTGTTGGGTTTTAGGGGAGACAGAGAAGGCAGCGGAAACAAAAATTTTCTCCCCAACCCATACCGAGGAAACGCGTCAACGTCTATATAATAGGAAAGGATGGTTTGCGGAATCATACCTTGTCCCGAGGCTTGCTCGGCGACAATACCTCGCGCAATGCGCGGTCTTTAACTCCGGACTTCGACGGTGTCTGTGCAGCTCCTGGTCGCACCGGGACTGACAACTCCTACTTGAACCGGACTGTCGGATGACAGTTGTCCTCCTAAGTGACAGTGTCCTCCCGCCTCTGTAGTAGTCCACACAGACCACCTGGAACTCCACTCTCCTTGTCCCACAAGGAAGTGGAAGGAGTCGCACCCTCCTGTTGACGTACTAGTCACCAACACGCTCTCCTGCCTTCTGTTGCAACTGCAGTTGTCCTTCCCTTGATGCACCTCCCTTTTGTGGGAAGCACTTGCTCAGGCTCTCTCAGGGTTACCAAAACCAGAGAGAACGACAACTTGCAGAGCAACTGGTTGCACTGAGCTGTACTTTGAGAAGCCCCCAATACCCCTATATATAGGAGAGTCATGGGACAGGGTTCTCCATCCCGGGCAATGCGGGACTAAAGCAAGAGTAGAAGGGTTCGAGAATTTTCCACAAAAAGCAACCGGTTCGCAACTTGAAATGATCGGTTCACAACTGAACCGATCGGTTCGGCCATTGAGCCGATTGGTTGGACCTGAGCCGATCGTTTGGGGCACTCCAACCGATCGGTTGGTGCCCTGAACCGATCGGTTCATGGTCCTAATCCGGCTCAAAAAGAATTTCCTTGTTTCTTTCCAATTGGTATCGAATACCAATATTATTCCCAATCGAATTGGGCAATTTGAAACCAAAGGAAAATTCTTTCCGACATGACTTTTCCCAATTGGTCGGTTGCACCAGTTGAGCCGATCGGTTCAACCCTTGAACCGGTCATTTCAACCTGGCCATGAGCCGATCGGCCTGGACACTCCAGCCGACCGGTTCAGCAACCTCAGCCGACCGGTTCATCACATGAACCGATCGGTTGGGAGCACAGGTTGGGCAAAATCAGTCAATTGTGATTTGAATCAATCTGATACTCCAATCAATGCGTCCAACACCTTGAACCATACGATATTGAGCTATCGACCGATTGAGTGTTTAATTGAACTACTAAACTCCTTTAGTAATCAATCTAAACATTGCTTTGTGGACAAAACTCCTCTTCCAGGTTAAATCCTATGTGTGTGACCCTGCAGGTCCATTTCACGTTGGCAGTGAAAGTCCATAACACTTATGACTTCACAAGCAAAGAGCGGTGCCCAGTCACACATCAGTGCTACCCAAGTGAAAGTAGAAAGTTGGAGAACAACTTTCATCCTACAATCCGTGAATGGTGTTACAGCGAATGTATAATTCCTTTGTCACTGATATCCCGAATGAACTCGAGGCATGGAACAGTCATCCTGTCAACGTTCATTCACTTCCTTGATCTCAGAGTAGACTGGAATAGATATGTATGACATCAGTATCATATACTGATTCACACATGCGTGCACGCCTTTCTCAATCCTACTCATCAATTGGCCATGGATATCAAACTCTCTCAGGAGGGACAAATCCTATATCTATCACTCACCCCTCAAAAGCCCCATGTGTCAAAGCCACCCAATCATCACCTTTATAACGACCCATGTTTTAGGACTGCGTTTGATGATGTCAAAGTGTGCCCAACGACATGTGTTGAGTGCAGTGATTTCAGGTCTAAGAATCACACTCACCACCATCACTGTGAGTACTGACTGTGACCACCATCTCATGGTTCCATGTGTCAAACTCACGGTGGGTCTGTCCGGTACCTTGTTCTCTAACAAGTACCTATGTGTTTGGTTTGATATCTCTATATCATGACTAATGAGATTCTGTCATCAACCAACACCACAATCTAGTCTTGTGTGTCATTGCTGTCTATCTACCTTCCACAATGACATCCGACTAGGGACATAACAAGAATGTACAAACTCTTAGCATCCGTATGATCTCATCGTTCAGGTCATGAACCTGAAGGCATACGTCATTGAGTACTTTCATTCTCTAGACATTCAATCTGTTCTATCACTATCTCATATGACTGAACCAGAAAGAATTGGAAGCTCGCCTTTTATGTTTATCAAATCAATCTTAATGTATCCCACCAATTATCCCATGATTGGCTCTCAGGGCATACATACCAACAGACTCCCACTTGCACTGCGAGCCAATCACCCATGAATCATATTCATAGTGATCTTCAGACATATCCCACATGTTACTGTGCTCTAGTGCCAACATAGTGAGTAATGACAACACCTTTGCCAAAGTATGTACAAATTGCATGTCTCGCATCTCTTCACTGTACGTCATACGTATGAGATGGAGTTGTCGTAATATGCGATCTAATATTCCTTTGCTAACCTTTAGCCACATTGCATGATCAAGGATTCCAGACTTATCATCAATGAGTGGAATATAAGTTCATCTCATGAACTTTCAGATCCATATAGCATTCACTACTGTTCTCTAACACATAGATACTCGACATTTCCCTTTTAAATGGCTTTATTGGAACACTTCCAATTATCAACAAACATTCACTTTTATACATCTCATGTATTTATATTGCGATTAATTTTCTGTCCTTTCGGAAGTTCGCATCAATGTAACTCTTTACATCGAACTCTTCTCCATAGAACTAGTGCTTCACAAGCACTTATCAAGTTCTCATGGTATTCCAGTAACACTTACTGGAAGCAGACAGACATCCACTCGTCATGTCACACATACGAGTTATCAGGATGAGCACATCATATTGCCATGTCCTACATACAAGATGATGAATGCATTTTATTCTTGCCATGTCATACATGCAAGATAATGGGATGATTACATACATGATAGATCCATATCTATTCTTAGTGTTCCCATTCTTCATAAGAATTGGACACTTGGCCTTGGGATACTAACTCCATGTAACATGGACAAGTTTTCTCCCACTGAATCTGTGCATACTGAACACTTCAGTACAGATTGCCAATGTATGCTCTCTCTTTCCAGGTCAAGAGATTTTCGAGAACTATTTCTATAGATCTCTATTCCTATCACATAGGAAACATCTCTATCTTCCTTAAAGATAATTTCCACTTTTGGATTTCCAATCTAGAACATTTCCATGTCACATCAATATGTGGAATGTGAACACGCTCCCACTAAATCACGGATCCCTTCTTTATCATTGACATATCAGTCAAATGCTTTGACTATATCATCAAAATAAAGATCCAATTTTGAGTTGCTTGTACTCAATCAATCACATTGATTAGTCCATTGTAACTTATAGACTTCATTTGCATTAGTGGATTCATAAACCTTATAGGCTGTGTCACGTACACATCCTGGTTTTATTCCTCATAGGAATGCGGTTTTAGTATCCATATGCCAAATGTCTTAGTCATTAAGTTGCACTCAACAAGCATCATCCTTCTCAAAATGTTATCCATGTGTCTTAACACTTAAGACTCATTTGCACTTATGGATATGATCCAATGAGTGCTACCATCAAGGTCATACCTTATGGTTCACATGGAAATCATTTAGGATGTAATGATCATAAATCATAACTCAAAATTCAGTTCCTCATATTCATCTTGATAGTTGACTCATCACATGAACAACTCATCACATAGATAATTGAGGTGTATCTGTTAAAGATATAAGAACTCACAACCCTTGTGATTCTTAATTTCTTTTATTAGTGTGAGGTATTCTTTTATTAAGAAGAATTCAGTTATTTGATAATCATTCTCTAACTCCTTAGAGTATGATTCCTTCTTGATTCAGACATCACCATGCCTTAATCATGAGTTCACTATGATACACTACCATAATCACTCATAAGGATCTCAAACATTTGGTCCAAGTATTTCATTCATTGATCTCATCAAGAATTAATACTTTACCAAATCTGTACTTCATTTATGATAATCTTGAACACTTCAAGATATTCATATTGGTATTTCTCTAAATACCATTTGAAGTATTAGCATTTATTCCAATAGGTATGTAAATACATCACATGTATTATACCTAATAGGATAATCACTCTTCCACTACTTTAGTGAAGATTGATTAATCATGTCTAAGATATTCATGTCCCTTACTGGTTCTCTAACCAAAAGAGTCTAGTTTTATCCATCACATGGAAACTAGAAATGAATTTCTCATGATTAATGCTAATTAAATTGTTTGAGTTATCTATAACTTTTAGGTATCGTCTTATCTTATGCATATCAAATATCACAAGATAAATAAGGCATTGCCACAAAGATCACATTGAAACATCTCTTTATTATCTGCCATCATTGTCATACAATATGCAAAAATAAAGTGTTTCTATCTATTGGTAAGTATGAAATAGCAGTTCATAACTGTATTACATGCCTTATTGGCTGAAAATAAACTAAAGTATTCCTATCTATAAAGGCAACACTTGCCCCAAGTAAGAATGCTTTACACTTTACATCTTGGTATCATATACCTCAAAAAGTGTTACAAGTTTATTTACAAGACACCTTTAAGTAGAGGTTTCAGTCGCCTCCTTCTTCTTTTGTTCTTCCAGGTAGAGAGGACAATTCCTTTTCCAATGTCCTGGCTTTTGACAATGGTGGCAATTTCCTTTCTTGGTCACGCCTCCCTTGGCCTTGAGAGCTGAAGATGGCTTGGACTCCTGGCTAGCTTCAGAACCTTTCTTAGCTTTGCCCTTGCCCTTGTGCTTGGACTTGCCTTTCTTGCTCGTGATCACCATCACGGACTTAGGCTTGTCCTTCTTCATCTGTAACTCGGCTGTCCTCAACATGCCCAACAACTCTGACAGTGGCCTATCAAAGTTGTTCATGTTGTAGTTCATCACAAACTGACTGTAAGATTCTGGCAACGATTGCAGTATCACGTCAGTAGCCAACTCTTGGCTCAGTGGAAATCCCAGTCTCTGTAGGTTCTCCACATACCCAATCATCTTGAGTGTGTGAGGACCAACTGGATCTCCTTCTCTCATGACGCACTTGAACAACGCCCTAGAAACATTGTACCTCTCTTGCCGTGCCTGATCTTCATACATGTTCCTGAGATGCAGAATCATCTCTATGACACCTATGTTCTCATGTTGCCTCTGCAACTCATGGTTCATTGAACATAGCATCAAGCACTTTGCATCAATGGCATCATCAGAATGCTTCTTGTAAGCATCCCTTTCTGTCCTTGGTGCATTAGGAGCGGGTTCCTCTGGAATTGGAGTATCCAGGACATAGAGCTTACGCTCTTGAGTGAGAACAATTCTCAATGTCCGATACCAATCGTGGAAGTTTGTCCCATTTAGCTTGTCCTTGTCAAGGACCGATCGCAAAGAAAAGTTGTTGTTGTTTGTTGCCATTTGAACTACAAAAAGGAAAATATGCAATTTTAGTCCAAAACTCATTTTTGACTTATTTGATTGATTTGAAAATTTGAAGATATAATTAGGCCTTTAATTAATTATCGCTCCCACTATTTTAGTTCAAATTGATAGCCCTCACCATCAATTCGGAAGATTGCAGCGTACACTCTTCTAGTGGGCAAGATCCTGAAATCCTCTAAGTCATGAGTCAGCTTTGGCTGATCGCCCACAACTTAGATCTCTCAGGTAGGCAACTCTTGCCAATTGCATCATATGCAACTCTTGTTGAATGAACATGCACAACACCTTGCCATGAACATTCCTTGCCTCTGGGCCTAGACGCTCTAAGAATCACCAGTTAAGTCTAACCCAAAATCCGACACGGTAAACATGCACCCTGCATTGGCAGAACCTACATGTCTACCCTTCACACTTCCACAAGATAGACGGTGCACCACACTTTGGCGTAACCTACGCTTGGTCGATCGAGCTTTTCATGTGTGCCACTAATGGAAGGCATGTAAGACTTAATATTTTAATGAGGGATTTGGTTTTATATACATATACATATCCAATCACCACAATACATAGTATGTATCATATACATGCTATATCCCACAGAAAACATGCACAAACGATAAAAAGCGATGATTATGGCCATCCTAATGTGATTCCTCGAGCCAAGAGGAATCACGGTCATCTAGGTCTACATCACATGCAACCTATACAAGATGAACATCTGTGCCTTGCCATCCGAGTTGATCAACTCATCACATGAATGATCTGTACTCTCTAGTCGGTCGGGTGCCACCAGCCGATCGGTTAGCTCCTCCAACCGATCGGTTCGCCTGGTCGTCGTGCATCTTGTCATGTTCGCCACCCGCTCGTCTCGCTCCTCGAACCGGTCATCAACCGATCGGTTCACTCCTTGAACCGACCGTCTGGAAGGTCAACCGATCGGTTCACTCCTTGAACCGACCGTCTGAGGAGTCGTCTTGATGTCCGTCGGTCTTTGACATAATAGGAAATAAAATCCTATTCTATTTATTACATTGCTTTAAAAAGGAAACCCCGAGTTACATTCGGGGGGAGCAAAGGTAGGAAAGAATCTCGAATTATTTCAAGTTACATCGGGATTAAGAGAGGGAAGATCGGTGCGCAGACCGAGATGCAAGCAACCACACACAACCAATCACAGATAGGGGTTTATAGGCCATAATCACGCTACACACATCCACCACAAAACTCGTTTAAGGGCGACGCGTATCGAGTGCATTAATAATACATATCATATATGTAATTTGGGATTTGTGGATTTAAGATTGGACATGCATAAAGCTGATTTTATTCGCATCGCATGCAATAAATAAAGGCGACAAACCAAAATCGATCATATCGATATTCCTAAAATATAGAGCAGTTGACGTGGCTCTGATACCACTGTTGGGTTTTAGGGGAGACAGAGAAGGCAGCGGAAACAAAAATTTTCTCCCCAACCCATACCGAGGAAACGCGTCAACGTCTATATAATAGGAAAGGATGGTTTGCGGAATCATACCTTGTCCCGAGGCTTGCTCGGTGACAATACCTCACGCAATGTGCGGTCTTCAACTCCGGACTTCGACAGTGTCTGTGCAGCTCCTGGTCGCACCGGGACTGACAAGTCCTACTCAAACCGGACTGTCGGATGACAGTTGTCCTCCTAAGAGGCAGTGTCCTCCCGCCTCTGTAGTAGTCCACACGGACCACCTGGAACTCCACTCTCCTTGTCCCACAAGGAAGTGGAAGGAGTCACACCCTCCTGTTGACGTACTAGTCGCCAACACACTCTCCTGCCTCCTGTTGCAACTGCAGTTGTCCTTCCCTTGCTGCACCTCCCTTTTGCGGGAAGCACTTGCTCGGGCTCTCTCACGGTTACCAAAACCAGAGAGAACGACAACTTGCAGAGCAACTGGTGGCACTGAGCTGTACTTTGAGAAGCCCCAATACCCCTATATATATAGGAGAGTCATGGGACAGGGTTCTCCATCCCGGGCAATGCGGGACTAAAGCAGGAGTAGAAGGCTTCAAGAATTTTCCACAAAAGCAACCGGTTCGCAACTTGAAATGATCGATTCACAACTAAACTGATCGGTTCGGCCATTGAGCCGATCGGTTGGACCTGAGTCGATCGTTTGGGGCACTCCAACCGATCGGTTGATGCCTTGAACCGATCGGTTCATGGTCCTAATCCGGCTCAAAAAGACTTTCCTTGTTTCTTTCCAATTGGTATCGAATACCAATATTATTCCCAATCGAATCGGGCAATTTGAAACCAAAGGAAAATTCTTGTCGACATGACTTTTCCCAACTGGTTGGTTGCACCAGTTGAGCCGATCGGTTCAACCCTTGAACCGGTCATTTCAACCTGGGCATGAGCCGATCGGCCTGGACACTCTAGCCGACCGGTTCAGCAACCTCAGCCGACTGGTTCATCACATGAACCGATCGGTTGGGAGCACAGGTTGGGCAAAATCAGTCAATTGCGATTTCAATCAATCCGATACTCCAATCAATGCGTCCAACACCTTGAACCATACGATATTGAGCTATCGACCGATTGAGTGTTTAATTGAACTACTAAACTCCTTTAGTAATCAATCTAAACATTGCTTTGTGGACAAAACTCCTCTTCCAGGTTAAATCCTATGTGTGTGACCCTGTAGGTCCATTTCACGTTGGCAGTGAAAGTCCATAACACTTATGACTTCACAAGCAAAGAGCGGTGCCTAGTCACACATCAGTGCTACCCAAGTGAAAGTAGAAAGTTGGAGAACAACTTTCATCCTACAATCTGTGAATGGTGTTACAGCGAATGTATAATTCCTTTGTCACTGATATCCCGAATGAACTCGAGGCATGGAACAGTCATCCTGTCAATGTTCATTCACTTCCTTGATCTCAGAGTAGACTGGAAGAGATATGTATGACATCAGTATCATATACTGATTCACACATGCATGCACGCCTTTCTCAATCCTACTCATCAAGTGGCCATGGATATCAAACTCTCTCAGGAGGGACAAATCCCATATCTATCACTCACCCCTCAAAAGGCCCATGTGTCAAAGCCACCCAATCATCACCTTTATAACAACCCATGTTTCAGGACTGCGTTTGATGATGTCAAAGTGTGCCCAACGACATGTGTTGAGTGCAGTGATTTCAGGTCTAAGAATCACACTCACCACCATCACTGTGAGTACTGACTGTGACCACCATCTCATGGTTCCATGTGTCAAACTCACGGTGGGTCTGTCCGGTACCTTGTTCTCTAACAAGTACCTATGTGTTTGGTTTGATATCTCTATATCATGACTAATGAGATTCTGTCATCAACCAACACCACAATCTAGTCTTGTGTGTTATTGTTGTCTATCTACCTTCCACAATGACATCCGACTAGGGACATAACAAGAATGTACAAACTCTTAGCATCCGTATGATCTCATCGTTCAGGTCATGAACCTGAAGGCATACATCATTGAGTACTGTCATTCTCTAGACATTCAATCTGTTCTATCACTATCTCATATGACTGAACCGGAATGAATTGGAAGCTCGCCTTTTATGTTTATCAAATCAATCTTAATGTATCCCACCAATTATCCCATGATTGGCTCTCAGGGCATACATACCAACAGTTTCAAAGTCAAAGTTGGCCAAACGGTCAACGAGACCAAACGGTCTTCACCTCACCTAGGGAAAACGGTCTTGATGGGGTACTTGGCCAAGCGGTCTTGAAAGTCAAAGGGACCAAACGGTCAACAAATCCATGTGGTTTCAAAACCGTTTGGAGGTTGAAAGTGCAAAACCGTTTGGGGTCTATTAAAGTCTAGAATGTCTGATAACTTAGTGGTCATGATGGTATAGTAGTTGATTAACCTAAATCATAAAGATACCTAAAGTCATTAAGGGGTAAGTAATTAGTGAACTATTGCATGTAAGTCCAATGGTGAACATTACCAAAGTACCCTTGGTGTGATAATATGACTTATACCCCCCTTGATCAAGCAAACCCTAATGACCATAAGGGTGATGACATGACTTATGTTATCAAGGTTGATTTGACTTAACCTAATCAAGAGTGATGTAAATATCATCTAATAATAAGAGGAGAGAGAAGACTCCTAATATGAATGTGAATCAAGTAATATACTTCCAACATGTATGAATGCACAGAATTAGGGTATGATCCTTTAAGGTGAGATCATGAAAACCCTAATTATGGTGATTAATGAATCTTAACTTAATTGAAGGCATTAATGAAAGTAATCTTCATACATGATGATGGTATGATCTTAATATCATGTAATGTGAATAGTAAACCCTAATTCTAGGGTAATATCGTGTAATGTGAATAGTAAACCCTAATCTAGGGTGATATGATGAATGAATAGTAAACCCTAGTTCTGAGTTATGCTTTTAAGCATGAAACTTCATGATTGAAGTATGAAATGAGGAATCACTTTTCCTAATTAAGATAAAGGGGTTGAATAACCCTAATTGAATGGAATAGGGAAAACCTAACCTTATTGAAGGCATAATGGTACAACCCTTGAATTGAAAGATTATCTCTATTTTGTCATATGTTGATATAGAGGTAAATTGCCTATTATCAAATATTTTAACCATGCAGGTTTTTATCAAGAAGTGATCATATCCAGGTAAGGGTTATGATGTCATATCCACTGAAAGCATATTATAAGCTTTATGAATAATGATATACTATGTTTCCTGGTTTAAAAGGTAACATATGAGATTGATGGGCTGTAAGAGCCATGAGTAATACCTACATTGTTATAATCAAGGTCATACTGATAAATGACTTATGATGATCTAAGGGTTTGAACACCCATATTCCTAAATCATAATGATGAGATGGCTAGCGATTGACATCCCAATGATAACTGGATGTGAAATGAACTAAACTTGATACATTTAGTATTCTTCCTTTATAGCAGTTGTTTTAATGGTTTATGTTTGAAAACATGCCTGATGCTAAAAGAATGCTAAAATGTACTTAAATAATCAAGTATAAACATATCATGTAGAGCCCTGATCATAGATCCATCATTGTCAGTAGTTTAATGATGGTGAAACATGTTTTCCTAAGGGAACTCCTGGAGAACATACTTTTGAGTATGTTGGGGTTGTGGATGTGAATATCCTTACGTCCTAATGTAGGAATTGATGTAAGATGTACCTTTAATCCATCAATCCTTCATTATATGTTTATGTCGGGATGATGTATCACTAATCTCCCGATGATGTTGTTAATGCCGCATCAGTGTGAGATAAATAAGAAATCCCTCGATGGTGAAGAGAGTACAGAATGCCACTGTAGCTCTAATAGCGAAGTTGCCAGAATACCCTGGAAAGCTATTATAGCAGAGACACGAGATGTCCTGCATGTTGATCCTCACACTAACTGAGGAAGATGAGGTCATAAGAATCCGGCTCTTTTGATGACCTATGTATGGTACCGATTGCGATTTCGTAATGGTCAGTTGGAGTATGAGAGGTGTAACTCATCTCCTCAGGGCATAATACTGTTTGAAAAACATAATCACCCGTGTAGCATAACTGCTTAGGTTGAACTACGAGAAACAATGATTGATGTTACATTGTTTATAATGTTCTAGTTGAATAACTAGTATACATGTTCTTCATATTCCTTATTGTTATATGCTTTGTTACTCAATTAAGTTATAATTGAAGTAATTGTCTGACAGAATGTTGTTTCACTTAGTTATACAATGTTAAACCTGATGTTGAATGTTTAAAGTTATACTGCTTATTGTTATTCCTTTATTGCAACAACAAAGCTTCTGGAGGAGAGTTATAACTCTCGCTGGGACAATTATTAAATTGTCTGACCCCCGTGGGATTCGAATTTTTAGGTAGACATCGAGGACGAAGGAACCCATCTGAGGGTGAGCAACAATAGCAGCAGCAACAACATCAGGGACAACAATGATTCTCAGGTGGAGATACTGTCTGTCAAGTCTTTTAGATAGCATGTCCTATGTGTCGTCTCTGTACTCTCAGGTCCTAGGAGTCGGTAGATCTGAGGTTTTTGGCTTAATGCCTCGAGATTTTTGTATCTTGCCTTGTACAGATAACATGGTAATTGATGTATGTGATCACTCGAGATGTGGTTTTACAGAGATATAATGACAAACCATGTTGTAAATAACTTATCTTGTTGCTTTATGAAAAGATAATTGTGGTTTAAAGATCTCTTTCCAAAAAAATTTAATTTTTTAGTGATTTTTAATAATTCCACTACTACTTAATCGCTTCCGCATTCGTTGATCTCATTTTCCGAGACAGACGTTTCAATAAGTGGTATCAGATCTCTAGGTTCGCTGAGTCTACAGAGACATAGGACTTAGGATGTCGGGTCTATTCTAGTGTTTTCCAGTATATCTGATAGTATATTCTACTCCTCAGAAGAAGAAGATAAGACTAAGGATGTCTGGATGACATGAGGAATATGTTGTAGAGAGTAGCATTGCTGCACCCAGAGAAGGTGCAAAGAACCTAGAGATAGAGCAACCTATGCCTGAACCACCCTAGTTCAATCCAACTGACATGGGGAATCCATCCGTCCAGACTATGTTTGGGTAGTTTATGACTGCCATGACACATATAACTGATAGGATGCCTATGCCTGCACCTAGGGCACCTACCCAACCTGAAGGACAAGGAATCAACAAGATGTTTGAACGACTTCACCGAGTTGGAGCCATAGAGTATGCTGGAACAGCTGACCCCGCAGATGCTGAGTTATGGTTAACCGAACTAGAGAAGGCCTTTAGAATCCTAAACATCCCAAAAGCTAAGAAGGTTAAGCATGTTGTGTATCTTCTCAAGGGGAGTGTTGGTCATTGGTGGACCATGGAAAAACAGAAGAGGCCTGGTGTAGAGATTTCATGGGAAGTCTTCCGACAGGAATTTATCAATAGATATTTCCCTAAGACGTTTCTGGACGAGAAAATCTCTCAGTTTGAGAGGTTAAGGAGAGGTCCAATGAACATTAGCGAGTACGAGGCTAAGTTCATGGAGTTGTTGTGGTTCTGTCCGCACATGGCAGCTATAGATGAAGAGAGGATTAGGCATTTCAAGAAAGGGCTGAATGTTGAGTTGACTACTCCTGTGTCTGCCCTAGAGAATAGAGAAAGGTTTTCTACCTTCATAGAGTCTGTCAGAAGGATAGAGAGGTCTGTAGCAGAGAAGAGACAGACCCAAATCAAGAGGATGTATCCTTAGTTCCAAGGATCTTCATCTAGAGATTTCAAGAAACCTAGATTTTCTACGCCTACACCACCACCTAGACCCAGCACTCAGACACAATGGATGTCGAATAGGGGTAGAGGACGAAGCCTACCGCTAGAAGGAGCTCACAGTTCAGCATCTATGTCAGTTACAGGACCACCCAGACCACAACAACTGAATAAAAGTTGTTATATATATGGAAAGATGGGACATTTGATGAAAGACTGCAGAGCCAGAGAAGTGAGTGTAACTCAACCACAGAGGCAGAGTCAGCAAGGATCGCAGAGGAGACAGTTTCCAGGAGGATCTAGAGGATGTGGACAAGCGTCCCAAGCTAGATCGTCGGCACTGAATCAACCACAGGCAACAGCAAGGTTTTATGCAATGAATCCACCTGATGTGGGGATCAACCCTCGGGTTGTGGCAGGTCAGATGGAATTGTTATATTCTTATATGTCTACATCCTACGTTGTATCTATTTTGATTGATCCGGGTGCTACGCACTCCTTTATCACTCGAAGAGTGATTCTTGACTACAACTTGATTATAAGCCGTAGAGCAAATAGTTTGTTGCTAGAAACTCCGTTGATGGGGTCTGCCATGTTGCAGGAGGTATGTTCTCCCTGCATCCTTTTATTTTCTGAACATCGCATTCAAGTGGACCTTATGCCACTTGAGATGCATGGATTTGATATAATCCTCGGGATGGATACCTTGGAAAGGTATAATGTTGTTTTGGATTGTGAATCCAAGCAAGATGTGTTTGCTGATGATAGTGACACATGGATCTTTCAAGGAGAGAGAAAGATTCTACCCACCTGTCTTATGTCAGCTATGGATGTTGAGAAGCTGATGAGACAAGGATGTTATGCATTCTTGGCCCATGTGGTAGACACTATCATTGATAGTGCTAACCCTACCGAAGTTCCTATAGTCAGGGAATTTGAAGATGTATTTCCTGAAGAACTTCCAAGTGTGCCACCGCCTCAGGAAATTGATTTTGAGATCAATTTGATCCCATACACACAACCTATAGCACAAACACCATATAGGATGGCGCCTGCTGAGATGACAAAACTCATAAAACAGTTGTAGGAGTTGTTTGAGAAGGGTTTCATCCGATCGAGTACTTCACCTTGGGGTGCTCCGGTCCTCTTTGTTAAAAAGAAATATGGGTCAATGTGGTTGTGCATTGACTATAGACAACTAAATAAAGTAACAATAAAGAACAAGTATCCTCTACCGAGAATTGATGATCTCTTCGATCAGTTGTGTGGTGCAACCGTCTTCTCAAAGATAGATTTGAGATCGGGATATCATCAAATCCGTATTAAGGATAGTGACATACCCAAGTCTGCCTTCAGGACAAGGTATGGTCACTATGAGTACACAGTTATGTTGTTTGGACTAACAAATGCACCAGCTGCATTTATGGAACTCATGAATAGAATCTTCCAACCTTTTCTCGATCAGTGTGTTGTTGTCTTTATAGATGACATTCTGATCTATAGTATAGATGCTCAGCAGCATAAACAACATCTTCGTCAGGCTCTAACTTTGCTAAGAAAACACAAGCTATATGCTAAGTTTAGCAAATGTGAGTTCTGGTTACCAGAAGTATCTTTCCTTGGACATGTGATATCTGCTTCGGGTATTCATGTTGACCCTAAAAAGGTAGAATCTATTCTACAATGGGAACAGCCGAAGACACCGAAGGAGATCCGTAGTTTCTTAGGGTTGGCTGGCTATTACCGAAGGTTCATTAAGAACTTCAGTTCCATAGCCTTACCCTTGACTAAGTTGACCAGGAAGGATGTTCCTTTTATTTGGAATGATAAGTGTCAAAAATATTTTCAGTCGTTGAAGGAGAGGTTAACAAGTGCCCCTGTGCTTGTGTTACCTGAACAAGGAAAAGGATATATAGTTTTCTATGATGCTTCCAAGAATAGACTTGGATGTGTGTTGATGCAGGATAAACAAGTGATTTCTTTTGCTTCCCGACGTCTTAAGAAACATGAGGAGAATTATCTGACACACAATCTGGAGCTATCTATTGTGGTTCACGCCTTGAAGATCTGGAGACACTATCTTTACGGAGAAACATTCCAGATTTTCACTGATCACAAGAACCTTAAGTATATCTTCTCTCAGCACGAGCTTAACATGAGGCAACGTCGTTGGATGGAGTTAATCAAGGACTACGACTGTATAATTGATTACCATCCAGGGAAAGCTAATGTGGTTGCCGATTCTTTGAGTAGGAAATCAGCAACACCAGCCTTAGATAGAGCACAATTAAATTCTTTAGTATGCTCTAGGAGAGATATGCTTATCTCCTTAAGGCAAGACAATGTACAGTTGAAAGTATCATTGTTAACTGGGTTGTTAGCTGAGATGCATATAAAACCTACTCTGAGAGATCAGATCAAAGAGGCACAACAAGTTGATGTTGTAGTTCAGTAGATTAGATCAGAGTATAGTAATGAGAAATGAGATGGTTTCCATGAATCAGATGACTAGGTAGCCTGTTATCATGGGAGGATGATAGTGTCGGATGTGGATAACTTGAGAAAGTTAGTCCTGGAAGAAGCTCATTCTTCAATGTATGCTATGCATCCAGGAAGCACCAAGATGTATTGAAACTTGGAAGATATGTATTGGTGGCATGGAATGAAGAAGGACGTTGCTGTGTTTTTTATGAGGTGTCCTGTGTGTCAGCAAGTTAAAGTTGAATACCAGAAGCCTGTAGGAACAATGCAACCTTTACCCATACCACTGTGGAAGTGGGATCATGTGACCATGGACTTTGTTGTTGGCCTACCTAGGACAAGCAAAGGGCATGATTCCATTTGGGTAATAGTTGATAGGTTGACAAAAATAGCGCATTTCTTGCCTATCAAAACAACCTATTCTGCTAAGAGGCTAGCACAGTTGTATGTTGAAGAGATAGTACGGCTGCACGGAGTCCCAGTCACCATTGTTTCCGTAAGAGGACCCCAGTTTACGAGTCGTTTTTGGGAGCGACTTCACAAAGCTTTAGGCACCCAGTTAAGGTTTAGTACAACCTTTCATCCTCAGACTGATGGACAGTCAGAAAGGACTATACATACCTTGGAAGACTTACTTAGAGCATGTGTTCTTCAGTTTATGGGGAGTTGGGATCTGCACCTAAGCTTGATAGAGTTTGCCTACAACAATAGCTATCAACATAGCATTGACATGGCACCTTATGAAGCTTTGTATGGTAGACATTGTAGATCACCCCTATGTTGGTATGAAACTGGTGAGTATCAGCTTTTAGGTCCTGATCTTGTACAACAGACCACAGAAAAGATTAAAGTAATACAACAACAGATAAAGACTGCACAGGATAGGCAGAAATCATATGCTGATAAACGTCGTAGACCCTTAGAATTCCAGGTTGGAGACAGAGTGTACCTCAAAGTCTCACCTTGGAAAGGAGTTTTAAGGTTTGGAAGGAAAGGGAAGTTAGCTCCTAGGTTTATGGGGCCTTATCCAATCATTGAACGGATTGGAAGATTAGCCTATAAACTTGATCATCAGAGCTACAGAAGTTACACCCTGTGTTTCACATTTCCATGCTGAGGAAATGTCACCCTGATATAGAATAAGTTCTGCAACCTATGGAGGTAGAATTGAATGATGATGTAACTTATGAGGAAGGACCAGTGTCAATCCTTGATAAAAGAATTAAAAAGTTGAAAAAGAAAGACATAAGTCTTGTGAAAGTCCTCTGGAATCACCTTGGTGTTGAAGAAGCCACATGGGAACTAGAGGAAGAGATGAGAAGGAAATACCCTGCTCTTTTCTCATAATTTGTTTTGTTGATTTCGGGGATGAAATCCTTGTAAGGGGTGGATAATTTGTAACATCCCTGACCTGGGCTATGAACTAACCCTAAGGTGTTTGGCTTAAATATGTGATTAAATTCTTGTGGTTATCTTTTGATATGTAATTGAAGCTCCTGAGGAACATATATTTCTATTTCTGTCCTTTTTTAACAATGTTGTAATATTGTTTTGATAAATATGGACTAATGTGCAAATTACCCAATTAGAGGGGTTAACTTGCAAATTGTACATGTTAAGATGTTCCTATGATGATAATACATCATGAGAATGAATATGAATATTATATAG
This sequence comes from Alisma plantago-aquatica, assembly GCA_963693085.1. Classification (NCBI taxonomy): domain Eukaryota; kingdom Viridiplantae; phylum Streptophyta; class Magnoliopsida; order Alismatales; family Alismataceae; genus Alisma; species Alisma plantago-aquatica. The sequence continues at coordinate 411,821,957 of OY856413.1, forward strand.
TGATATGGATTCTCCAAGCTTGGGCACCAAGATATAGCTTGTAGAGCAATCCTTGTGCTTTAAAACCTAGTTTTGGTGTAAAGTGCAATTTACCCAAAACATAGGGCTCAACATGTAAAATACACCATATCGAGTATCTCTCATGACTCTTGGAATCAAGTAGAGCAAATATAATGAGGAGGGTGCCTCATCTGAATAATCATATAAGAAGATAACCTTTATATCTAAATAACCAAGTTTTATACAAAATGACCCTTTTATATGTGCAACTTATTAATGTGTTTAACTTCTTTTCCTCTAAACATTGGATAAGGGAGGAGTTTTTCTTAAGGGAAGAAGGGAGGAACGTTACTAAAGAAGGAAGAGGGACTTAATTGAGAAATAAGAAAACAATCCTCTTTGTCTTGAAAATATACCCAAAATATATAAGTACATCCTTTTTACAAAGCAAGGGATCGTTTCCCTTCATTCCTCTTCTTATCTCTTTTCGTTGGCCAACTAAGGAGGAGCTTAGGAGTAGAGAAGAACGGCCAAGACTGAATTGGGTAAGTTTTGATTGCCATCTACCTCGAATTCATGGAGGAAATCTTGCTCCAAGGTTGGTTTAGTAGTCTTCCTTACACAACTCTTCTTTCTAGCCATCTTCTCCATCCATATCTTGAGGAACGGACCTTGGAAGACCTATGGAGCTCAAGCCACCATTAAATCTACGAAGCTTGGAGCTCTAGATCTGATCCTAAGGCGGGTTTTATAACTCTAACCCTTAAAGTTTTGTTTATGCATCTTCTTTCTATGAAAACATTGCTTAATCCCCTTCCTTAGACACTTCTATGTGTTCTTGCTACCAAAACGGTGAATAACAGTCCGTGTTCTTGAGGTAGAAGAAGGTGGTGTTATTTCCAAAGTTCATCCTAATCTTACTTTAGCAAAAGGTCCTCTACCTCTTGCCCAAACGGTTTGCAAGACCGTTTGGAAGCAAACGGTTTTAAAACCGTTTGAGAGCAAATGGTTTCAACCAAGAACGTTTGGGAGCAACCGGTCCAAGACCGTTTGTGTAACACCCCTGACCTGGGTTATGACCTAACCCTGGAAGTTTTGCCTAAATATGTAATTAATATACTTGTGAACACTCCCTGGCATGTAATTAAGTTCCTCAGGAACAATTACTTTCAACTTTTGCTCCTTTTTGTATAAAGTTGTAGCATTGTGTTGTATGCAGGGACCTATGTGCAAATTACCCAGTTTAAGGGTTGAACTTGCAAAATTCACAAGATAAGATGTTCCTTTGATGTTGAAACATCATGTGAATGGTTATGGTAAAGTTTGAGGGATTTCCCAAGCTTGAGCACCAAGGTGCAGCTGTGGAAGCAATTCCCATGCTTAGAAACCCTAATTTGGGGTAAAGTGCAATTTACCCAGATTGAGGGGTCCAACTTGTAATTTCACCATCTAGAACATCTTTTATGACTCTTGTCATCATTTAGAATAAAAATGATGAAAGGGATACATCATTTAATAATTAAATGAGAAAAATGATCTTTGTGATAGAAATCACCTAAAATGGGTACAAAACCTTTACATGAATGTACCCTAGTTGAAGGTTGGATTCCTATACCCTTAGATCTTGAGTTTTCTTAAGAATTGCTTAAGAATTTGATGGGCTTGGGCGTGCTCTTGAGCAAGGAGGGACCTAGATGTGAATTTTTGGTTTTGAAAGGTCCTTGTGGTAAGAAATAGGCTTAAGCTATAAAAAGGCTTTTCCTTTGCAAATGAGCAAACGATCTTTCCCTGTTCCATTCATTTCCTTTCTTTCCCAAACGGCCAAGCCTTGCTCTGGAGCTCAGGAGAAACGACCAAGGGTGTAAGGTAGGTTTGAATTCCCCTTCTTGCCCAAATTCCATGGTTAGAATTCGGATTCAAGGACAAATTCATGGCTAGCTTACTTAATTCTATCTTTTTAGCCATCTTTTCTCAACCTTCCTTGGAGGATTAACCTTGGCCGACCTGTGGAGCTTCTAGGACGCCATTAAAGGCTTGGAGCTCGAAAGCTTGGAGCTCAAGGAGCAAGCTTTAGGTGGGTTTTATAACTCTAAACTTGATGCTTCGATTATACATCTTTTCTATGCATATAGTTGATAGATCTTCTTCTTCCCTATCTTCCCTTGCATCCTTGCAAGCAAAATCGTGAAGAACTGCTACTGTTCTTAAGGTGGAAGATAAGGGCGTTAATTACTATGCTTATCCACAGATTTTCACTTTATCAAACGACCTCCACCTATTGCTCAAAACGGTTTCAAACCGTTTGGTGGGCAAACGGTTTCAGGGTCGTTTGAGGGAAAACGGTCTCAAGACCGTTTGGTCCCGTTGACCAAGCGAAGACCGTTTGGGAATCTTGTTCATAATTATGTAGGTTAATCACCCACGAAATTTGAGAGGTTAACTCCAAAGGAATCGTGAGATATGAGCAAATCAATTAGCAAAACGAATTGAATTAATTTCTGATTTGCAGTCTGTTTAATTTGCCCTTTTTGGGCAAACGGTCTCAAGACCGTTTAAGATGGTTGACTAAACGTTGACCGTTTGGGATTACTGTTCATAATGATGTTAATTAACGACTCACCAAATTTTATGGATTAATTCCAAACGAGTCATGAGTTGAAGGATGATTAATAGGGCAAACCCTAATTGAAATTAGTGCTGAATCTCCTATGAGTTAAGTTGAGATTTTGGGTTGCTTAGCCCAAACGGTTTCAAGACCGTTTGGGAATCACCCAAACGGTCTCAAGACCGTTTGGGGGTCACCCCAAGACCGTTTGGAGGTCTGGGGTCAAGTATAGTTGATCAATTGAAGGTCCAAAGGCACCAAATCATATTGCAATTAAGTATTGATGTGATGATCAACTCAATAGATCAAACCTTGATGAATTTTCGCTAAAGTCCAAAGGATGGATGGGCAAACGGTCTCAAGACCGTTTGGAACTCATCCAAACGGTCTCAAGACCGTTTGGTGTCAACCCAAGACCGTTTGAAGGTCTAGGGTTGAGTTAATCTAATGGTTTGAGGGTCCAATTGTAGGAAATTGATGCATTGTTGAAAATTGCTGATTTTGACCTAATTGGACTTCAACCTTAGTCAAAACGACTTGGTTTTTGGTCAAACTTTGGGCAAACGGTCTCAAGACCGTTTGGATGATGTCCAAACGACCTCAAGACCGTTTGGGCCAAGTTTGAGCCCAATTGGAGGTCAATTGATAGGTTCAACCTTGAATTGTTTCACATTGTTGAACATTGATGACCAATCAACTTGAAACCCTAATTGAGAACGATTGAACCCTAATTGGCTTACAATTGAGGGTCAATTTGATGTCTAAGTGGTTAAGGCTAACCCTAATTGGCTCAATGTATAAGTGGTTAGCATACCTTTAGCCAATTGAGGGCTTCAACATACATATCCTTGAACTTTGGTGACCTTTGAACCCTTTTGGAGGTCCAAACGGTTTGAGCCCATTTGGACCAAACGGTCTCAAGACCGTTTGGGTCCAAACGGTCTCAAGACCGTTTGAGACCAAACGGTCTCAAGACCATTTGGGGCCAAACGGTCTCAAGACCGTTTGGGGCCAAACGGTCTCAAGACCGTTTGGGCTCAAACGACCTCAAGACCGTTTGAGCTCAAACGACCTCAAGGTCGATTGGTCCAAACGACCTCAAACCGATTGAAGCTCCAAACGGTTTGGAAGTCAACCCTTCCAAACGGTCTTCACCTCCAAACGGTCTCAAGACCGTTTGGATCCAAACGGTCTCAAGACCGTTTGAGGGCCAAACGGTCTCAAGACCGTTTAGGTGGTTGAAACCGTTTGAAGGTTGAAACCGTTTGGAGATTTGTGATGGTTTGTACTTAACCATTTGATGATGTAATCAGTTCAATGGTGATTCAATCTAAACCCTAATGGCAACCTAGGTCATTAAGGGACTATGTGATTAGTGAGTTAACCCATGATGGTGATCATGTGGCAAATTACCAAAATACCCTTGAAGGGTCTAAAGGGGGTAAAACCCTAATCTAATTAAACCCTAATCACATGATGTTGATTCCTTGGCTCATATCAGTCAATGGAGACTTGTCTCAACCTAATCTAGAGTGGTGTTGCCACCATCTACTAGAGATAGGAAAGAGAAAGTGTTTCTAGAGAGAGAAAGTATCCTAGAGAGAGAAAGTGCCCTTTTTAGGAGGAAAAATCTAGTAAGATACTTCTTTTACACATGAATGCGCATGATTAGGGAATGACCCACCTATGTGAGGTCATGGAAACCCTAATTATGATATCTAATGGATCCTAATCCTAATGAAGAGTCTTAATGATGGTGTTTCTATTACATGATGATGTAATGAGTACAATTCACCATAGAGTGAATAGTAAACCCTAAAACACAGAATTTTGAGGGTGAACCCATGTGGAATCCCTAGTTGAGGGTGATTCCATGTGAAACCCTAGTTGAGGGTGATTCCATGTGAAACCCTAGTTGAGGGTGAAACCAAGTGAAACCCTGATTGGGAATGTATTCCTATTTACTGAATTGTTACTATTATCTGTTGAGTTAACCATGCAGGTTGTTATGAGATGATGGTCACACCCAGGTATGGAATACCATGTTATATTCATTGAAGGCATGTCTTATGCTTTATGAATAGTGAACCATCTTGATGCACTGCTAATTGACATCCTTTGTGATTTATGGGCTGTAAGAGCCATAAATGTTATTAAGGTCATGCTTGACAGATGACTTGAGATGAATATCTGATAATTGTGATAAGTTAGGCCTGTTACATTTTGTATTCTCATATATAGCTGTGTTACTGTATGATGATTGGAATACTGAATGTACCTAACTAATCAAGTGAAATGTAGAGCCCTGATCATAGATCCATCATTGTCAGTTGTCTAAATGATGGTGAAACAGGTTTTCCTAAGGGAACTCCTGGAGCACATACTGTTGAGTATGTGGGGTACATGGATGTGTAGAACCTGACATCCTAGTGTAGGTATTTGATGTAGATTCTCGTAGTCCGTCATACCTTCACTATAACAGAAAGGGTGAGTGGATGATGTAGATTCTAGTAGTCCATCAGACCCCACCCCAAAGTTTTAAAGGTGAGCTGTATCTCTACACTCCCTTAAAGACATAAACCCCGTATCGGTGAAAGATAAACAAGAAATCTTCCGATAGCGAAGAGAGTACAGAATGCCACTGTAACTCTAAAAAAATAGCGAAGGACCAGAGTACCCTAGTGAGCTATTACATAGACATCCCGCCAGATGTCAAACAATCAATCCTCTAACTGACTGAGGAAGATGAGGTCATAAGAATCCGGCTCTCTTAATGACCTATGTATGATACTGATGTGACTTCTTAGCGATCAGTTGGAGTATGAGTGGTATGCCTCATCTCCACAGGGCATAATAATAATGTTTGGAAAAACATAAACAACAGCGTAGTATATCTGTTAGAGTTAATTATGAGTTATTTGATTGATGTTACCTTTAATAGCATAGATGTTCTCATATTTTAATATTGATTGAACTCTTGCTTATCATCAGAACTGCCAGTGAATATCTTGAAGGCTCTTATTGCTTTAGTTATTCCTTGCTTTGCTTATAAAGCCTAGTGGAGAGTTATAACTCTCGCTGGGGCAATTATGTATAATTGTCTCACCCCGTAGACTTCTACTTTTTAGGTGGTCGTCGAAGACGAAGGAACAAGAACTCAGGTGAACAATCCCAGCAACAGCAGCATCAGGAGCAGTAAATATCTCAGGTGGAGATCTAGCCTGCTTCATGGTGTAGTTAGAGTTAAGTCCTATGTGTCCTCTGTACTCTCAGGTCCTGGAGTGTTTTGGAGTATGAATTCTTGAGAGTTTTGGTATCATGTTGTATGTAATTACTCAAGAAGTAATTGTCAGTGATGTAAACAGTTAAATCCTTTTTCTATGGAAAAGGTTTGTGGTTTCAGGCTCTTGTCTCAAAAAGTTTTAAATTCCCATGATTTTTGTCTTCCGCTGTTTACCGATTGCTTCCGCACATGATTAAATCGGGATTAATTCGTGGTTTGGAGATCGGAGCCCACAATTAAGTGGTATCAGAGCTCCAAGTTCATTCGAGTCTACAGAGGCATAGGACTTAGGAAGTCGAGTCTATCTTTAGTATTCCTTCCTTATCTAATAGAATCTTCTACTCCTCAGGAGAAGAAGATACTTAAGATGTCAGAGCCACATGATGAGAATGTGGAAGAAAGTAGTGCTAGTGCACCTCAAGGTGGTGCAGGAGTACCAGGATTGGAACAGCCTGTACCAGAACAACCTAGAGAGCCACCCCAGTTTGATCCAGATGACATGGGTAACCCAGCAGTCCAGACAATGTTTGGGCAGTTTATGACTGCCATGACACACATAACCGACAGGTTGCCTATGCCTGCACCTAGGGTACCTGCCCAGCCTGAGGGGCAAGGTATCGGGAAGACGTTCGAGCGACTACGTCGTGTCGGAGCTACCGAGTACCATGGGACTGCTGACCCCGCAGATGCTGATCTGTGGTTGACAGAGCTGGAGAAGGCCTTCAGGATCCTCAACATCCCTGAAGTTGAGAAGGTTAGACATGCTGTCTATCTTCTCAAAGGAAGTGATGGTCACTGGTGGAACATGGAAGAGCAGAAGAGACCTGGGGCAGAGTTCTCATGGGAAGAGTTTCGTCGGGAATTTATCAATAGATATTTTCCCAAGACCTTCCTAGACGAGAAGATCTCTCAGTTTGAGAGACTGAGACAGGGTATTATGAACATTAGCGAATACGAAGCTAAGTTCATGGAGCTGTTGCGATTTTGTCCGCACATGGCTGCCACAGAAGAAGAAAGAATCAGAAGGTTTGAGAAGGGGTTGAATGCTGACATGTCTACCCCAGTGTCTGCCTTAGAGAACCGAGAGAGATTCTCTACCTTCGTTGAGTCAGTCCGAAGGATAGAGAGATCTGTAGTTGAGAAAAGACAAACCCATAAAAGATATCCACAGTTCCAGGGTTCTTCATCTAGGGATTCCAAGAAACCTAGATTCTCTGCACCTAACCCTCCTCCACCCAGATTGAGTTTTCAAACTCAATGGACACCAAGCAGAGGTAGAGGACGAAGTCAACCGCTTCAAGGGACGCACAGTTCTGCATCTGTGTCAGTTACTGGACCACCCAGACCACAGCAACAGGAAAAGAGTTGCTACAACTGTGGTAAGGTGGGACACTTGATGAAGGATTGTCGTTCTAGGGCTGTCGGTGTGACATAACAAACCCCGAGACAGAATCGACAGGGATCTCAGAATAGACAACATCAAGGAGCAGCTCGAGGACGTGGACAAGCGTCTCAAGCTGGATCATCAGCACCACCGCAACAGCAGGCTACAGCAAGGTTCTATGCTATGAACCCACCAGAAGCAGTGGTCAATCCACAAGTGGTGACAGGTCAGATGGAACTTTTATATTCTGATATGTCTAAATCTTGTGTAGTATCTGTTCTGATTGACCCGGGTGCTACGCACTCTTTTATCACTCGAAGAGTGATTCGTAACTGCAATATGAAAACTAGTCATAGGGCAGATAAGTTGTTGTTGGAGACTCCGTTGAGTGGGTCTGCTGTTCTGCAAGAAGTATGCTCTCCTTGCGTACTTTTCTTTTCTAAGCATCGCATTCAAGTGGATCTCATACCGCTTGATATGCAAGGATTTGATATAATCCTAGGGATGGATAACTTGGAAAAGTATCGAGTTGTCTTGGATTGTGAATCCAAGCTGGCAGTGTTTGCTGATGAAAGCAACACATGGATCTTTCAAGGTGAAAGAAAGATTCTGCCCACCTGTCTTGTATCAGCTATGGTTGCTGATAAGTTGATGAGGCAAGGATGCTACGCATTCTTAGCCCATGTGGTAGATGTTACCAAGGAGAGTTCCAACCCTGCTAAAGTTCCGATAGTCAGGGAATTCGAGGATGTGTTTCCCGAAGAACTTCCTGGTATACCACCACCCCGGGAAATTGATTTTGAGATCAATTTGGTCCCAGATACGAAACCTATAGCCCAGACTCCGTATAGGATGGCGCCTGCTGAGATGGCAGAACTCAAGAAACAGCTTCAAGAGTTACTTGAGAAGGGTTTCATCCGACCGAGTACCTCACCTTGGGGTGCTCCGGTTTTGTTTGTTAAAAAGAAAGATGGATCGATGCGGTTGTGCATTGATTATAGACAACTCAATAAAGTAACGATAAAGAATAAATATCCTTTGCCGAGGATTGATGATCTTTTCGACCAGTTGCGTGGTGCAACAGTCTTTTCTAAGATAGACTTAAGGTCTGGATATCATCAACTCCGCATTAAGGACAGTGACATATCTAAGTCTGCCTTTAGGACAAGATATGGTCACTATGAGTTCACGGTCATGTCGTTTGGACTAACCAATGCACCGGCTGCATTCATGGAACTCATGAATAGAGTCTTTCGACCTTTCCTTGATCAGTGTGTTGTCGTCTTCATAGATGACATACTGATTTATAGTAAGGATGCTCAGCAGCATGAGCAACACCTTCGCCAGACTTTGACCTTGCTAAGAGAGCATAAGCTATACGCTAAGTTTAGCAAGTGTGAGTTTTGGTTATCTGAAGTATCCTTCCTTGGACATGTGGTATCTGCCTCGGGAATTCGTGTTGACCCTGCAAAGATAGAATCTGTTCTGCAGTGGGAACAACCGAAGACACCGACGGAGATTAGAAGTTTCTTGGGGTTAGCTGGTTATTATCGAAGGTTTATTAAAAATTTCAGTTCTATAGCCTTACCTTTGACCAAGTTAACCCGGAAGGATGTTCCTTTTGCTTGGAGTGATAAGTGTCAACAGTCTTTTCAGCTGTTGAAGGAGAGGTTGACAAGTGCACCTGTGCTTGTGTTACCTGAGCAAGGAAAGGAATATATAATCTTTTGTGATGCCTCCAAGAATGGACTTGGATGTGTGTTGATGCAGGATAACCAAGTGATTTCTTTTGCTTCCCGACAGCTTAAGAAACACGAAGAGAATTATCCGACACACGATCTGGAGTTAGCTGCTGTGGTCCATGCTTTGAAAATCTGGAGACATTATCTCTACGGAGAAACTTTCCAGATTTTCACAGACCACAAGAACCTTAAGTACATCTTCACACAGCATGAGCTTAATATGAGGCAACGTCGCTGGATGGAGTTAATCAAGGACTACGATTGTACAATTGATTACCATCCGGGCAAGGCCAATGTGGTTGCAGATGCCTTGAGTAGGAAATCAGCAACATCAACCATGGATAGGGCACAACTAAGTTCCTTAGTATGCTCTAGAAGAGATATGCTTATCTCTTTAAGGCATGACAATGTGCAGTTGAAGGCATCATTGTTAGCCGGTCTGTTAGCTGAGATGCAGATTAAACCTACCTTAAGAGAGCAGATAAAGGAGGCACAACAAGTAGATGTTTCTGTACAGCAGATTAGATTTGAGTTTGGAAATGAGAAGCGAGAAGGTTTTCATGAGTCAGATGACCAGGTGGCATGCTATCATGGAAGGATGATAGTGCCAGATGTGGACGACCTGAGGAAGTTAGTCCTGGAAGAAGCTCATTCTTCGATGTATGCTATGCATCCAGGGAGCACCAAGATGTATCGAAACTTGAAAGACATGTATTGGTGGCCTGGAATGAAGAAGGATGTAGCTGAGTTTGTTCTGAGGTGTCCTGTGTGTCAGCAGGTCAAGGCTGAACACCAGAAACCTGCAGGGACAATGCAACCCTTACCCATACCACAGTGGAAGTGGGACCATGTAACCATGGACTTTGTTGTTGGCCTACCCAGTACAAACAAAGGACATGATTCCATTTGGGTAGTTGTTGATAGGTTGACAAAGACAGCGCATTTCTTACCTGTCAAAACAACCTATACTGCTGAAAGGTTATCCCAGATATATGTCCAAGAGATAGTGCGTTTGCACGGAGTTCCTGTCACTATAGTTTCTGACAGAGGTCCCCAGTTTACAAGTCGCTTTTGGGAACAGTTACACAGAGCCCTAGGCACCAAGTTAAGGTTTAGTACAGCCTTTCATCCTCAAACTGATGGACAGTCAGAAAGGACTATACATACCTTAGAAGATCTGTTGAGAGCATGTGTTCTCCAGTTTACCGGGAGTTGGGATCTACATCTAAGCTTGATAGAGTTTGCCTATAACAATAGCTATCAACATAGCATTGATATGGCACCATATGAAGCCTTATATGGCAGACGTTGTAGATCACCCTTGTGTTGGTATGAAACTGGTGAGCACCAGTTATTAGGCCCTGATCTTGTGCAGCAAACTACAGAAAAGATTAAAGTTATACAACAACAGCTTAAGACTGCACAAGATAGACAGAAATCATATGCCGATAAACGTCGTAGACCCCTAGAATTCCAGGATGGAGACAGAGTGTATCTCAAGGTCTCACCTTGGAAAGGAGTCCTTCGTTTTGGGAAGAAAGGAAAGTTAGCTCCTAGATTTTTGGGACCTTATCCAATTGTTGAAAAAGTTGGAAAGGTGGCCTATAGACTAGAGTTACCTCTAGAGTTGCAGAAGCTGCACCCTATGTTTCACATTTCCATGCTGAGGAAATGTCATCCAGATACCGAGTCAGTTCTACAACCTATGGAGGTAAAAATTGAATGAAGATATAACGTATGAGGAGGGACCAGTGTCAATCCTCGATAACAGAACTAAAAAGTTAAAGAAGAAGGATATAAGCCTTGTAAAAGTCCTCTGGAACCATCGTGGTGTTGAAGAAGCCACTTGGGAACTAGAAGATGAAATGAGAAGAAAATATCCTGCTCTCTTCTTATAATATGCTTTATCGATTTCGGGGACGAAATCCTTTTGAAGGGGTAAAGAATTTGTAACACCCCTGACCTGGGTTATGACCTAACCCTGGAAGTTTTGCCTAAATATGTAATTAATATACTTGTGAACACTCCCTGGCATGTAATTAAGTTCCTCAGGAACAATTACTTTCAATTTTTGCTCCTTTTTGTATAAAGTTGTAGCATTGTGTTGTATGCAGGGACCTATGTGCAAATTACCCAGTTTAAGGGTTGAACTTGCAAAATTCACAAGATAAGATGTTCCTTTGATGTTGAAACATCATGTGAATGGTTATGGTAAAGTTTGAGGGATTTCCCAAGCTTGAGCACCAAGGTGCAGCTGTGGAAGCAATTCCCATGCTTAGAAACCCTAATTTGGGGTAAAGTGCAATTTACCCAGATTGAGGGGTCCAACTTGTAATTTCACCATCTAGAACATCTTTTATGACTCTTGTCATCATTTAGAATAAAAATGATGAAAGGGATACATCATTTAATAATTAAATGAGAAAAATGATCTTTGTGATAGAAATCACCTAAAATGGGTACAAAACCTTTACATGAATGTACCCTAGTTGAAGGTTGGATTCCTATACCCTTAGATCTTGAGTTTTCTTAAGAATTGCTTAAGAATTTGATGGGCTTGGGCGTTCTCTTGAGCAAGGAGGGACCTAGATGTGAATTTTTGGTTTTGAAAGGTCCTTGTGGTAAGAAATAGGCTTAAGCTATAAAAAGGCTTTTCCTTTGCAAATGAGCAAACGATCTTTCCCTGTTCCATTCATTTCCTTTCTTTCCCAAACGGCCAAGCCTTGCTCTGGAGCTCAGGAGAAACGACCAAGGGTGCAAGGTAGGTTTGGATTCCCCTTCTTGCCCAAATTCCATGGTTAGAATTCGGATTCAAGGACAAATTCATGGCTAGCTTACTTAATTCTATCTTTTTAGCCATCTTTTCTCAACCTTCCTTGGAGGATTAACCTTGGCCGACCTGTGGAGCTTCTAGGACGCCATTAAAGGCTTGGAGCTCGAAAGCTTGGAGCTCAAGGAGCAAGCTTTAGGTGGGTTTTATAACTCTAAACTTGATGCTTCGATTATACATCTTTTCTATGCATATAGTTGATAGATCTTCTTCTTCCCTATCTTCCCTTGCATCCTTGCAAGCAAAATCGTGAAGAACTGCTACTGTTCTTAAGGTGGAAGATAAGGGCGTTAATTACTATGCTTATCCACAGATTTTCACTTTATCAAACGACCTCCACCTATTGCTCAAAACGGTTTCAAACCGTTTGGTGGGCAAACGGTTTCAGGGTCGTTTGAGGGCAAACGGTCTCAAGACCGTTTGGTCCCGTTGACCAAGCGAAGACCGTTTGGGAATCTTGTTCATAATTATGTAGGTTAATCACCCACGAAATTTGAGAGGTTAACTCCAAAGGAATCGTGAGATATGAGCAAATCAATTAGCAAAACGAATTGAATTAATTTCTGATTTGCAGTCTGTTTAATTTGCCCTTTTTGGGCAAACGGTCTCAAGACCGTTTAAGATGGTTGACTAAACGTTTACCGTTTGGGATTACTGTTCATAATGATGTTAATTAACGACTCACCAAATTTTATGGATTAATTCCAAACGAGTCATGAGTTGAAGGATGATTAATAGGGCAAACCCTAATTGAAATTAGTGCTGAATCTCCTATGAGTTAAGTTGAGATTTTGGGTTGCTTAGCCCAAACGGTTTCAAGACCGTTTGGGAATCACCCAAACGGTCTCAAGACCGTTTGGGGGTCACCCCAAGACCGTTTGGAGGTCTGGGGTCAAGTATAGTTGATCAATTGAAGGTCCAAAGGCACCAAATCATATTGCAATTAAGTATTGATGTGATGATCAACTCAATAGATCAAACCTTGATGAATTTTCGCTAAAGTCCAAAGGATGGATGGGCAAACGGTCTCAAGACCGTTTGGAACTCATCCAAACGGTCTCAAGACCGTTTGGTGTCAACCCAAGACCGTTTGAAGGTCTAGGGTTGAGTTAATCTAATGGTTTGAGGGTCCAATTGTAGGAAATTGATGCATTGTTGAAAATTGCTGATTTTGACCTAATTGGACTTCAACCTTAGTCAAAACGACTTGGTTTTTGGTCAAACTTTGGGCAAACGGTCTCAAGACCGTTTGGATGATGTCCAAACGACCTCAAGACCGTTTGGGCCAAGTTTGAGCCCAATTGGAGGTCAATTGATAGGTTCAACCTTGAATTGTTTCACATTGTTGAACATTGATGACCAATCAACTTGAAACCCTAATTGAGAACGATTGAACCCTAATTGGCTTACAATTGAGGGTCAATTTGATGTCTAAGTGGTTAAGGCTAACCCTAATTGGCTCAATGTATAAGTGGTTAGCATACCTTTAGCCAATTGAGGGCTTCAACATACATATCCTTGAACTTTGGTGACCTTTGAACCCTTTTGGAGGTCCAAACGGTCTCAAGACCGTTTGAGACCAAACGGTCTCAAGACCGTTTGGGGCCAAACGGTCTCAAGACCGTTTGGGCTCAAACGACCTCAAGACCGTTTGAGCTCAAACGACCTCAAGGTCGATTGGTCCAAACGACCTCAAACCGATTGAAGCTCCAAACGGTTTGGAAGTCAACCCTTCCAAACGGTCTTCACCTCCAAACGGTCTCAAGACCGTTTGGATCCAAACGGTCTCAAGACCGTTTGAGGGCCAAACGGTCTCAAGACCGTTTAGGTGGTTGAAACCGTTTGAAGGTTGAAACCGTTTGGAGATTTGTGATGGTTTGTACTTAACCATTTGATGATGTAATCAGTTCAATGGTGATTCAATCTAAACCCTAATGGCAACCTAGGTCATTAAGGGACTATGTGATTAGTGAGTTAACCCATGATGGTGATCATGTGGCAAATTACCAAAATACCCTTGAAGGGTCTAAAGGGGGTAAAACCCTAATCTAATTAAACCCTAATCACATGATGTTGATTCCTTGGCTCATATCAGTCAATGGAGACTTGTCTCAACCTAATCTAGAGTGGTGTTGCCACCATCTACTAGAGAGAGGAAAGAGAAAGTGTTTCTAGAGAGAGAAAGTATCCTAGAGAGAGAAAGTGCCCTTTTTAGGAGGAAAAATCTAGTAAGATACTTCTTTTACACATGAATGCGCATGATTAGGGAATGACCCACCTATGTGAGGTCATGGAAACCCTAATTATGATATCTAATGGATCCTAATCCTAATGAAGAGTCTTAATGATGGTGTTTCTATTACATGATGATGTAATGAGTACAATTCACCATAGAGTGAATAGTAAACCCTAAAACACAGAATTTTGAGGGTGAACCCATGTGGAATCCCTAGTTGAGGGTGATTCCATGTGAAACCCTAGTTGAGGGTGATTCCATGTGAAACCCTAGTTGAGGGTGAAACCAAGTGAAACCCTGATTGGGAATGTATTCCTATTTACTGAATTGTTACTATTATCTGTTGAGTTAACCATGCAGGTTGTTATGAGATGATGGTCACACCCAGGTATGGAATACCATGTTATATTCATTGAAGGCATGTCTTATGCTTTATGAATAGTGAACCATCTTGATGCACTGCTAAGTGACATCCTTTGTGATTTATGGGCTGTAAGAGCCATAAATGTTATTAAGGTCATGCTTGACAGATGACTTGAGATGAATATCTGATAATTGTGATAAGTTAGGCCTGTTACATTTTGTATTCTCATATATAGTTGTGTTACTGTATGATGATTGGAATACTGAATGTACCTAACTAATCAAGTGAAATGTAGAGCCCTGATCATAGATCCATCATTGTCAGTTGTCTAAATGATGGTGAAACAGGTTTTCCTAAGGGAACTCCTGGAGCACATACTGTTGAGTATGTGGGGTACATGGATGTGTAGAACCTGACATCCTAGTGTAGGTATTTGATGTAGATTCTCGTAGTCCGTCATACCTTCACTATAACAGAAAGGGTGAGTGGATGATGTAGATTCTAGTAGTCCATCAGACCCCACCCCAAAGTTTTAAAGGTGAGCTGTATCTCTACACTCCCTTAAAGACATAAACCCCGTATCGGTGAAAGATAAACAAGAAATCTTCCGATAGCGAAGAGAGTACAGAATGCCACTGTAACTCTAAAAAAATAGCGAAGGACCAGAGTACCCTGGTGAGCTATTACATAGACATCCCGCCAGATGTCAAACAATCAATCCTCTAACTGACTGAGGAAGATGAGGTCATAAGAATCTGGCTCTCTTAATGACCTATGTATGATACTGATGTGACTTCTTAGCGATCAGTTGGAGTATGAGTGGTATGCCTCATCTCCACAGGGCATAATAATAATGTTTGGAAAAACATAAACAACAGCGTAGTATATCTGTTAGAGTTAATTATGAGTTATTTGATTGATGTTACCTTGAATAGCATAGATGTTCTCATATTTTAATATTGATTGAACTCTTGCTTATCATCAGAACTGCCAGTGAATATCTTGAAGGCTCTTATTGCTTTAGTTATTCCTTTCTTTGCTTATAAAGCCTAGTGGAGAGTTATAACTCTCGCTGGGGCAATTATGTATAATTGTCTCACCCCGTAGACTTCTACTTTTTAGGTGGTCGTCGAAGACGAAGGAACAAGAACTCAGGTGAACAATCCCAGCAACAGCAGCATCAGGAGCAGTAAATATCTCAGGTGGAGATCTAGCCTGCTTCATGGTGTAGTTAGAGTTAAGTCCTATGTGTCCTCTGTACTCTCAGGTCCTGGAGTGTTTTGGAGTATGAATTCTTGAGAGTTTTGGTATCATGTTGTATGTAATTACTCAAGAAGTAATTGTCAGTGATGTAAACAGTTAAATCCTTTTTCTATGGAAAAGGTTTGTGGTTTCAGGCTCTTGTCTCAAAAAGTTTTAAATTCCCGTGATTTTTGTCTTCCGCTGTTTACCGATTGCTTCCGCACATGATTAAATCGGGATTAATTCGTGGTTTGGAGATCGGAGCCCACAGTTTGGATGAGTTGACCAAGCATTGACCGTTTGTAGATCTTCTGTAAACATTATGGAATAATCACCCATAAAGAATCATCAACTAATTCTAAGTAAATCACCAATTGAAGGCACCTTAGTCACCTAAACCCTAATCAGGTTTATTGCTGATTTCAATGGTGCAATCATGTTGAAGTTTGGGTTGAGTGACCCAAACGATTTCAGAACCGTTTGGGGATCACCCAAATGGTCTCAAGACCGTTTGGTGATCACCCAAGACCATTTGGAGGTCTAGGGTTAAGTAGGGTTGGTCAATTGAGGGTCCAATCACGTCAAGTTGTTGAATAATTAAGTGCTGATTTTGTGACCTAAATTAGGGTTCAACCCTTAAGTGAATGACTTAGTTTTTGGTGTTGACATGGGAACACGGTCTCAAGACCATTTGGAGGAGGTCCAAATGATCCCAAGACCGTTTGGGGTCAGGTCATGACCCAATTGAATGATGGTTCAATGGGTTCAACATCAATTAGACTCATGTTGATGCATGTTGAAGGGTAATCGATTCCAAACCCTTATCCAATCAATCCAAACCTTAATTGGTGACCAATTGAGGATAAATTGAAGGTTAAATCAGTAAGGATTGACATAATTAATTCAATTTATGAGTGGCTAACCATGGCATGAACGTTTGGGGGGTTCAACATTGAAAACCCTAACTCAATTTGATAGGCTGAGGCACCTTTTGGTCCATGCGATTTTGAGGGTGTTTGGACCAAACGGTCTCAAGACCATTTGGGTACAAACAGTCTCAAGACCATTTGAGTCCAAATGGTCTCAAGAGCATTTAGGACCAAAGGATCCCAAAACGTTTGGTGTTCATGCGGTTTCAAGATCAATTTGCCCATGCAGTTTCAAAGTCAAAGTTGGCCAAACGGTCAACGAGACCAAACAGTCTTTACCTCACCTAGGGCAAACGGTCTTGATGGGGTACTTGGCCATGCGGTCTTGAAAGTCAAAGGGACCAAACGGTCAACAACTCCATGCGGTTTCAAAACTGTTTGGAGGTTGAAAGTGCAAAACCGTTTGGGGTATATTAAAGTCTAGAATGTCTGATAACTTAGTGGTCATGCTGGTATAGTAGTTGATTAACCTAAATCCTAAAGATACCTAATGTCATTAAGGGGTAAGTAATTAGTGAACTATTTCATGTAAGGCCAATGGTGAACATTACCAAAGTACCCTTGGTGTGATAATATGACTTATACCCCCCTTGATCAAGCAAACCCTAATGACCATAAGGGTGATGACATGACTTATGTTATCAAGGTTGATTTGACTTAACCTAATCAAGAGTGATGTAAATATCATCTAATAATAAGAGGAGAGAGAATACTCCTAACATGAATTTGAATCAAGTAATATACTTCCAACATGTATGAATGCACAGAATTAGGGTATGATCCTTTAAGGTGAGATCATGGAAACCCTAAGTATGGTGATTAATGAATCTTAACTTAATTGAAGGCATTAATGAAAGTAATCTTCATACATGATGATGGTATGATCTTAATATCATGTAATGTGAATAGTAAACCCTAATTCTAGGGTAATATCATGTAATGTGAATAGTAAACCCTAATTCTAGGGTAATATCATGTAATGCGAAGAGTAAACCCTAATCTAGGGTGATATGATGAATGAACAGTAAACCCTAGTTTTGAGTTATGCTTTTAAGCATGAAGCTTCATGATTGAAGTATGAAATGAGGAATCACTTTTCCTAAGTAAGATAAAGGGGTTGAATAACCCTAATTGAATGGAATAGGGAAAACCTAACCTTATTGAAGGCATAATGGTACAACCCTTGAATTGAAAGATTATCTCTGTTTTTTCATATGTTGATATAGAGGTAAATTGCCTATTATCAAATATTTTAACCATGCAGGTTTTTATCAAGAAGTGATCATATCCAGGTAAGGGTTATGATGTCATATCCACTGAAAGCATATTATAATCTTTATGAATAATGATATACTATGTTGCCTGGTTTAAAAGGTAACATATGAGATTGATGGGTTGTAAGAGCCATGAGTAATACCTACATTGTTATAATCAAGGTCATACTGATAAATGACTTATGATGATCTAAGGGTTTGAACACCCATATTCCTGAATCATAATGATGAGATGGTTTGGGATTGACATCCCAATGATAATTGGATGTGAAATGAACTAAACTTGATACATTTAGTATTCTTCCTTTATAGCAGTTGTTTTAATGGTTTATGTTTGAAAACATGCCTGATGCTAAAAGAATGCTATAATGTACTCAAATAATCAAGTATAATCATATCATGTAGAGCCCTGATCATAGATCCATCATTGTCAGTAGTTTAATGATGGTGAAATAGGTTTTCCTAAGGGAACTCCTAGAGAACATACTTTTGAGTATGTTGGGGTTATGGATGTGAATATCCTTATGTCCTAATGTAGGAATTGATGTAAGATGTACCTTTAATCCATCAATCCTTCATTATATGTTTATGTTGGGATGATGTATCACTAATCTCCCGATGATGTTGTTAATGCCGCATCGGTGTGAGATAAACAAGACATCCCTCGATGGCGAAGAGAGTACAGAATGCCACTGTAGCTCTAATAGCGAAGTTGCCAGAATACCCTGGAAAGCTATTATAGCAGAGACACAAGATGTCATACATGTTGATCCTCACACTGACTGAGGAAGATGAGGTCATAAGAATCTGGCTCTTTTGATAACCTATGTATGGTACCGATTGTGATTTCGTAATGGTCGGTTGGAGTATGAGAGGTGTAACTCATCTCCTCAGGGCATAATATTGTTTGAAAAACATAATCAGCCGTGTAGCATAACTGCTTAGGTTGAACTACGAGAAAAAATGATGTTACATTGTTTATAATGTTTTAATTGAATAACTAGTATACATGTTCTTCATATTTCTTATTGTTATATGCTTTGTTACTCAATTAAGTTATAATTGAAGTAATTGTCTGAGAGAATGTTGTTTCACTTAGTTATACAATGTTAAACCTGTTGTTGAACGTTTAAAGTTATACTGCTTATTGTTATTCCTTTATTGCAACAACAAAGCTTCTGGCGGAGAGTTATAACTCTCGCTGGGACAATTATTCAATTGTCTCACCCCCATGGGATTCTACTTTTTAGGTAGACGTCGAGGACGAAGGAACCCATCTGAGGGTGAGCAACAACAGCAACAGCAGCAACATCAGGGACAGTCGTGATTCTTAGGTGGAGATACTGTCTGTCAAGTCTTGTAGATAGCATGTCCTATGTGTCGTCTCTGTACTCTCAGGTCCTAGGAGTCAGTAGATCTGAGGTTTTTGGCTTAATGCCTCGAGATTTTTGTATCTTGCCTTGTACAAATAACAGGGTAATTGATGTATGTGATCACTCGAGATGTGATTTTACAGAGATATAATGACAAACTATGTTGTAAATAACTTATCTTGTTGCTTTATGAAAAGATAATTGTGGTTTAAAGATCTCTTTCCAAAAAAAATTAATTTTTTAGTGATTTTTAATAATTCCGCTGCTAGTTAATCGCTTCCGCATTCGTTGATCTCGTTTTTCGAGACAGCCGTTTCAGGGAGCACTTCCCCTTTTTCTCCCCAATGTGGGTCGGTCTAGTGCCTAGCTTGGGCAAGCAGCTTGATGGGCCCAAGCCCAAGAAGGTTGAAGAAAAGGTGCCTTGCCATGATCATCCTCGACCATTTGATCAAGTTCAATGATCCAAAGCTCCTATTTTAGGGTAAATATCTAAAAATCCATATATTTATCATCCTAGCCCCAAATATAGTGATACAATATGTCATTTTGACTGGAATGATATGAACTTTCCAATACAAATAGTTCCAAAACCAAAAATGTACTTGCTCTTCTTCTGATAAAAGCATGCCTTTTATTTAATGTTTATATAATAATAATTGGTGTATATTTCTCCCTTTTAGTATTGTTCCATTAAATATCACTCTTAAACTTTAAATTAGTAACTCTTATACACATCTTGATTTGAATCACAAAATGGATAACCTTGATTTACTTAAGTTTCACTCTTTTGACCCAAAAATGACCCTTTTATATGTATGGATGATGTAACTTGATCAAGAATGAAACATTAGCCTAGTTAGCTATCATATGATCATTTCACTTTGGAATCAGCATATTTTATGATGCTTTGTATCATGCTTAACTAAGATCTTTTACATGTTTGCCACGAATAACTCATATTACTCAATGACCTACCTTTCACACTAGTATGTCATAAATGTGATGTTAAGTTCTTATAGGTTTGGATCTTTAATCCCTTGTGCTAAATTGGATCCTTAATTTTCTAATATCTATGTTAACCTTCAAATCATACCCTATAATAACTTGTGACACGAATTCCATGTTGCACACTCTTGTACTCCCTTTGACATCATATGACCTACATATGACACCTTAGATGCTCTAAATGTACATGTTAATTGTTGGAAATCTAATCATGAAAGAATAATGATCCAATGTTATCCATGCCATATTAATGACTTCAAATGAAAAGAAGTATCATACTATATATATAAATCCTAATTTTATCTACTTAAGGATCCAGTGACTTAGAAATGTAACAATATTTCATGAATCTAATCTATTATGACTAGTTATGATCTTACATGGTTAATCCTTAATAGAAATCTAAATCTCATGCTTCCCTCCCTACATTTAAATTAGAGTTTGTCTTGTATCACTCATGATGTGGATGGTTCACCTAAACCTAGAGCGTAATGATGATACTTGGACTGCGATGATTATTTGCATATATGTCTGGAAACTTGAATCTAAGAATGAAATAATTGAAGCCTAGGCCTAAGGGAACATACACATGACTTATCATGATCTAAGTCCCATTAATATTTCTTATTATGTCTTAGGTCCCTTTTGGGTTGGAACTTCTCTAGGAATTTTACTCATGGATTTATAACTTGCTCTTTACTCAAAAGGTGTGCTTAATCCCCCGACCCCACTATGAAATTGGCTTGTATGTATATATGCTCGTATTATTACTTACATACTGAGTTACTTGATTGAGCTATTATTCATATGAATACTACTTTCATATTTGATTATACTAGGTTGATAAACCTTAATCATAATCTATAATCCATTATATGACCTTTGTATAACTACCTGAATTCTTGGGGTAAGGGCACAAGGTATAATTGCAACATAGATTATCCCATTGACTTTAGTCTTGAGGTCCCTTTCATAGAAATGTGATGACATCCCTCATGTAAATATAGGATGCCATTTAGACTTTGATTCTCAAATGCCTCTCATTGACCCTTCCTTTGGAACTAGTCAAAATGCCTATGCAAAATAATGGATAAAGAAACCTATAATATTCTTTAGCAAAAAAGAATGTTGTATAAAGTGTTCTCGCCTTATTTCTACTTCTTTCATAGTATGATGTTACTAGCCAAGCAACTTTGTATTACTCTTAAACTACACTTACATGTCTTTTCATAGCATACTTAATGATATAATATTAATATATTTTGTTTATCATTTTTTTTGTTACCAATTGAAATTATATTGTACTCAAAACTCTAAGCTCTAAAATAAAACACCAGTAGAATATCTTTGAAATAGAAGTAAGTACATGTATCTATTTTCAAAACATTATCTTGTTATTACTTTATTTTTGTTATTGCCCTTTTATATGTATTGTTTGTGTGAAACTGTAGGATATTTTATCAACGAACACCCAAATTCTACTACCACTAACTTTGTAGTCAGTGGGGGTAGGACGAAGGTAACAAATAATTTTGTGATACACTGCCAAGCTGGGTACTATTTTTTACTTCATTGTAATAAAACACTTAACATTCGTCTTGTTGGACGGTCCTTTTACCGTGGATGCCCTGGTGTACGGAAAAATATATCATGTGGACATCAGGACATGTAGAAACAGTTGAGATTAGTTTCTAGACGATCATGCTGTCCTGAATTGTGCAATATCGACGGTGGCCCCACTTACAGGTGGGTGATGGATAGTACGGTACCCAACAGCCGCTAACAGCCCTGAATGGAAAAATGGGTGTCTTGCATGCCAGATGATTCTTTAACTTCAATTTCTAAATCAAAGTTACCGTCAACCTAAGAAGCAAAAATAAATGTCAATGTCATCTCCAACGCAGTCCGAGTTGTAAGAGGCTCTGACGTGTCTTGCAAACGTGCAATTCTAATATGCCGAACACCGAATTCAGATAAAAACGCCACGACAATTAGTAGTGTGCGATACGGAGTTCACAACTATTGTCGATTCCAATTCTAAAATTTGCGGCAAAATTTTTAAAAGAAAACATTACTAAATTGGGAAAAAATACGTAACGTCGCCTGAGAGATTCGAACTCTCGCGGGGAAACCCCATGTACTTAGCAGGCACACGCCTTAACCACTCGGCCAAAGCGACGAATTGTTGTTAGCTATCTTGGTTATCCATACTTGATCCTATAAAGAAAGGATAAAAAACATGACTGCAACTGCAGGAGGACAGAGGTACATACTTACGCTGATGTATATGACATCCCCGTGCCTGAAGAACAAAACCAGTACTTGATTTGACTGAGAAGTACTAATTAGTTCCACCTGAAGCTAATAAGTATAGACATAGAATGGTAAACATGAGCTGAATAAATATATTAATCTGCAACGTGCATGGAAGATGCAGCTTGATAGTGTCAACAAAAATCAGTTGTAATTATAATCTTGATTCTTTTTCCTGCGTCAGCAGAATCAACTCCCATCTTCAGACCAGTGGCTGAGTCAGCAAACTGGGTTAGGGAGGCCATGACGATATATATTATCCTTCAAAATTTAAGGAAGAAATCACAGCGGTATATTATCAGTAAATCTATAATGAAGAAACTACTTAATAAAACTATAATGAAGAAACTACTTAGTAAAACTATAATGAAGAAACTAGTAGTAGAATGTTACTGATTTCAACTAGATCTTTACGTCATCCTTGCAATAATACTGAGATAATCACAAGAACAAAAGTCACTTCCAGCATTCTGAAATAGTAGGGGAAAACGCAATAGGATGGTAGCACTGTCCTTTCCCGTCATTTTCCATACTGTTGGAGGAAATGCCTGGAAAAAAATACTGTTAATAGATTATAGACACCTTACCGAAAATGTTACAAAATTCAGTGCTAGATGAAAATCCAGAAAATTTACAATTATTATAATATCAGTGTCACAAGATAAACATAAAGAAGCATTACATGAAATCCAGAATTGAACTAAGAGGAAATACAAATAACAATCACAACATGAAATGATATGCAGTGAACAAGCATTACATGAACCTATTGACTACCATACAAAGAATCAAACTTAAGGGGAGACATATCTTGACCCAGAATCATTCGATGTGTCATTGGCAAGCTGATCTATATGGAAAAAGTGAGGTTATCCAAATCCACCACCCCTTCGAGCTCAACATGCTTTGACGAATGCCCTACATAGAAAAATTATTGAGGCCATGAAAGTTAAATTTGAGATGACCATAAGACGAAAAAATAGGTTTTTAGTGTCTACAAGCTGATCATGCTCAAGATTTTCTCCTTGCTCTTCCTATTGATGGATTAGACTCGCATATATCACTGTTGGAGTATCATTCTTGTGACAACCTAGTTTTTGTCACTCCTCTCATGTACAATTTCTCTTTCTATTGTTACTCAAATGACTCAAGTGCATATTAATTCTATAGTTGGAACATGGTGATGTTCTAATTTTATGACATCAATAGCTAATTTTACAATGTATGCCTTTAATTTTCTCTTTTGAGCTAAGTTTCATTCTTTAATGATTCACCACATTGAATGAAATTGAACATGATTAGTATGATGACCTTGATCTATAATATATTTCAGGAGAGTGTTCAATTATCTTTGCAATGGTTTAAAATCACCCCAACCGGGCATTCATAGACCAAGTTATGGATTTTCAAAATCGGTTCGAATTTTACTTGAATTACTTGATCTAACTTGATTTTA
Organism: Alisma plantago-aquatica; assembly: GCA_963693085.1. Classification (NCBI taxonomy): domain Eukaryota; kingdom Viridiplantae; phylum Streptophyta; class Magnoliopsida; order Alismatales; family Alismataceae; genus Alisma; species Alisma plantago-aquatica. The sequence goes on from OY856413.1 coordinate 411,845,993, forward strand.
GGCCTTAATGGGCCTAGTTGGGGCGGGCCGCGGCCCAACCGCCGCCCTCACTTTTCAAAACCCTAGTGCTTCCCCTTTTTGTGACCATTAGATCTCGGATTGCATGATTAGACGGTTCATAAGTTGTCCTCTACCTTGGTCACTACAACTATAGCAAGGTTGCATTAGAGCAACCAATCAACTGCATTCTCTCCTCTTTTGAGCAATTAACAAGCACAATAGGTTCATTTCACTTTCCCACTCGCTTCCCCTATCCTTTCCATCCTTTCTGCTCATTGCAAGCTCTCTTCTTCAACCAGCCGCTGTCCATGGCGGCGACCCTCCCGGCTGCCTTTAGGGCTTTCCTTTCCATCCCCTCTTAGGAACATTTGAAGCCATAGGCGACTCCGCAACATGGAGATGGAGCCGAGAGGAAGATTTCTAGAGGCGTCGTGGCCCCGTACTCCTTCGCTAGGTCATTCTGATGAGCAACCCCACTAAGCGTGACCGCGATAAGGGTGGCTCACGCGCAAGCAGGCGCAGTTGGATGGTGGTATGTGGTGGTGGAGGCCGGCGTGGGACCGCTAGGGTGCCGTCAGGCCCAGCCGAAGAGCGGCCCAGGGACGCACTCGTGGGCGGTCAGAACAAACAACAAGCGACCACGGGTCACTGAGCCTTGCAGCACATGCCCATCACCAAGCGACACATGGACAACGCCTCGCCCTCACAGGGCACACGATGGGAAGAAGATGCGACCATTGGATCTCAGGCATATGGCCTAGATCAATTAAATCATTTTTTTGGTATTGCTTAGCTCTTTTTCTCTAAGTTCTGAATGCAAACTTACAAAAATGATATCTTTCAACTCCTAAGGCCTAATACAGAAAAAATATATACCAAATCGATCCTCTCAAAAAGATCCACAATATGAACATACTTTCAGACTCTAAATCTTTTTCTAGTTCTCCTAGTTTGCTAAAAACACGAACTTGGCCTTGTTTGACCATGATAATTTTTTGACTGTGCTAAATATTGAAACTTTGATGCATCTCTACTCTCCTAAATGTGAAATCAATAACTTAGAAGTACTTTGAACATGTTTGAACTTCTAAACATCCCAATTGCCCATGGATGCCCTTAATTGTATAAAATAACTTGCTTTTGGAGTTTAATGATGGACTTTGTCCTATTTTGCTAACCTTGTTTGCACTGGACTCACCCTACCTTGAAAATCAATAACTTTATACCTATCTATGCCACTAACATCAACCCTAAACCCCTTGTGCCTATGCTTGTTCTATATGGCCCTAAATGCATTTGTGTACCCTAAACATGTGAATGTTGATTATACCTTGAAACAAATGAGGTGTTTGACCTAAATTATGCATCAAATTCCTTTCTATTCTTGAAATAAGTAACTCCATGACGTTTAGAGGCCCTAATAGCCAAGATTCACACTATGTCTTGATATGATGTTACATGTGGTTGTATGTCCACTAGTGGTGTACACGACTTGGTTGCTTTGCTTGTGCCCTAATCTTAATGTGAATCTTATTTTTCCCTCTCCTCTCTAATCATAGTTGACTCTTTTACCCTTGTGTTCCTTGATTTGGATGCCCACCTAAGTATTATATTTACCTGTAATGGCATGTACACTATGTTGATGTTGGGATGTATGTTGATATGATGATATCAAGTTTGGACAATGATAGCTAAACCCTAAGGGACATCTACCCAACTTTGTAATGCATCTTATTTCCAAATCTTACTGATCTAAACCATCTTTAATGATTGGTTCTCATGTCTTGATGACCCTTGAACCTTATTGCCCTATTATGAGTCTTTTTACCCTAAAATGCAAGTAAGTGATTCAAACCTTGAATTGAGCATAGAAAATGAATGGATCCTCAAAATGACATGAAACTTGAACCCCACCTCTACTATGGACCCTGAATTAGTATAAGATCATAAAAAATGTAGTTAAGAAACTATGATCCTAACTTGCCTAATACCCTAAGATGAGTACATTAGGGTGAATGATGAGAATCTAATGCATGTATATAATCGTGTGCTTAACCAGGTGTTGCTTGAGATCTATATGGTCAAGGATAGGTTATGAAATCTCTAAAAGTAGGTACGAGCTTTAATAATTATATGACTATGGCTTTCTTGCTTGAAATGTGATACATATGTATGTCTATTTACTTGCTCAAATATTGCCATGTAGTACTCTAGTATTGTACTTGACGTTTGTCTCCTACTGTTGTTTTACAACTAACAAACATAATATAGAAACTCCATTATACAAACCTTGTGTACTTGCCTGTATTCTCAGGGTAAGGACACGAGGCTGGGCATCCTACTTGAGTTGTCAAGATAGGGAGGACCATGTCGATAAAAGGGTTAGCTAATCTTGAGCACCCTTACAGACCCTTCTGATGGGAAGTTGGTCAAAGGCCTTATGAAAACATGATATGATGGTATAATTGGAGTAAAATGATATGAAACACAGACTCTCTCATTTCTCAATACTTAACTTGTTTATTCTTGTTCGTTTACTTTGTAAATATTTTCAAATTATACAAAGTATATGTATATGTATCTTTTAGTCCTATAATAAGCATTAATGTGCTTGACCCACCTTGTTTCACGTATTTTATAGGTTCAAAGATGGCTAGAAGTTGATGGTGTTCGTGAGCTATATCAGGTGTACTTGTTATAAGATCCCTAATATGCATGAGCAGACTTGAAAAAATATACTCTTGAATATGTATAAAAAAATATTATAATAAAATAATGTTGCTTAATACATCTTGTCAAATGATGAGATCATGATTGGTGTTTGTATCCTATTATTTGTTCATGTATGCTAAGATTTACACTTCTGCATTCACATGTTGATAATACCATGCTAGGGACGGAAGCCTAGGTCTTATCTCCGGTGGCTATATAGTCATTTGGAGTTATGACTTGGGTAACAAACGGTTCCATGACTATTCTATCCTCAAGTATTGTCTTATGATTCCCTTATTTCCAGTTGATGACATGTCCAATTTGTCGTAAGGTATATTTGGACACTTTTTGGGAACATGTGATTCACTATAGAAATATACATGGCTCCAAGTATAGATATGATCTTGTTCATGATGGTTCTCCAAAATGTACTCAGACATGTAGGAATTGCTACAAATAAAGAGGAACCTGTGAACTTTTTGACCGATCCAAAGAAGGGTAGATCAACTGTTAGACCAAATGATATCATAATTTAGATGGATTGGAGGGAAGCATGCATGTGTAGATCTCATAGGGGTTTCTTCACTTGTGGGCCTGAGAAATGGACATTTACTGTAGGACAAGCTTCTTTCAGAGTTGCCTCAACCAAAGTGGCTAAGCATGATGAAACATTAATTGAAATCAATACATTTTTATACCTTTTGGATTTGACAACTTTTTTTAACACCAAAGATTGTAGAACTTTTCAAGAGGGTTCAAAATATAATGATATCATGAGACCCAAATCTATAGATGTAATATTTTATAGGAATGATTTCACTATTTAGAAAGGGTTTCCAGCAGAGCTTGTTGCCCATTTCCCTTCCTTATGGATGTAATTATTTTTCATCTTTTTATAATTTCTAAATGAAAATATATCTCAGATGTGGTTGTTTTGGTATGTAAGCATATGGGTTCACCCCTAAAATCTCACTAGAATAGTGTTTATTGCAAACTATAATTTTTATTGAATGTTTGATGAAATGGATTTCCTATGAACATGTTGTGGAGAAGACGACATATGTATCTAGATATGCCAATTCTAATTTGGCTGGTGATGATTTTTAGAGAGTCTATTTAGTTAATTATTTTGGTCTATTTATAATATGGGCCTTGTTGTTTCTTGTCACATTAGGGTTTGTCTTGAGCCTATATGCTATTCCCTTATCCTATATATAAGAGATGGGGGTTATCCATCTACCAATAAGAAAAACTACACAAAAGGGAAATTCTCTAACATATCGATTTGCACATCTTATTAGAGTAGGCTTTCCTATGCTGCTTCAACCTTGAGAGAGAACATAAATGAGAGAAGCCTCCCCTTGCAGGAGGCTGTCGCTAGTAGGCATTTCTAGGATGCCCAAAGGAATTTCCCATTATTAATTCTTGAAGTCATCTCTGTGAGCCATCTCCATCTTCAACAACAAAGCATCCACTTTGAAGTTCATGCTACTAGATCTACTTGGGTCTTCACGCCTCCACCATAATTTGTTGACTTTAGAGTCTCCATATCTACCTTCTTGCCATCTTCATCTACACCACCACTAATCTACACCACTATCATCTACTTGGCTACTAATCTACACCACCATTGTTGATCTACCTACCTTTATCATCCATTCCTCTATTGAGATTGAATCCAAAATCTTGGATAAAGATTTCCCTTTTCTAGTGATATTAGGGAAATATCTTTCATATATTTGTTAAAGTGGAGATCCAGAAGGAAAAATCCATCTTTTAATACTAAATTATGGGTTTTTCTTCTATTGTTTGCCTCTATCACAGTGTGCCATTTCTAAACATGGCATGTTGGTGGATTTCTATTTCGTTCACTGACACAGGTTCCCAAAATTTTCCCGACAACATGGCATGTCACCTTACAGACATGGCATGTCATCTACATTCTATCCATTCTGCCCCAAGTTCTATCAACTAACATGACATGTTATTCAACAACATGGCGTGTTGCCTTCTATTTTTTATTATTGTCTAAAATTCTATAGACTAACATAGTGTGTCGCTTCACAACATAGCTTGTTGCCTTCATCTTGACGGCACTGAGCATCTACTAATGAGAGACATGACATGTCTCTTCACCGACATAGCATGTCATCCATTACTACTATTGCAACTTGGCGTGCTTCACCATCTACAATGATTCTATTACATGTTAGAGATTTCTATACACGGTGAGTCCCTTCCTTATCCTTACCAACAATAGTTATCTTCCTTTTTTAGAAGTTTCATTTGTCTTTTATTCTTTAACTTCTACCTTTGTAGCCCTATATACTTCTTTTCCTATCTCCTCAATAATTGTACTACCTCCATATACATATTGTATCGAATGATAGTAAGGGATGGAAAAATCTCCTTTTTTGGTCATAAAAAGATCCATTTATTTTTCTACCTAGATCTTTATAATTGGTTCATGTTGAACATTGAATTGATTTTGTCAGTTACCTCTTCCACATGTTTACCTACATAAACCCTATATCTACCATTAATTTTTACTCTCCACCCCAAACAACTCTCTTGACTCCTTTCATGGTTGGCATGAGAGGGAAATAGAGGATGATGAGTAGAGGGAAGAGATGAGATGGAGGAGAGAAGAATAATATCCTAGTTTTGATGTGATATATCTATATGGATCTCCATGATACTTTTATTACTGTTATGTGTTCCTTTTGCTTCTATATGGATCCTTCTAATGTTATGTAGACTCTTCATGCTATTTATTATTACTTGTTTTTCTGATGTGTGGAACGTTTTGCTGCTATTATTGATCTGTTTATCTTATTAAGAGCTTGAGAAACTTATTCATCATCATTTCAATTGTTCTCTACTTCGGCTATGCTATTTATTGATTTTTTTTTTGTTTGGCAATTTCAGTGTTGCTACTTATGCTATAATTAGTGCATTTTACTTGTTGCTTTGTGAGTTTGCATTATTGTTGTCCATGCTCTACTTGCACATTGATATATGCTACAAGAATGGAAAATATATGATGGGATGATGATGATATCTTCGATGATTTACATGTGTATGATGAAGCTTCATACTTTTTTGCTACTGTTATTCATCTTGGAGTCTTTTTGTCGCTTTCTACTCTAGACACTGGTCTTGTATATGGCTACATCATCTATTTCCTAGTATTATTTTCCCACACTCTATGGCTTGTTTGTGCCTTGAACATGTTGACTCTTTTCTTGTCCATGCCTTGTACGCATGTTATCTATTGCTTCTTGTGTTCCAAAACTCTCTGGTCTATTTGATGACGGTAGCAATTATGATGAAGACCATGATGCCTACCCTTTGCTATTTAATTTGCATAAGATGCTACTTCACACTGATCATGAAGCCCCCTCTACATGTCTTTGGACCTACTTTTGGATTATCTTCTTGAGGGTGAGTATTTGAGTGCTTGAGTGACTTGTTATAATATTAAGGAGGAGAAATTATTGTATGGTCTTGGTTTATATTTTTATTTATTTTCTTTATCTCTAGTATGTCTATCTGTTTGCAAGCTGACTTGGGATTCTCCCAAGCTCCATCTTGAGGGGGAGTCTTAAAGAATCTATTTAGTTAATTGTTTTAGTCTATTTGTAATATGGGTCTAGTTGTGTCTTGTTCCATTAGGGTTTCTATTGATTCTATCTTTTTCCCCCTTATCCTATATATAGGAGAGCGGGGTTTCCCTTGTATCAATAAGAAAAAATACACAAAAGGGGAATTCCTCAAAATACCAGTTTTCCACAGTGATCAACTTCAATATTCTACATCTTATTTGGAAAACACCCAACATCATTGAGGAGCAAGAAAAATATATTGGTTTTAGATCAATTATAGAGGTTGAATATAGGGAAATGATACATGTAGGTTGCAATCTACATTGTGTTTGATCCATCCTCTTTGAGTTAGGAATCCATGTACACTCACCCACCACCCTTCATTATTGTAACCAAGTAGTTATTTATATTGTCATGACCTGGTCTTTTACAAATTTTCAAACATATCAAGGTATATTGTCACTTTGTTCGTGGTATTTTGATACAACGAAGATTGGCATGCCTCATATGATGAAGAATCTCAAGTGCCATTTGTTCTTACCAAATTGACTGCCTCCAACCTTATTCCAACATGAGTCACAGTATGGGACTACATGAGTAGAGGGATGGAGTAAGTGAGGTTATCCACATCAACCACTCACCATATGACTTCATACACAATTCATTAAGTTGGATAAATATACATATTTTATTAGTTGATGGAATGGATGTAAGCAACTATTGTCCATGTGGATGATGACAACATTTGATCCATCATAAAACCAGCCAAACAATTTCTACATGTTGTTCATACTTCTAATTTTTTTGCTCGCCATTCTATGTGACTATAACATCCTAGGTTCTCCCAAAATGTAAAATAGTAATATTAATAATCATTCATGATGGAATACTATGCATAATTGAACATGAATGTCATAAGCCACCAAACAATATACAATATAAATATATATGGAATAGTTAGTTGACTTTATTACAAAATCTATTTGCATATTAGTGATAAATTTGTAAGTAAACATGTACAACACTTTATAAATCTACAATATATTCCATATAATTATTTTTTACAACACTCATGACTTTATTCTTTCATGTGATCTATATATAAGCCTAAAACATTAAAATAGGAGAAACTTCAACACAAATGTATTGAGTACATGGTTCCAATAAGGACATACCTACATTTAGAAAAGTTCTTATTTAAAAACCACATTGGTGACAACCCGGACTTTTCTATCTCCTCATATATGTGCTATGCAATTCATCCTCACACAAATTTCTCATTTTATCCCTCAAATTCATGATTTAAGTTGTTTTGATGCTTTTTCATGTCATTTTTTGTCCACATGATGAGTAGTGACACTCAATTTGATATGAAACAAATTTTTTCACCTATGTTATTCAACAAACTCTTTCTTTTCTTTTTGGTTATATATTTGTGAGCTTTTATACCCATTTATTATTCTAATGTTGTAGAGTTTTTCCTCACATTTCCAACACATCAAATTTTGTCTCATTCGGATCTAGGACGAGAAAGATATGCTCTTTTGAAATTTCATTGAATTAACTCAATTTCTAGCTATTTTGGAACGAAATTAAGCTTCATGGGCCCAATTTGGAGCATTGACCTGATTAAATTGGGCACCCTCTTTCCATGTCATCAGTCCCCTTAGTTGGTTTTTCTGATAATCCGAGCCATACATGCTTTTTTCCATGGATTATGCCCAAGATCTAAGGGATATCCTTTGCCTCCTTCCACCATATAGGAGATGAGTGCCAATGGTGTTAGCTCTCCTAATCCCACTTTTCTTCTCCCAATCCACCTCATTATCTCCCCTTTTCACAAACTAACACACCATTTTGCTTCCCCTCGCCATCATCTCTCATTCCCCTCTCGTTTTGATGCACCTCATGCCCTAGAGCACTCTTCTTTTACCATTTCTCCTTTCCCTTTATCGTAGTCGCCGTTGTGATGGTAATTCTGGGTGTCGTCACCTAGGATCTCCTCAACCACATCGATGGTGCTGGTCAACCTCACTGGATCAAAACCAAGAGGGATGGCTTCCTTGTTTAGTCGACATAGCATTGACCCTGCCATCCACCACAAACTCTGGTAGACGAAGGTTGCAGCACCACCACACCTAAGTAGGGATGACACGGGGCTGGCAAGATTGTAGTAGTCATTAATCAATGGACCAGTGTAGTCCTCTCCCCCAATCGAGTGACACTACATTTTCATCTGGTTGTTGTACAACTCACCGCTCAGGACGAGTCAAAGTCCATGCAAGGGCGCGTTGACTGCGACCCATTGCCAACTTCGAGTGGACTAGAAGGGAAGCCCACATCCAACAAGCCAAAGGGAGAGCCTTGCGACCGAGAGAGGAGAGTCGAGCTCCCTCAATTCCCCATTCTAGCCTTTGGATCAAGAAGGTACGACCCAGATCAATTCTCCTAAGGTAAATCTCACAAAAATGATAACTTCTTGGTCCTTTATCCAAATCATATCATCCAATATACCATTTTGATCAGAACAATGATCCATGTCCAATAAAAATGGTTTCTTTGCATGTTGATGCTCATAGATCTATTGATACCCTAAAATACATGATTTCTCTATCTTTTTGAGGTGATTAATGTTATTTTTTATGTACAATCTTACTCACTTATGCCCTAAATGTTTGTGTTAGCTTAATATCAATACCTTGATCATCTTGATACATCAAGTTTGGAACTTGTCTATTTTTGTAACCTTATGTGACCTTAAAATAACATAATATGGACTCCTATGTTAAATATGATCACTTTGATGATTAACCATGGTTTATTGTGCGCTAAATCCCTATGCTTGGTCTAAATCAGTAATGTATAGTGTATGTGTAGCCAAGGTTAGAACTTTCCCGTAAGTACTTCCCTTTTTGTTTTGGTGTTGTGCTTTGAACCTTGGAACATGCTTAATATGGATGCTTTGATGTTGAATCTCAAACCATGTTCAGATGTAGGCCTTTTATGTCCACAAGGTTTAACCTTGAAAATTAGTAAATTATCATGCCTTCTACCATTAATTTCCTTGTGCATCACCCTTGTTCCCTAAATTGAAATGTACTCAAATCTTGAGTTGTTTTGTGACCTAAATGCACATGTGGATAACTATATCCTTAATCATGTATGAATCTTTATGTAATGATCATCCATATACATAATGAATTCTAGTCACTAGCTTGGTGGTTTTTATGACAATTAACTCAAGTAGACCGCATCTATACTCTAATTGTCATGATCTTGCATGATTATAACTCAATATGAATAGGTATGCCAATGTTGATGCTTATGTTCACTAAGCTTGCACAAATAATATGATTGCTCTATTTAAGATCTCAGAAATCTAATAATACACCCCTAATATATTTGTTATGTGTCACCCTAAGTGCTAATGAACCCATGATGTACCATGTTTCTTGACGATGAACGTGTATGACAAGTCAATATGTTGAAACCAATGATGAATGATATGATATCTAGATCTAGGTGACACATCCAAGCACCATGATAATAATTATGATCCATACTCTTGCTAATGTTAATCTAATTATACTCACTTGTAATGTCAGGATATCTAGGATGACTCAATTGCAAGATCTAGTCAAGTCGCTACATATCATTTCCTAATCGAATCATTAACCTTGTACTCTACTGTTAAGGTATGCTAAATCTCTTGACTCTACTATGTTATTGGATTGTTTGTATGTATGATTTCATGAATTCTTGGCTAGTTAATTACTTGATTGAGCTACTTTTTCCTTACGATTAGTACGTACATTTTTCTTATATATGTTGAACAAACCTCAAACATAATTGAACTTGTCCATTATACAAACCTTGTGTACATGCCTGTATTCTCAGGGTAAGGGCATAAGGTTGGGTGCCTTACTTGAGATGTCAACATATGGAGGACGATGTCGATAAAAGGGTTGGCTAATATTGAGAACCCTTATAGACTCTTCCAATGGGAAGCTAGTCAATGTCCATAATATGTTGTTAAGTATAATGGAAATGCACTTAAAATACACTTTGTATAAAACAACGTCGTTAAGTGTTCTCGCCTTGTTTCTACTTCTCACTTAATATTATGTTTCTATCCAAGACTTCTATTATACTCTTAAATAGTTTACATGCCTTTTCATAGAATACTGAATGCTTTAGCATTAATATGTTTTGTTTATCAAATTTGTAGTTGCCAAATGAAGATTTGCTGCACTCAAGACTCTAAGATCAGAAATGAAACACATATGGAGTATGCTTGAATATAGAAATGGGTACATGTTTCTCTATCCCCTTTTAGTACTCATTACATGTTGTTGTTAGTGATTTTACATATATACTGCATGTATGAAATATGTTATGATATCCATTCTAGGGACGGACACCCTAGTCCACTCGCCATTGGCTATGTACCCATTAGGAGTGTGGACTTTGGGTAACAAACAATTCTGTGAAAAATGGTATTAGAGCAAAACACATGGGACTCTATATATGTGTAAGGCATAACACATCTTAAGTGCCCAAGGAGGACTAAAATCCATCCCTCAAAGTTCAGAGAGTTTTTTAGCATCTCATCTCTTCTTTAAGGACCACTAAAGCCACCCAGGTAGATGATGATTAGTTAGCTTTCTTGTCTCCTCATGTGATTCTTCTCTCATGACTATTAATCACATGATTTCTCAATTTTGGGTAGCTTATGCATGGAAAACTAAAATTCACTTGAAATCATGAAAGAGATGATAATGGTATGATATGATATTAAATTGAAATCCCTATTTAATGCACAAAATTACTTTTGAAAGTGATGTACTCATGTACAAAGTTTATGAAAACTCAAGATCAGACATAAGTGCTTCTATTTTTTAGGTGAATTCTTGATATGTTGATACAAGATGGAACTCATGTAGTATACCTCATGTTTTGTGAGGTTCCTATGGACTAAACCCATGTTGCCCTATTTTTTATTTAAACCTCAAACACAGTTAAGCAAACTTTTCCCCAATTTTATATGTACCATGATTGTGCCACAAAATGAGCATGTCTTGGTACCCTAGATTATGATGTGAAGATTTGTTAGAAGAGGAAGATTCCCTATTGACCAATATTCCTCTTGTAGGATCAATTTGAATATCATGATAGACCTATATCTCGATCTTGCACTACTATACTCAAACTCTTAAATTCTCAATGTGATCTCTCAATTTCCAAAATATACCCTTACCTTGATCATGGAAGGAAGGGAATGCATCTATGACATGAACTCACAAAATCTTGATATATGGTTTCCCTATTAATTATCTAGATGTTTGACTCATGATCTTGTGAAATTCAATTTGATAGTTGGTACTCTCCCTATTCAGATATGCTAGATGGCTCATGACTAATGTAGATTAGTGTGCTAGATTAGGGTAGTAGTTGACTCATGATTCCCCTAACCCAAGTCAAATCCCTATTTGTACTACCTCCAAACTTTCATCTCATTCACTATTTATAGTTAATTAAGGTAACCCCTTCTACATGAGTTCAATTTCCTAACCTAAGTCTCTAACATGTCAAATCCATGATGATTTTAGTACTCGGTCTTGAATCTCAACTTGATGACAATCTTAGAAGTATGATGATCTTGACTACAACTAGTGGTTAAGATCCTATAAAGACCTAGGCCTAGATCATTCACCAACCATGAATACCATTAAAATGAATTTGATAGTGATACCATGAAATGTTGAAAAATGCTTGAATTGTTGCTCAAATGTTGCAGGCTGATGAATGATCTCCCTAAGGTCTAGATAGGAATCTAAACCCAGCTTAGAAATGTTTAGACCTATGAATTTGATGTCCAAACTTAACTTTCTATATTGATTTATGAAATCTTGACTCATGATTATTGATCTTGATTTTGACTTCATTCCTATGATCACCCTATTTGGATCTGGAGATTGCCCACGATACATGACTATTGACTTTTGTGTTCTCAAACCTTGAAAACTGTGAAATGATGATTATGTTAACTCGCTCAATTCATTACTTAGGGTTAAGCTCCATGTGCATTGGGGTGGGACCTTCCATCTATTTTGAGTGTGAAATCATGATGGTTGAAATATGAAGTTTTTCTCAACTATTGAAATACAAAATCTCAATCATGGATGTATATCCCCACCTAGGCCATTGTAGAAGCTACAAATATAAATGTTGGGATTGAAAGTCATGTTGTACTCTGGATATGAGAGTTGTATTTGTTTGACTTAAAAACGTGATCTATCTAAATTTGATAATATATATATATATATATATATATATATATATATATATGATAATCTCTCCAAAAATTGTCACTCATGTGATGATCTTTCCTATCGGGTGATCAATGTGACTATATGTTGACCATGATTTGCAATTGCTTGATTTTGGAATGAGATGGATTTTTAAGTGGTGACGATACCTTATGAGAATGCTATGACGACCTTGATGTTAAAAGGAAAAAAGACACTATCCCCATTGATGAACTGATTAAACTTTTGGGACAAAATTTCTTTTAAGGTGGGGAGGATGTGTAAACCTAGACTTTTCACTCTCCTCATATATGTTCTATGCAATTCATCCTCGCACAAATTTATCACTTTATCCCTCAAATTCATGATTCAAGTTTGATGCTTTTTCATGTGATTCTGTGTCCACATGATGACTAGTGACACTCAATTTGATATGAAACTAAGGTTTTCAACTATCTTATTCATCAAACTCTTTCTTTTATTTTTTGTTATATACTTGCGAGCTTTTGTACACTTATATTGTTCTCATGTATTAGAGTTTTTCCTCATGTTTCCAACGCATTGTATTTTGTCTTATTGGAACTTAGATGATAAAGATATGCTCTTTTGAAATTTCATTGAATTAGCTCAATTTCTAGCTATTTTGGAACGAAATTATGCTTCATGGGCCCAATTCGGAGCACCGACCTAATTAAATTGGGAGCCTCCTTGCCATGTCATCAGTCCCCTTATTTGGTTTTTCAGATATACACGTTTTTTGTCACAAATTTTGCCCAAGATCCAAGGCCTATCCTTCGTCTCATTCCTCCTTATAGTAGATCAGTGCCAATGGTTCTAGCTCACCTAACCCCACTTTTCTTCACCCAATCTACCTCATTCTCACCCCTTTTCACCAATTAGTGCACCCTTTCACTTCCCCCCTCCATCGGCTTTCATTCCCCTCTCATTTTGCAACACCTTGTGCTCTAGATCACTCTTCTTTTCCCCTTTATCCTTTCCCTTTACCCTAGCCACTGTCATGATGGAGATTTTGGGCATCTTCACTTGGGAGATCCTCATCTACAGTGATGGTGTTGGTCAACCTCACTAGCTCAGAGCCAAGTGGGATAAATTCCTCATTTAGTAGACATAGTGCTAATCCTACCATCCTCTACAAACTCTAGAAGATAAAGGTTGCAGCGCCACCACACCCAAGAAGGGATGGTGCAGGGCTGGCAAGATAGTAGCAGTCATCCATCAACAGACTAGTGTAGTCCTCTCCCCCAATCAAACGATGCTATGTTTTCATCTGGTTGTTGTACAACTCACCACTCAAGAGGAGTCAAATCACATGCAAGGGCACGTTGACCGCGGCCCATTGTAAGCTTGGGGTGGACCAGAAGGGAAGTCCACATCCAATGAGCTAAGGAAGAGCCTTATAGCCTAAAGAATAGAGCTGAGCTCCCTCACGCCCCATTCTAGCCTTTGGATCAAGAAGGGACAATCCCGTTCAATGCTCCTAGGGTAAATCTCACAAAAATGATAACTTCTTGGTCCTTTATCCAAATCAATCATTCAATATACGATTTTTATCAAAAAAATGAACCCTATCCACTAAAAATGGTTTCTTTCCTTGTTGATGCTCATAGCTCTACTGACACCCTAAAATACATGCTTTCTATGTCTTTTATAGGTGATTAATGCTATTTTTTATGTTCAAGCTTACTCACTTAAACCCTAAATCTTTGTGTTAGCTTAATATCAGTACCTTGATCATCTTGATACATCAAGTTCAAAACTTGTCTACATTTGAATCCTTAAGTGACCTAATCTTGCTTAAATGGCTTAATATGGACTCATATGTTAAATGTGATGACTTTGATGCTTAACCATGGTTTAATGTGCCCTAAATCCCTATGCTCAGTCTAAATCAGTAATGTTTGGTGTATGTGTAGCCAAGGTTCAAGATTTCAATAAGTAGTACCCTTTTTGTTTTGATGTTGTGCTTTGAACCTTAGAACATGCTTAATATGGGTGTTTTGATGTTCAATCTCAAACCTTTCTCACATGTAGGATTTTTATGTCCATAGGGTTTATGTGACCTTGAAAATAAGTGAATTACCATTCCTTCTACCCTTAATTTCCTTGTGGATCACCCTTGTTCCCTAAATTGAAATGTACTCAAATCTTGAGTTGTTTTGTGATGTAAATGCACATGTAGATAACTAGATCCTTAGTCTTGTATGAATCTTCCTCTAATGATCATCCATATACATAATGAAATCTTTCTCTAATGACGATCCATATACATAATGATGTTTATGACAATTAACTTAAGTAGACCCCACCTATACTCTAATGGTCATGATCTTGCATGATTATAAGTAAATATGACTAGTTATGCTAAGATTTAAGCATAATTGGAACTTTACTTCAAATTAATGCAAAAATAAATATGTTAATTGAATTGCACTTCAACTTAAATGGTAATGGTTGAAATTAGATAAGGTTGGACGAGCATGTGCCTTGCAAAGGCACGAAGATATCCAAGTGAGTGGAGAACCCACTCACATTAGTTAAATCAAAAGTAATATCCACTAAAAATGGGGTATTAGTATTATATGATTAAAGGTGCTTAATTTGCTTTTCCTTAATTCATGCATAATGAAGAGGAATTCAAAGGAGGGGAAGATGTCTTTGCATGCAAGGAATTTATGGGGGAGAGGTGGCACAAATTTTGGAATTAAAAGGATTTTATAATATATTTTCTCTCATTATATTTCTTATAAAAACACCTTTTACAACTCAATTGAGAGGCTTTTTCGAAACCACTGCCACTCTTTTCTTGCAAAATGACCAAGGGAGCTTTGGAGGATCAGGAGGACGACCCCCAACCTATTGGTAAGCTCCATGATCTATTTTCACCTTAATTCCATGGTAGAAATCGAAAATCAATGCATGATTTCTTTTTATCTCCATTCCATCTTCAATTCTAGCCATTCCTTTTCACTAAAAGCTTAAGGACAAGCTTGGGACAGTGAAAGGTGTTGCTTTCACCATTAAAGACATGGAGGTTGAAGCTTTGAAGCTCAATTGAAGGTGGGTTATATAACTTGAACCCTTAAACTTTGTTATTGATTCCATATCCTTATCAATTGTTGATTCCTTCTTTATTCCCAAAATTTTATTTGATTGATTGATGCAATCACCATAAAATCACAGAAAGCTTCATGGGTTTATAGAATGATGATGATGATGTCATCATAAGCACACACCTCCACAAATATCTATTGCAAATGGTTTCAAAATTTAAGACCAATCAGTTTCAATGGAATTGGCCAAACGGTTTCATCAAACCGTTTGAAACCAAACGGTTTCAAACCGTTTGAAACCAAACGGTTTCAAACCGTTTGGAGTGGTTGACCATTTGCAATGTTTGACCGTTTGAGGAAATATTCTGATGTAATTGGATATTGATCCAATGGTTTCAATTGGTTTGATCTTAATGGTTTCAATTGTGAACGATCCCTCAAATGCAAACCCTAATCGGGTTGAGTGTTGAATCTTAAAGTAATTGAATCAATTTTTGGGTTGACTAACCCAAACGGTCTCAAGACCGTTTGGAGGTCAACCAAGACTATCTGGAAGTTTATGATGAAGTATGATTAGATGGTTGAAGATCCAATGATATCAAATTGAAATACAATCAATAGCTCAATTGATGATCGATTCAATGATGCAAACCTCAATTGAATTTCACAAATATCAATGATGGGAAGGGTCAAACGGTCTCAAGACCATTTGGAAGTCATCCAAACGAACTCAAGACCGTTTGAGGTTAGGTCATGTCATGGTTTAATGATGATCCAATGATTTCAATTGAACTAGTTCCACCATGTCAACCATTGATGGTTCCTCAATTTCAAAACCCTAATTGATGGTTTCTTGATTATAAACCCTAATTCAATTGGGTTCAAAATCCTAATTGAAGGTCCAATTGAAGGGTGATTCAATGGTTCAATTAAATAATAAATCAGTGGTTCAATTGATAGATGGTTTAATGAGTGAAATCCTAAATTGATAAAGTGATGGAAGACCTTTTTGGTCCATTCGGTTTTGAGAGAGTTTGGACCAAACGGTCTTAAGACCATTTGAGTGTATCAAACCGTTTGGAGACCCAAGTGGTTTCAAGTGTAAATTGTCCATACAGTTTCATTATTGTTTTGTTTAAACGGTTTCAAACCATTCAAGGTCTGAGTGACCAAGACCGTTTGGGGTCTAAGTGACCAGCACTATTTGAGGTTCAAATTCATCAAACCAATTGGACACCTAATATGATTAAAGGTCAGTTAGCTACTTGATTGATAATGATGTAGTCTAAAGGTGATTATAATGGTTAACCCTAACTGTGTGTAATTAAATGAAGGGCTGACCTAGATCAATCTTGGAGTACTTAACATCCTAGAGAGGATGAGAGAGAGAAGGAGAGAGAGGAATGCTTATATAGTTAAGCCCTAATCCTCTCATTATTAATAAAATATGTAATTAGGGTTTGATCCATAATAATGAGATCATGAAACCCTAATTGAGAAGATTATTGAGCCCTGACCATAATTTAGGGCAAAGGTGAGTGAAACCCTATTCTGGGTGATGATGTAACCCTAATTTGATGGGAATTGTGTGTCCTAACCCTAATTTGGGCAATTGGGTGTGAGAAACCTTACTTGGATGTGAATGGTAAACCCTAATCCCTAAACTAGGGTAAAGGTATATGAAACCCTAGTACAGGGTAATGCTATGTGAAGCCCTAACACTGGGTAATGTGATGTGAAACCCTAATTTCAGGTAATGCTATGTGAAACCCTGATATAGAAGGATGCTATGTGAAACCCAAATGTGGAAAGATGTTATGTGAACCCTATTCCTAATAATGGAATAGTAACTAATATATTGATAAGTCAAATACCAAAAAAGGTTGATAATGGAAATCTTTATATTAATAGTTTATAACTCAAAGATGAGTCCATATCACTGACAATGGTTGTATATTCTAAATAAGTGACTTATGACCAATACATTACATAATAAATGTGATGAGTCGATGCATAAAGTATTAGGATGGGAAATACCCTAATACAAGCTAAGTGGATGAATTCAAGTAAGATAAATGTGATGAGGGAAGTGATACATCAAGACATGATAGATATCATATCCAACACCTTAAGATTTATACACCTTGATGTATTTTAAATCCAATATATTTGGATGAGTGACACATGAAGAGTGTCATGACAATTTTTATATTATGAAGTAATGCACTTTGATAAGTGTAGGCTAACATACCTTAAGAAAAGGTTAAGCCAAGTTAATAAAGTATGATGTAATCATATTCTGGTAAAGTTGAGAGAGGAACTCATATCCTATGTGATAATTTAATTTAATGATAAATGATGAGAATAAATAAGCATGATTAAATGCTTATGTCATCATTGTTGGCTTCTAGCTGTGTGGAGAAATGAATTAAGGTTTGATCATTAATAACATGATCTTAAGAACCTAAATGGTTATTTGTGGAAAACCCTAATGGAGGGTGATGATATGTAAGAGGAATCCTAACCCTAGAAAGGGAATAGTGTTATTACCTTGTGTTGCATGGTGCTGATATGTAAACATTATAACTGTTATCATGAAGTACTAAACATGTAGGTATCTTGATAAGATAAACATAGCCAGGTATGAGCTATGATGTTCCTTTTATTAAAGTTGTTAATGAGCCATAGTATGCCTTGTTGCCTTCAAAGTGGTAATAAGAGGTGAAATGAGCTTTGTGAGTTATGTAGAATGCTTGTGTAGCAAGAATGATGATTACCTCGGTCAGATGACCTGAAGGTATTAAGTTACCTATTAAGTGGTAACAAGTATTCTATGATGAACTAAAGGTTTGAATACCATATTCTATAATCATGATGATGAACTTGTTAAGAAATGGAAATGTACCTGATGAGATGAGGGATGAAGATCCCAATACTTTGTTAAAAGAATATGGCTACAAGCCATGACTCCACAAAACAATGCTAGACATTAGCTATGTGATATAAGCTTGAAGAGAGTATATGTTGCGGCTATAACTATATAGTAAAGATGTCAATATACCCTGGTAAGCTAATTGCAGTTTGACACATGATGTGTAAAATATAATCTGTCGTGTAGTGTATTTGCATAAAGTTGAAATATGAGAAACATTGGTTGATATTATCCTGCTTAGTATAGCGGATAAATGTTATACATGCTCTTCATATTCCTTATTGGATAAGTGACATGCTGCTCTATCAGGTTATAGCTACAATGCTTTAGATAAGAATTATGTTCTAATCTGTTAGACAATGAATTAACTGCTGTTAAACAATTACGATTCCTCTATTCAGATTTATCTTATTAAACTGCAATAATAATGTTTCTAGAAGAGAGTTATATCTCTCGCTGGGGCAATTTAGAATTGTCTCACCCCCGTGGGAACCACATTTTTAGGTGGATGCGGACAAGGAGGTAGGAATCCTTTAGTAGGTGAAGGACATCAACAACAGCAGCAACAGGGAAAACTGTGCATTCTTAGGTGGAGACACTGGCTGATATTCCTTTTATAGATGTACATAGAGTCATATGTGTCATCTCTATACTTTCAGGTCCTCGTAGTCCGTAGTTGGTTTTAATGAATCGATATGAGATTTTGGCTTGATGCCTCAATGTTCTTATGCTGTATGTATACAATTTATCAGAAAAGTTGATGTTGTAATCTTTGATATGGTATAATTCAAGACATGTACCTCTAAACTAGAATGTAAATGTGTTACTTTGGTTCTATGTGAAATATTTTTCCTTCATTGGATCTCTTGGTAAAAAGGTTTTACTTTTTAGTGATTTTCTGTAATCCGCTGCTAACGAACACTTTCGCTTTAGTAAATCATGTTTTTGTGATCAGTGTGTCACAATTTAGTGGTATCAGAGCTCTAGGTTCACTGAGTCTATAGAGACATAGGATTAAGGTTGTTGAGTCTGTTCTAGTGTCTTCCGATTTATCTGATAGTGTCTTCTACTCATAAAGGAGAAGAAGAACTTGAAGATGTTTGGATCACATAATGAACACGCTGCTGAGAGCAGTGTTGCTGCACTAGGAAAAGGTGCAAGGGATCAAGCTAGGGAGGAACCCGTACCTGAGATTCCTCATCTTGATCAAGATGCATTAGAGAATCCATCTTTCCATACCCTATTCGGGCAGTTTATGGCGACTATGACGCATATGGCGGATAGGATGCCACCACCTGCACCTAGGGCACCAACCCACAATGAGGGATATGGAGCTGGCAAGACTTTTGAGATACTTCTCTGGGTTGGAGCCATAGATTATGTTGGTACAGCTGATCCAACAGATGCTGATTTGTGGCTGATAGTGCTGGAGAAGGCTTTCAGGATCCTTGATATTCCTAAAGCTGAGAAGGTAAGACATGTTGTGTACCTCCTAAAAGGGAGTGCTGGTCACTGGTGGATTATAGAAGAAGATAAGAGGCCAGGTGGAGAAATTGGATGGGAGGTATTTCGATGAGAATTTTTCAGTAGATACTTCCCTAAGACGTATCTAGATGAGAATATATCTCAATTTGAGAGGATCAGACAAGGAAAGATGAACGTTAACGAGTATGAAGCTAAGTTCATGGAGCTGTTGCGGTTTTGTCTGCATATTGTAGTTAATGATGAGGAAAGAATTCGACATTTTGAGAAGGGATTAAACGTTGAACTGACCACTCATGTGTCTGCTTTAGAGAACAGGGAGAGGTTTGCCACTTTTGTGGAGTCGGTAAGGAGGATAGAAAGGTCTAAAATCGAGAAATGACAGACCAATGGTAAGAAGGTATACACTCAGTTTCAAGGACAAAGATCTGAAAGTTTTAAGAAGCTGAGATTTTCTGCATCGGCAACACCATCGAGATTCAATACCCAGACACAATGGACGTCAAGTAGGGGTAGGGACCGTAGTATTACTCCAAGTAGAGCCCCCGACATATCATCAACATCAGTGACTGGATCTCACAGACCCTATCTTGCAACCAGGATCTGTTACCAATGTAGACAATCGGGACATCTAGCAAAGGATTGTCCATATGGGAATTCAATGGTGACTCTACCCCCAAGGCAGAGTCAACAAGGCTCACAATGGAGGTAGTTTTATAGTAACAATAGAGGACATGGACAAGCATCCCAAGCTAGTTCATCAACCCCTAATAATCAAGCACAGGGTCAACAACAAGCAACTGCAAGGTTCTATGTAATGAATCAATCTGATGCAATAGTCAACCCTCCGGTTGTGACATGTCAGATGAAATAGATTCATTCTGATATTTCATTTCATCATTCTATTTGTTAAAAATAAGAAAGTAGTTGTTTTTGAACTTCCCCTAACTATTCCTATAAGGACACAAGGAAGATGAGAATTTACATTTTACTCACTATTCCTTAAAATGCTTTATAATCTCTCTTATCTGTGTGATAAAAGTTGAAGATATAGAAGTGATGCCTGAAGAAAATCCAAGAATGAAAAATCTTGTGTGTATAATGATATGAAAAGTGAGGAATATGATATTAAATAAAGTGCATACTAGCTAATCTCAATACTTGTATACCCTGGCTAGGTATATGATTATTGGAGATAGGGCAAGTATGGAACTCCTAGATTGTTATCTTTCTGATTACTCTGATCAAGTAGTCATTCTGAAACAATCTAGTGAATATAATGAAACAATATAGGGATTGCTGAGTGAACTTTCCCAAATAATATAGGGATTGCTAAGTGAACTTTCCGAATTTCATAGGAATTGCTGAGTGAACTTTCCCAAATAATATAGGGATTGCTAAAGTGAACTTTCCCAATTACATAGGAATTGCTGAATGAACTTTCCCAAATAATATAGGGATTGCTAAAGTGAACTTTCCCAATTACATAGGAATTGCTGAGTGAACTTTCCCAAATAATATAGGGATTGCTAAAGTGAACTTTCCCAATTACACAAGGATTGTTGAATGAACTTTCCCAATTACATAGGAATTACTGAGTGAACTTTCCCAAACAATATAGGGATTGCTAAGTGAACTTTCCCAATTACATAGAGAATTGGTAAGTAAACTTTCCCAATAACATAGGGATTGCTGAGTGAACTTTCCCCAAATAATATAGGGATTGCTAAATTGAACTTTCCCAATAACATAAGGAATTGCTAAATGAACTTTCCCAATAACATAGGGATTGCTGAGTGAACTTTCCCCAAATAATATAGGGATTTCTAAAGTGAAATTACCTAATAACATAAGGAATTGCTAAGTGAACTTTCCCAATTATATAGGATTGCTAAGTGAACTTTCCCAATTACATAGGGATTGCTGAGTGAACTTTCCCAATTACATAGGAATTGCTAAGTGAACTTTTCCAACCACATAGGGTTTGCTAAGTGAACTTTCCCAAATAAATAAAGGATTTCTAAGTGGATTACCTCTGTTAAATATATATGTTTCCCCTTTGATGAAAAACCTTGGGTAATGATAGGGGTATGTTCCTTTATGTTTCTTCCTTACATTAACATGACAATCAAGTAAGTATTATGACATTTGATGTACATGGATTAGAAATAATCCGTTGATGGATACATAGAAAAGTATCAATCTGCTTTGGGCTTTGGTTCCAAGATAATGATATATGGAACAAGCAATGTCCTAAAATAAAAGAAATACCTTGTGCATGTGTACCCTTGGTGGTAACAACAGAGAAATGAATATGATAAGGATGAGATGTGTTCTCAACACATATGATGAAGACCAAAGTAAGGATTCTGGTATTTGAGAAATAATAGATGATTTATGTTGGTTATCTATATTGACCAACTGTGAAATCAATCTAGTTACATAAAATAATATGGACATAATATGTTAGGGGTTTATGCTCTGCATAAACATAAACATTGATAAGGTTTTATAATTGGTGGAAAAGTTTATGAAGCTAAAAGTATTTCCTTAGAATAACCATGTGTGGAAGGAACTATGTGTGGATTACAGATCTATGGTATCTCCATGACATTAAGATGTTATGTGGAGACTTGATGGTATAATAAATGAATAAAATCTATCTCTTCTTTTCTTGGGATTTTGAGGACGAAATCCTTGTTAGGGGTTTATAATTTGTAACATTTTGACCTGGGTTATGCTTAAACCTAGATGTTTTACTTAATAAAGTTGATTATATGCTTTCTCTTAACACTTGAAAAGTAATTAAGGCTCAAGAGGAACTTATATTTCAATTTTAGTTCTTTTCCAATAATGTGGAAATAATGCTTTACTTGTTTTGGACTAAAATAAAAATTACCCAAGTTGAGGGGTTAAATTGCAAATTGTGTATGGAAAAATGTTCCTCATATGTTGAAGCATCATAAGAGTGAGTATGATGTATTTGTATGGCTTCTACAAGCCTGAATAACAAGAAAGAGCCCGATGAGTAGTGTTTGTGCATTAAAACCTAGTTTTGGTGTAATGTGCAATTTACCCAAAACCTAGGGTTCAATATGAAAAATACCACTTCAAGAGGGTCCCTAATGATTCTTGGCATAATTTAGAGAAAATAATTTGAGAGGGGAGCCTCATTTGAATCATTTTGGAAGAGAGAGAATCTTAATATGAAAATAATCAAGATTTAAGCATAATTAGAACTTTACTTCAAATTAATGCAAAAATAAATATGTTAATCGAAGTGCACTTCAACCAAAATGGTAATAGTTAAAATTAGATAAGGTTGGACGAGCATGTGCCTTGCAAAGGCACGAAGATATCCAAGTGAGTGGAGAACCCACTCACATTTGTTAAATCAAAAGTAATATCCACTAAAAATGGGATATTAGTATTATATGATTTAAGGCGCTTAATTTGCTTTTCCTTAATTCATGGATAATGAAGAGGAATTAGAAGTAGGGGAAGATGGCTTTGCATGCAAGGAATTTATGGGGGAGAGGTGTCACCAATTTTGGAATTAAAAGGATTTTATAAAATATTTTCTCTCTCATTGAATTTCTTATTAAAACACCTTTTACAACTCAATTGAGAGGCTTTTTCGAAACCACTTCCACTCTTTGATTGCAAAATGACCAAGGGAGATTTGGAGGATCAGGAGGACGACCCCCAACCTGTCGGTAAGCTCCATGACCTCTTTTCACCTTGATTCCATGGTAGAAGTCGAAAATCAATGCATGGTTTCTTCTTATCTCCATTCCATCTTCAATTCTAGCCATTCCTTTTCACTCAAAGCTTAAGGACGAGCTTGGGATAGTGAAAGGTGTTGCTTCCACCATTAAAGACGTGGATGTTGAAGCTTTGAAGCTCAATTGAAGGCAGGTTATATAACTTGAACCCTTGAACTTTGTTATTGATTCCATATCCTTATCAATTGTTGATTCCTTCTATATTCCCAAAATTTTATTTGATTGATTGATGCATTCACCATGAAAATCACAGAAATATTTGTGGGTTTATATCTTTATTATGATGACATAATCATAAGCACACACCTCCACAAATATCTATTGCAAATGGTTTCAAAATTTAAGACCAATCAGTTTGAATGGAATTGGCCAAACAGTTTCATCAAACCGTTTGAAACCAAACAGTTTCAAACCATTTGGAGTGGTTGACCATTTTCAATGGTTGTCTGTTTGAGGAAATATGCTGATGTAATTGGATATTGATCCAATGGTTTTAATTGGTTTGTTCTTAATGGTTTCAATTATGAATGATCCCTCAAATGCAAACCCTAATCAGGTTGAGTGTTGAATCTTAAAGTAATTGAATCAATTTTTGGGTTGACTAACGCAAACAGTCTCAAGACCATTTGGAGGTCACCCAAACTGTCTCAAGACCGTTTTGAGGTCAACCAAGACCATTTAGAAGTTTATCATGAAGTATGGTTAGATGGTTGAAGATCCAGTGATATCAAATTGAAATACAATCAATAGCTCAATTGATGATCGATTCAATGATGCAAACCTTAATTGAATTTCACAAATATCAATGATGGGAAGGGTCAAATGGTCTCAATACCATTTGGAAGTCATCCAAATGACCTCAAGACCGTTTGAGGTCAGGTCATGTCATGGTTTAATGATGATCCAATGATTTCAATTGAACTAGTTCCACAATGTCAACCATTGATGGTTCCTCGATTTCAAAACCCTAATTGATGGTTTCTTGATTATAAACCCTAGTTCAATTGTGTTCAAAAACCTAATTGAAGGTCCAATTGAAGGGTGATTCAATGGTTCGATTGAATAATAAATCAGTGGTTCAATTGATAGATGGTTTAATGAGTGAAATCTTGAATTGATAAAGTGATGGAAGACCTTTTTGGTCCATTCAATTTTGAGAGAGTTTGGACCAAACGGTCTCAAGACCGTTTGGGATCAAATGGTCTCAAGACTGGTTGAGACCAAATGGTCTCAAACTATTTGGAGACCCAAGTGGTTTCAAGTGTAAATTGTCCATATAGTTTCATTATTGTTTTGTTTAAACAGTTTCAAACCATTCAAGGTCTGAGTGACCAAGACCGTTTGGGGTCTAAGTGACCAAGACTATTTGAGGTTCAAATTGGTCAAACCAATTGGAGACCTAATATGATTAAAGTTCAGTTAGCTTCTTGATTGATAATGATGTAGTCCAAAGGAGATTATAATGGTTAACCCTAACTGTGTGTACTTAAATGAAGGGGTAACTAGATGAATCTTGGAGTAATTAACATCCTAGAGAGGATGAGAGAGAGAAGGAGAGAGAGAGGAATGCTTATATAATTAATCCCTAATCCTCTCATTATGAATAAAATATGTAATTAGGGTTTGACCCATAATAATGAGATCATGAAACCCTAATTGAGAAGATTATTGAGCCCTGATCATAATTTAGGTGCAAAGTTGAGTGAAACCCTAATCTGGGTGATGATGTAACCCTAATTTGATGGGAATTGTGCGTCCTAACCCTAATTTGGGCAATTGGGTGTGAGAAACCTTACTTGGATGTGAATGGTAAACCCTAATCCCTAAAATAGGGTAAAGGTATATGAAACCCTAGTAAAGGGTAATGCTATGTGAAGCCCTAACACTATGTAATGTGATGTAAAACCCTAATTTCAGGTTATGCTATGTGAAACCCTGATATAGAAGGATGTTATGTGAAACCCAAATGTGGAAATATGTTATGTGAACCCTATTCCTAATAATTGAATAGTAACTAATATATTGATAAGTGAAATACCTAAATGGGTTGATAATGGAAATCTTTATATTAATAGTTCCTAACTCAAAGATGAGTCCATATCACTGGCAATGGTTGTATATTCTAAATAAGTGACTTATGACCAACACATTACATGATAAATGTGATGAGTTGATGCATAAAGTATTAGGATGGGAAATACCCTAATACAAGCTAAGTGGATGAATTCAAGTAAGATAAAGGTGATGAGGGAAGTGATACATCAAGACATGATAGATATCACATCCATCACCTTAAGATTTATACACCTTGATGTATTTTAAATCCAATATATTTGGATGAGTGACACATGAAGAGTGTCATGACAATTGTTATATTATGAAGTAATGCACTTTGATAAGTGTAGGCTAACATATCTTAAGAAAAGGTTAAGCCAAGTTAATAAAGTATGATGTAATCATATTCTAGTAAAGTTGAGAGAGGAAATCATATCCTGTGTGCTAATTTCATTTAATGATAAATGATGAGAATAAATAAGAATGATTAAATGCTTATGTTATCAATGTTGGCTCCTAGCTGTATGGATCAATGAATTAAGGTTTGATCATTAATAACATGATCTTAAGAACGTAAATGGTTATTTGTGGAAAACCCTAATGGAGGGTGATGATATGTAAGAGAAATCCTAACCCTAAAAAGGGAATAGTGGTATTACCTTGTGTTGCATGGTGTTGATATGTAAGCATTATAACTGTTATCATGAAGTACTAAACATGCAGGTATCCTGAGAAGATAAACATAGCCAGGTATGAGCTATGATGTTCCTTTTATTAAAGTTGTTAATGATCCATAATATGCCTTGTTTCCTTCAAAGTGGTAACAAGAGGTGAAATGAGCTTTCTGAGTTATGTAGAATGCTTGTGTAGCAAGAATGATGATTACCTCAGTCAGATGACCTGAAGATATTAAGTTACCTGTTAAGTGGTAACAAGTATTCTATGATGAACTAAAGTTTTGAATACCATATTCTATAATCATGATGATGAACTTGTTACAAAATGGAAATGTACCTAACGAGATGAGGGACTCAGATCCCAATACTTTGTTAAAAGAGTATGGCTACATGCCATGACTCCACAAAATAATGCCCGACATTAGCTATGTGATCTAAGCCTGAAGAGACTATATTTTGCGGCTATAACTATATAATAAAGACGTCAATATACCCTGGTAAGCTAATTGCAGTTTGACACATGATGTGTAAAATATAATCAACCGTGTAGCATATTTGCATAAAGTTGAAATATGAGAAACATTGGTTGATATTATCCTTCTTAGTATAGAGGATAAATGTTATACATGCTCTTCATATTCCTTATTGTATAAGTCACATGATGCTCTATCAGGTTATAACTGCAATGGTTTAGATAAGAATAATGTTGTAATCTGTTAGACAATGAATTAACTGTTGTTAAACAATTACGATTCCTCTGTTCATATTTATCTTATTAAACTGCAATAATAATGTTTCTGGTGGAGAGTTATATCTCTCACTGGAGAAATTTACAATTGTCTCACCCCCGTGGGAACCACATTTTTGGGTGGATGTGGACGAGGAGGCAGGAATCCTTCAGTAGGGAAAGCACAGGAACAACAGCAGTAGGGACAACAGTGAATTCTCAGGTGGAGACACTGGATGATATGCCTTGTATAGATGTAGATAGAGTCCTATGTGTCATCTCTATACTCTCAGGTCCTCAAAATCCATAGTTGGTTTTAATGAATCGATCTGAGATTTTGGCTTGATGCCTCAATGTTCTTATGTTGTTTGTATACAGTTTAATAGAACAGTTGTTGTAATCTTTGAGATGAGATAATCCAAGACATGTACCTCTAAACCAGAATGTAAATGTGTTACTTTGGTTCTATGTGAAAGAGTTTTCCTTTGTTGGATCTCTTGGTAAAAAGTTTTTAATTTTTAGTGATTTTCCGTAATCCGCTGCTAACAAACACTTTTGCTTAAGTAAATCATGTTTTTGTGATCGGTGTGTCACACTTGTAATGTTAGGATTTGTAGGATGACTCAATTGCCAAGATCTAGTCAAGTTTCTATATATGGTTTTGTAATCGAATGGTTAACTTTATACTATACTCTTAAGGTATGCTAAATCTCTTGACCCTACTATGTTATTGGCTTGTTAGTATGTATTCTCATATGAATGCTTGGCTAATTAATTACTTGATTGACATTCCCCCCTACAATTAGTACGTTCTTTTTGCTTGATATGTGTTGAACAAACCTCAAACAGAATTGAACTTGTCAATTATACAAACCGTGTGTACATACCTATATTCTTGGGGTAAGGTCATAAGGTTGGGCACCTTACTTGAGATATCAAGATGTGACAAACCATGTCGACAAAAGAGTTAGCTAATCTTGAGCACCCTTACAGACCCTTCCAATGAGAAGTTGGTCAATGGCCATAATATGTTGTTCAGTATAATGGAAATGCACTTAAAACACACTTTGTATAAAACAACATCATTCAGTGTTCTTGCCTTGTTTCTACTTCTCTCTTAATATGATGTTTCTTGAAAAGAAACTTTTACTATACTCTTAAATAGTTTACATGCCTTTTCATAGTGTACCTAATGCTTTATCATTAATATGTTTTGCTTATCGAATTTGTAGTTGCCTAAATGAAGATCCACTACACTCAAGACTCTAAGATCATAATTGAAACACAAATGGGTTATTCTTGAATATAGAAATGGGTACATGTTTCTCTATCCCCTTTTAGTATCTCGTTATATCTTATTGTTATTGCTTTTACATATATACTGCCTATGTGAAACATGTTATGAGATCAATTCTAGGGATGGACGCCCCAGTCCACTCATCTTTGGCTGTGTATCCATTAGGAGTGTGGACATAGGGTAACAAGTAGTTCCATGAAAACATCATTATTTTTCGTTAAACTACTCTAAATAAATTTCCATACATTCTTATTTGCTTCTAGAACATATCAATTGAATAGAGGATCAACTCAATATTTTCCCGTCCAGGAATAGCCAATCCTAACACTTATTTGGAAAATAGAAGGGTACCTCCATATTTTGAAACATAGGCTTCATTGTTGGTATGTATGCTCAGAGAGCCAAGCATATGATGATTGTAATGAGGCATTAAAATACCTAATTTGATAATCATAAAGGTAATTCAGTCTACTATGTTTGTCTCAGTATGAGATGATGCCATAGACATAGTAGATGTCTAAAGAATGATGTTAATCGATGACATATGTCTTCAGGTTGAGGACTTAAATGATGAGATCATATGTATGATAAGAGTACATAGATTCTTATTATGCCCATAGTCGCCTATTACTATGGAAGTAAAATAGACAACAAAAATACATAAGAATAACGTGTGTGTTGACTGATGAAAGAGTCTCATTAGTCATGGTATGTGATATCTAGTCAAGCACACATATATATGTTAGAGAACAGTATATCAAATATACCCACCATGAGAGTGATACATGGAGACTATGGAATGGTAGTCACAATCATCTCTCATAGTAATAGTAGTGATTCTAGTTCTTAGACTTGAAGTCACTACATTCATAACATATTGTTCATGTACTTTGATGTCATCCAACATGATCATAAATAAGCGTTACCATAACAGTGATGATTGGGTGCACTGTGACACATGGGGATTGAATGTGCATGTTGTAGATGTGATTTGTCCCACCTATAAGACATTGATATCCAAGGCCTCTTGATGAGTGGGACTGATAAATGTACGATCGCACTCATGTGACTCAGTATATGATATGTGAGCTCACATGCATCTTAGACAATCTTCTCTAGTTCAAGGAACATGGATTTAACATTGAGAGGATGGTAATTCCATGTATCAAGTTCAATCTGGATATCAGAGGCAAATGAACTATACAATCATGGTAAAACTTATCAAGGATTGTAGGTTGAAGTTGTTCTTCATCTTTGTGAATTACTTGGGTAGCAATGATGTGTTTCTAGATGCCACTCTTTGCTTGTAATGTTGTAAGTTAGTTATGAATATTCACTGCCAATGTAATTATGGACCGATAGGGTCACACACATAGGATATACTTAGATTAAAGGAATATATTCATGAATGATGTTTTGATTGATTACTAAAAGTGTTTAGGCATTTAATTTAACAATTGTGATTCAAAATTGATTGACGAAACTCTGAATCGACCGGTTCACACTGCCAACTGAATGGTTGGGCAGTGAACATATCAGTTGGAGTGTCATGTCAATTGGAATCAACATTGACTGATTGATGCCTGAACCAGGGAGTGAGGTGACTGGTTCACATAGTGATCCGAATGGTTTAGATATCCCAATCGACCAGTTCATGGGATAAACCACATAGTTTAGTTGTCAATTCGATTGGATCAAGGATTGGTGCTAACGTCATGTTGTGCATTAATTGTACATTTATTACAAATTAGATTCAGAATAGGAAATTGGATGAACTGACCGGCTCACATACCAACTGACTGGTTGGTTGGGTGAACTGATCGGTTCTCCATGTGTAGGTTCTAGAAAATTTGTGAATTTGACCCTTTTGACTCCCTCACAGACTGGGAACCCTGACCCTAGCCTCTCCTATAAATAGAGGGATACTGGGGACTTCTCAGAACACAACAGTTTCTCTAACAATCGTTGTCCTCTCTGGTTGTGATAACCAATAGAGAGATAAAGCAAGTCCTCCTCAATGAAGGGAGGGATATCATGAGAGAGAGAGAGAATTGTAGGAGAGTGTATCAACTCTAGTAGGTTGATGTTCTACAAGTAAAAATTCTTCCTTTTGGCTCTGGAAGTGCAACATGAAGTTCCCAGTGGTCTGTGTTGACTATTCTAGAGGCAGGAGGCCATTGTCTTCCGTTAGGAGGACATTTTGAACCACTATCCATGGTGCTGCACCAGGAGCCTGTTGAAGATGACTACTTGAGTGTTGCTACTAAAGAAGGAAGGAGCTACTGCTTGAAGAAGAAGAAGGATGATGCTACTACAAGGGTGATGTCACTAGACTTGCTCTAGGACCAAGTACAACCTTGCAACCTTTCCTTCCTAGATACATTGTTGTTGATGCGATTTTGGTGTTCAGGAGAATATGATTTTTTATTTTTGTTTCCGCTACCTTATCGATCACCCTAATTTCCCATAGTGGTATCATAGCCACATCGATTTAAAGTGTAATCTAGGATTTATATTGATATGATCTAATTTATTTTATTGCAGACAATGTGAATATCAAATTGGTTAATGTGCATATTCAATTAATTACCACATACGCTCCACCAACTAATATATAAATGATGTGATATGGGTGAAATTGTGTGAG
This sequence comes from Alisma plantago-aquatica, assembly GCA_963693085.1. Classification (NCBI taxonomy): domain Eukaryota; kingdom Viridiplantae; phylum Streptophyta; class Magnoliopsida; order Alismatales; family Alismataceae; genus Alisma; species Alisma plantago-aquatica. The sequence goes on from OY856413.1 coordinate 411,877,291, forward strand.
GTTTCATCCATTGATGACATAGTAGAAATATTGTGACAATAATGGAGTTGTTCAATAGGATGGAAATCATAGATACATTCTAAGACACTTCCATCTCATGTGAAAAGTCACACAACAAATAGATGTGAAACTTGCACAATACCAACTTGAATCAAATGTTGCTAACTCGCTATAAAAGTGCTTCTACGGCAAAAACATGATGGACATGTTAATATCACTCAAAATAAGATACATGGGTGAATGGCTCTAAGTGCAAGTGGGAGTCAGTTGGTATGTATGCCCAGAGAGCCAATCATATGATGATTGGAATGAGGCATTAATATACCTGATTTGACAATAATAAAGGTAATTCCATCTATTATGTCTATCTCAACATGAGATGATGACATGAACATAGTACATGTCTAAAGAATAATGTTACTAGATGGCATATGTCTTCAGGTTGAGGACCTAAACGATGAGATGATATGTATGATAAGAGTACACACTTTCTTGTTATGTCCCCAGTTGGATATTATTGTGGAAGCAAAATCGACAGTAGTAATACATAAGACTAGAGTGTGTGTTGATTGATGACAAAGTCTCATTAGTATGCTATGTGATATCAATTCAAGCATATGTATATGTTAGAGAACAATATCTTAGACAGACTCACTGTGAGAGTGATACATGGAGATCATGGAATGGTAGTCAAAATCATCTCTCATAGTGATAGTGATGATTTTGGTTCTTAGACCTAAAGTCACTACATTCATCACATGTCATTCATGTACTTTGACATCGTCCAACATGATCCTGAATAAGGTTTTCCATAACAGTGATGATTGGATGCACTATAATACATGAGGATTGAATGTGAGTGATGTAGATGAGATTTGTCCCTCCTAAAGGAGATTGATATCTAGGGCCTCATGAGAAGCGAGATTGAGAAATGTACATATGTAATCATGTGACTCGATATAGGATATGTTAGCTCACGTTCATCTCAGACAGTCTTCTCTAGTTCAAGAAACATGGATTGGACATTGTGAGTATGACTATTTCATGCCTCAAGTTCAATCCGGATATCAGAGACAAAGGAACTATACGATCATTATAACACTTGGCACAGATTGTAGGTTGAAGTTATTCTCCAACTTTTAAAATTACTTGGGTGGCAATGATGCATTTCTAGACACCACTCTTTTCTTGTGATGTTGTAAGTTAGTTATGAACATTCACTACCAATGTAATTTTGGACCTATAGGGTCACATGCATAGGATACACTTGGATTAAAGGAGTATATTCATGAATGATGTTTAGATTAATTACTGACGGTATTTAGGTATTCAATTCAACAACCGAGGTTCACAATTGACTGACTTGACTCTAAACTGACTGATTCACACTGCTAACTAACCGGTTGGGTAGTGAACCTATCAGTTGGAGTGTCAGGTAAATTGGAATCAACATTTGCTAATTAATGAATGAACTAGGGAGTGAGACGATCGGTTCACATAGTGAACCGATCAGGTTACAAATCCCAACCGACTAGTTCATCGGATGAACCACCTGGTTCGGTTGTCAATTTGATTGGATTAAGGATTGGTGTTGATGTCATGTTATGCATTAATCTTAAATTGATTACCATGTTGATTTAGAACAAGAAACTACACAAAACTGATTAGTTCTCTTGGTGAAACGACCGACTCACACACCAATTGACCGGTTGGGTGTGCAAACTGATCGGTTCTCCATTCTCAAGGTCTAGAAAATTTGTGAATTTGACCATTTTGACTCCCACATAGACTGGGAACCCTGACCCTAGCCTCTCCTATAAATAGAGGGGTACCAGGGGCTTCTTAGAAAACAACAATTGCTTTGACAATTGTTGTCCTCTCTGGTTGTGGTAACCAATAGAGATCCCGAGCAAGTCTTACCCAATAAAGGGAGGTATAGAAAGGGAGAGACAATTGTGGGAGAGTGTATCAAATCTAGTAGGTTAAGGTTCAAAATGAACAACTCCTTCCCATTTATTGTGGTAGAGAAATGTGGAGTTCCCAGTGGTCCGTGTGGACTAATCTAGAGGTAGGAGGCCATCGTCTCTTGCTAGGAGGACATCGTCAACCGTTTTCTGTGGTGTTGCACTAGGAAGCCGATGGAGATGACTGTTTGAGTATTTCTACTGAAGAAGGAGCGCACCGGTGCTTCAAGAAGAAGCATGATGCTACTGCAAGGTTAATTTAACTAGACTTGCTCTAGGACTAGGTATAACCTTGCAACCTTTACTTCCTAGGTGGACACATCTGGGCCATAGATCAAGGTTGCCCATGGATCAGTGTGTCTAGCCATCAGTGGTACTGACAACAGGGTCAGTGGTACTGACATGATGATTGATGTTTTTTTTCTGATGCATCGATACAGACCCGGGACCCATGCCGAGTCGGTGCCACCAACTTGTACGTCAATGGTACCGACTTGGTTTACCAGTTAAACAAGTCTGAGTTCTGCACTTTCTTTAGAGATGTCGGTAGCACTGACTTTGAAGTCAGTGGCACCGACTCATATCATCTGATATGCCCGTCTCACTGACTGTGACTCCGTGGCACTGACTTGGTAGTCAATGGCACCCACTCATCCACAGCTTGCACACTAAACAAATGAGTCAGGGTATCATTTTACAAAAAAAAAAAATAAACTAATTACTATGAAACGACTTAAAGAAAAATGCATGAAACAAACATCCTAATGGTTGGGTTTCCTCCCAACAAGCGACCTTGTTTAAGTCCTAGGATAGACAACTCTAAATCTCAAGATCAAATGGGAGTGATGAGTTTCACCTAATCCTCCTTTCTAGTGAAATCTTCCCCAAAGTAGTGTTTCAATCTCTGTCCATTCACTAAGAAGGTTTTCTCCCCTTCTTTGATTCTCACAGCCCCATGTGGGAACACTTCATCTATGATAAAGGGTCCACTCCATCTAGACCTAAGTTTCCCAGGGTGCAATTTTAGCCTTGAATTGAAAAGCAAGACACTCTCTCCCAGATAGAACACTCTCCTCTCTATATGCCAATTGTGAATTTGCATTGTCCTTTCTTTGTACAATCTAGCATTTTCACAGGCATTCCATCTTGGTTCATCAAGTTCATTCAATTCCAACCTTCTTGTCTTCCTAGCTTCATCAAGATCAAAATTTAGCCTTCTCAATGCCCAATGAGCCTTATGTTCTAATGCCACAGGAAGATGACACGCTCGTCCATAAACTAACCTAAAGGGTTTGGTTCCTATGGGTGTCTTGTAGGCAGTGCTATAGGCCCAAAGTGCATCAACCAATAACTCACTCCAATTTTTCCTACTTGACGACACCGTCTTATCAAGGATCTTCTTAATCTCTCTATTTGATATCTCCACTTGTCCTTGAGTTTGTGGGTGGTAGGGTGTATCCACTCGATGTGTCACTCCATACTTGCTCAAAAGTGCCCCAAAATTGCGATTAGTGAAATGAGTTCCCCCATCACTAATGATCTCCTAGGAACTCCAAACCTGCAGAATTGCATACAACTGCGACATCATTAGTGTGGGTTGGAATTGCTTCCACCCACTTTGACACATAGTCAATGGCCAACAATATATAAAGGTAGGAATTAGAGGACACAAAGGGTCCCATAAAATCTATTCCCCACAAATCAAAAACCTCTACCTCTTGGAACACATTTAGGGGCATCTCTTGTCGGTTGGATATGTTACCAGACCGTTGACACGCATCGCACCTCCACACAAAGTCATATGCGTCTTTAAACAACATTGGCCAATACAAACCACTTTCTAGACCTTTTGCAGCTGTCCTAGAACTAGCGTGGTGCCCTCCTGTAGGTAGTGTGTGATAGTGTTTCAACACACTCTCATACTCTCTCTCTGACACACATCTTCTCAAAATACCATCCCTGCATTGTCTCAACAAGATAGGATCATTCCAAAAATAATAACGTAGAGAATGGAACATTTTCTTCTTGTCCTAATACCCCTAATCATTAGGCAACTCCTTGCAAACAAGATAATTCACAATATGTGCAAACCAAGGGTCTTTATGATTAAGAGCAAATAATTGTTCATCGGGAAAGGTCTCTAGGATGGGTATGTCAAGGTCTTTCTCATCTACCCTCTCTAGCCTAGATAGGTGGTCACCCATTACATTCTCAATCCCAGCCTTATCTTTCACCTCAATATCAAACTCCTGAAATAAAAGGATCCAACAGATAAGTCTAGGCTTGGCATCCTTTTTCTGTAGCAAGTACTTAATGGCTGCATGATCCGTCCACACCACCACTTTAGCTCCTTCAAGCTATTGCCTAAACTTTTCAAAAGAAAAAACAACAACCAAGAGTTCCTTTTCTGTGGTGGTGTAATTTAATTGTGCGTCGTTAAGAGTTTTAGATGCATAATAAATGACCGTAAGGACCTTGTTGAAACGGTGTCCTAACATAGCCCCTACCGCGTAATATGATGCATCACACATCAACTCAAACAGTTGGCTCCAATCCAGAGCTTGCACAACCAGTGCAGATATGAATTTCTCTTTCAAATTCTCAAAAGATTTTAAACACCTCTCATTAAAGTTGAACTCAACATCCTTTTCCAAAATCGCAGACAAAGGCTTAGAAATTTTTGAAAAATCTTTAATAAATCGACGATAAAACCTGGTGTGGCCTAGAAAGCTCCTAACTGCCTTCATCAACGATGGTGGAGGGAGTTTTGAGATCACCTCTATTTTAACCAGATCTTCCTCCAATCCCTTGGTAGACACTTTGTGTCCTAACACAATGCCCTCGCTAACCATCATGTGACATTTCTCCCAATCAAGCACTAAATGGGTGTCTTCACATCTCTGCCAAAATTTGTCCAAAATTTTCAAGAAATCTTCAAACGACATCCCATAAACCAAAAAATAGTCCATGAAAACTTCGATACATCGCTCTACTATATCTGAGAAAATCGCCAACATATACCTTTGAAAAGTCATGGGTGCATTGCACAATCCGAAAGGCATGTGGTGATAGGCGAAAGTTCCATAAGGAGAAGTGAAGGTAGACTTCTCTTGATCCTTAGGCTCAATTGAAATCTGATTATAACCTGAATATCCATCAAGAAAACACAAAATATGATCTATAAACGGTAACAGGAAATGGTCTTTAAGGGTCACAACGTTCAACCGGAGGTAATCGATGCAAATATGCCATCCTGTCACTAATCTAGTGGTGATTTCCTCATTAGATGCATTGGTAGTAATAGTGATTCCCCCCTTCTTATTCACTACCTGTGTCGGACTTACCCACATAGAATCAGAAATAGCATAAATAATACTTGCCGACAATAGCTTTATTACCTCCTTCTTTACCACCTCTATCATAATTGGATTTAAGCGACGTTGAGGTTGAATGACCGGCTTCGTGCCCTCTTCTAGGAAAATCTTGTATTGGTATAAGGTGGGAGAAATCCCCTTGATATCAACCACAGACCACCCAAAAGCACCTCGGTGGTTCTTTAACACTGTGATCAATTGTTCTTCTTCTGGGATACTCAATGATTCCTAGATGATGACTTATAGCTTCTCCTCTATTGCTAGAAAAACATACTTCAGTTGAGGTGACAACAACTTGAGTTCTAACTCGGGTGGGTCTAGAAGTGATAACACCAAAGGCAGTGGTAGTGGCCTTAAGTCCTCAAAATTCTTCATGTAATGGCATGGCAACACCTTAAGAAGTCGCACACACTCCTCCCTTGACTGGTCCAGAACACAATCATCACTTATGTTCATGAGACAAGCCTCTAGAGGAAGCTACGGGTGGAACTGTAATATGGTTTTCTCTACGTCTTCATCCACAGTAGACAAACTCATGTCCTCTTCTCTATCATCTGGGTATCCTACCACTTTGGCAAGTGAGAGCACCTTGGTGTTCTCCATAATGTCCACAACAAGTGTACCCTTATCCACCTTTGTCATAATGTGCCATGTCTAGAAATGGTTTTCCAAAGAACAAGGAAATATTATTATTCATGTGTTGCACCATATTGCATTGATCCTAAGAATCAGATGATTTGGAATTACCCGACATGGTTATCTCGAACTTGTCATCTTTAATCCCCATAGTCAAGCAGCCTCTTACCATCTCTAAAATCATGTCAGTTGTATCTTGGAAGGGCCATCCTAACAGGAGCTCGTTGCCATGTTTAGATTGCATCTCCATTACTACAAAATCTACTGAAAAAACAAACCGGTCCACCTTGACAAGCACATCCTCACAAATGCCATATGGTGTAACTATTGAGTTTTTTGCCAACTATATAGTCATGCTGCTCTTCCTTGATGTTTTGAGACCAAGCTTCTTGAAAGTGGATAGGGGAATCAAGTTAATGTTTGCTCCTGAATCACAAAGTTCCTCACCAAACCTTGTCTTCCCGATATAGCATGTATTGTTGAAACAGCCAGGATCTTGCCTCTTTAGTGGAAGCGTACCTAAGATGAAGGCACTAACTTGCTCTCTTAAGACAACTACATCAGACTCTGGAATCTTTCTCTTCTTTTTAATGATATCCTTCAAAAACTTTCCATATGAGGGTATTTGTTCAATTGCCTCAATTAATTGTATATTCACAGAAAGCTTCCTAAAGCTGTCCAGAAACTTCTTGAACTGTTGATCCTTCTTTGTTGCCTTCAAGCTATTGGGATATGGAACTAGTACCATCTGCATTCTCTGATGTGGTGGTACATATGACGTCCACTTTTCAGGCTCAACTTCTTTCTGTTGCTCCTCCCTTGTATTCCCTATCTCAGGTTCTGCTTGCGCTTGCTCTGACACTGAATCATTACTGTCAACAGGCTTGATCACCTCATTCTCCTCATACTGTGGGGTCAATGTCTTTTTCCCACTTCTCAATAGTATGGCTTTGACCTGCTGATTCCCCGTTGGAGTGTCAGTATTTCCTGGGAACCCTTGTTGAGAAGGCTTCTTTAACGCGACCACATCCGCTGCAAGCTGAGATAATGTCGTCTCAAAAGTTCTCATCTGCGCACTGTAATTCTTGAGGTCCTGCTGAACATTATTGAGTAACATGTCATTCTACTTCATAATCTTTTTCAAGATGTCATTAGTGCTCTCTTCTACCACTAGACGCTGCTGCTGCACTGGTCTCTACTGAATCTGCTGATCCGGATCCTGCAAGAAGTTGTTTGGATCCTTCCATGAGAACTTTGGGTCCTTCCTCCATGTGTAGTCATTATTGTGATATCCCTATTGACGCGTGTATTTCACATGCTCTTCCTCTTCAGAAACACGATCATCCTTCTCAAGCAGCTTCATTACAATAAGGTCCAACTTTTCATTCTAGGAAGAAATAACCTTGGAATCCCCTATGCTTTTGATCTGCTCCAGATTGTCTCTCTCATTTCCCCAAGCCTGATTCTTTGCAATGTTCTTCAAAACCTCCTGACATGTTGATGGTGGGATATTGAGGAAGAATCCTGATCCTGCACTATCTAGAGTAGTCCTTTCACTTTTTTGTAGCCCAAAATAGAACATCTTTACTTGATTTTCCAAATCTATCCCATGATGTGGAACCTTCCTGAGCATTATCTGGAAACAGTCCCATGCCTCGAAATAAGATTCTGATGCATGTTTTTTGAAGTTATGGATATTCTTGATCAGCTCATTTGTCTTCTTTGGAGGAAAATATCTTTCAAAGAATGCCTCCACCATGTCGTCCCACGTCTCTATTGACTCTTTGGGCAGGTTGTGCAACCATTCCTTTGCTTTTTCAGGCAGTGACGACAGAAACAACTTCAGATAGATGATGGTTTAAGGAAACCTGTCAACTTTCACCATATCACTGATTTCCACAAAATTACTAATATGTACCATTGGGTCTTCATGAGCGTTACCATAGAATGCTTGTGACTTGATGAGTGCAATCAAACCTGGATCAATCTTGTACTAAGCCACATTCACATGCTACTTTTTAATTGGCCCTGTCTGTGCCACTGAGGAAGATGCTTTTATCCTTTCCCAGATGTTCCTCTCTGCTCCTGGGTTACCATCCCCCATTGCTTGTTTCCTGCGTGATAATGGTATGCCTTCTAATGAATTTATTTGAATTGGAGCTTTGACAGCCCCTGGAAATGTAGGTGTAGCTTCTCCATAGTCTGTGGTCTTCGTTGCCACCATACACTAGTACCTGAAAGATTGAAAATAGTCAGCCAAGGTACCCTAAGAGACAATGCGATAAATGAATATGAAATGAATATATACTTTTTATATTAAATTAAATTGTACAAAAATTAAAAAGTGGCCTAGAATGGCCGACTGTAGCACTCGTAGTGCTGAGACGTCATTGTCTCCCTGGCAACGGTGCCAAAAACTTGACATGATTTTACCGTATGTGTAACGCAAGTGCTCGTGTCGCGTAATACATGCCTTGTGAGGCCTGAGTCGAACACAGGGAGACGTAGTCTCAATGACTATTACTAACTACAGTATGATCAACTAAACCAATTGGAATGATTGAATTGAGTTTTAACAAAGCACAAGAAAGTGAAAAAGAAAATAAAAAATTGTTGTTTTGATTATGTGGAATTCCTTAGGGTTACCAGTTTCACCATAGGGTCTAGTTGTATATCATTTTTCCCAAATTAATATAAATTCCATTTAATATCCTAGATAGAAGGCATCTAGCCCGAATTGTTCACTCCCACGATACAATCCATTACCTAATTCTAAGCCAATTCCATATCTATGGTAATTTATTCTTAGATTAGGCTCATTATTATAAACTCTGGGTTCTTTCCATTACCTTTACGTTACCTATTCCAAGGAACACATAAGGCAATGTATAAGTATGGTTTTCTAACTGTTAATCCTCCTTCCAGAGTTATTATTGATCTAATACCCTATCGATGGTGATCAAGCAATGATAAGTTGTTAAAATAAACACTTATATATGATGGAAATATGAGAAACTTATATTAAAATATGTAAAAGTCAATACAACGATCCCCCTGGCTGCTCCCGGGTCCTAAGGAATAGAGGGGTTTAGCCCCACATGGTTTTCAATTGAAAATATATAGAAGGAGAGAAGAAAAATGTAGGAAACATGAAATAATTTGTGTAACCCCTGGAAAGGTGATATTCTGGATGATCCTTCTCAAGAAACGTGTGATCTACAATCTTCTGGTAGCATAAATGCCTGTCAAAGGTACTCAAATCGCCTGGTTGCTGTCCTTCGACTTTTTTCTTTTCTCCCTCTCTTCTCTTGTTGTCATGTAGTGCAATGTGATCCTACTTTTCTATCCGTCTGGCCTCCCTTTTTGTCCTAGGTCACTTACGATACCATCTAACGTGGACCGTTGGATCAGGGTGGCCGGTTTAGATTGCTGAAACCTGACAGAGTTGGTGGCATCGAGTGCATCGGGCTTTTTTTGATCTCTGGTTGAGTCGGTTCCATCGACTGGAATGTCGGTGGCACATAGTTGAGGAAAAATTTCTCCCTTTCAAGCCGAAGCTAAATTGGTGGCAATGACCTGTGTAGTCGATACCATTGACTCATCTGAGCGATCGCCTCCATTGCTAAAGATTTGTCTTGGTGACCAACTTAGTGGTTGGTGTTACCGACTCCTTTGGTCGATTTCTGCCTGGCCACTGATGTCACGTTGGTGGCACTGACTTCAAGGGTCGGTGGCACCGACTCTGTACTATGCATAATATACCTAAAAAAATGTATAAAGTTAAATATAAGTTTAGGGAATGTATAAAATCATATAAATATGATCAAATAAGCATGATTTGATGCAAATAGAGTGTACATGCCAACAATAGTGATTTATGCAAATATAAACAAATAAATGACAAATAAGTGTAAAAAACACATATAAAATCGGCCTGTAAAAGTGACTCAAAATATGTGCATCACTCACACACGGCCATCCATACCACAATGAGATTGACTCACACATGCACATCTCACACATCCTGTATTTAAGGATACAAGGAATTACTCAACTTGTACACTGCATACTAAAAAATATATGCTCCGAGTTAAACTCATTTCACCATTCAACAAATTGTTGACATTGAATGGATCTATGGCACAAGGAAAACTAAACTATTAGATTCCACTTGATTAATTAGATCAATTTAAACATATTTAAGCGTCAATCAAATTACAACATATAACCTCTAAACAAGATCTACATAAACAAGGGCATGACTCATCACCAGGACATGTTGAAACATATTAGGTGTGATCTCATCACTTCATATCTCTTTATGCATGTTATTCATCATATGTCCATCACATGGACCAATGTACATCACAAGGACCAATGTCCATCACGAGGACTAATGTCCATAATAAGGACCAATGCCCATCACAAGGACCATTGTCCATCACAAGGACTATTCCAACAGATCATAACCACCATAGCTCATACCTAGCTATGTACATCAATTGGTATCACTTGCATGGTTAGAAACTGATAACAAGAAGGCAATCCATCATCAACATCATCATCTCATAGGACTTATGCCATGCATTTTACATCATACATCATCACAATTAGGGTTTCACTTTACCCGATTAGGGTTTACAAGGTTGTTACAACAACCACCCTTAGATTATCACTTCCATCATTATTATGAGGTATGTTAAGAGATATGGAAACATATTTCTCATCATAATTATAAAACATGTTATGATGTATAGAAACATAACTCAAAACCCTATATACAACTATTCCATAGAGATATCACATCATACCATGAGACCTTAGCATCAACATGGTATATCTCAAACACTACCACAAATTACCGACTAGGGTTCCAAGTTAGGGTATCAGATTCTCCTTCAAAGGTATCAGACATCTAATGCAAGGTAGAGTTTCGGCCTACCTACCCAAGGTGTGTATCGATTTATGTATCACTATGTGTATCGGTTTATCATCACCATGGGTGTGTTAGGAACAACCCCTCAAGGAAAGGGGTTTCGGTCAACCCCCTTATCGAGAAACTCCATCACAGGGGTGTGACGGGAATCAAGGGGATAACAATATCGTGGTGCATCAGTTCTCTAGAATTTTCACAACACATCTATCGTGACGTCTATCAGGGTGTCAGGTGGCAACGCCCCCCAAGGAACGAGCTAGCACCACATCAAGCCATGTCCATGGCCTCGACACCAAGATTGCCATAGATGTATCGGGAAGAAACACCCAAAGAGGGGTGTCACAGGGTTTCAAGCATCACTTGTGTGTATGGCATCACAAGGGTGATGGGCTCAACAACATCCGCAAAGTGTTACGGCCAAGGCCAAGACATCTAACATCCCTTGTCTAACATCGTCCCACTCATACCCAAGGCAAAACGATCTAAAGATATCAGCACATGTCGACCTAAACCTATCCAAGGTCGTGACGACTAGCCTATAGCATCATCCATCATCTATCATTCTAGCAGTTTCCAAGCAAGGACAAACATCAACAAAGCATTCCGGGCTAAGTCTCCCAAAGATCATGACGACCTATCACAAAGGTTGACAATCAGGGGCGTCACAGGTCATGACAACCACCAAAAGCCTGACAACCTAACTCATATGTCGGACTCCACATACATATCAACCTACACAAACATATCAATCTCATCATCTCCTACCTTAGGACGACATTATAAGCAAGGTGAAATAAGTGCAACCCAAGGGCATAATCTAAGCAAGGCTTGTTTCTAAAAGAGAGCACTAAACTACCTAAAAGAGTTACTAGCATGCAAGCAATAACTAGCCAAGGATGAAGAACAAGATAACAAGTAAAAGGTGATAATAACAAAGAGCGTTTAGAGTTATATAACCTGCCTCAAGGATCACCACCAAGCTCTAAGCTCCAAGGTCAAGCTCTAAGATTCACGAGCTCAAGGTACAAGAAGATTCTCCAAGTTCGATCACCACCACACCAAGGAAGGAGACGAAAAGAGAACACCACAATATTAGGCTCATCCACCAAGCTCCAAGGGGGAGTACTCCTCAATCTTAAGATGTTGTCCAGGGGAATTAAGTTTTAATTTTTTTGCTTTGCCTTATCTGTCGCCCTAATTGCTCTACATTCACCACTTCTAAAAATTATTTAGTAAATACAAGGACTCCTCAATATTATTGGCATGTTCTATCATCTAGTACATCCTTAGTTATATAATGGAATTAGTCTCATTTATGTTCAGATTTTCTAAGAATAGATATACAAATTGGAAATGAATCATAAGGAATAAGTAATTTATGCAACGGTATATGATAAGCAATATGTTATCATATCAAACATATCAATAGGAGTTATAATATTGTTCTAGTCTCAATGGACTAGACAATCATCAAGGAGGATACCATATACATTGACTTAAATTCCTACAAACAATGGAGTACTCAACTTATTCGACCCTGCTCAAATTATATACCAACAAACAAATATTCACATCTAGAAGATCATTATGACATTAATTACTACCTGTTATATGTTAGGGCTAACCTTATCCAAGTCCTAATACACGGTTGTTAATAAAACCATGATCAAATCTCATGTCAAAATGATTCACAAGGGTTTAATAATATAGATGGTCCTTTCTTGGATAATTCATGTAAACATTCTTAAAGGGTTAAGATAAGTTACATCAAAAAATTTATATTCATCAATATAGTCAAAACATTAAAATCCAATATTTCAACCACATTACCAATAATCAACACTTTCCTATGTATAGAAACATAAAAATCTTCATTATTAAAACATTAGTTCACTAAGAGATTCAAATACCATATATATGTACACATGGGTGTGGAACTTATTTCATGATATGTATATGTTTGTATTTTTCTGGCCATCCTATCATTTTCTACATAGTTTGCAACATTATTCTTATTTTAGGGGTTTTCTACAAATATCCCTTTGTTTTGGTCGATTGGGCATGCCTTGATTGGGCAAAATATTAGAATAGGCCTTGTCTCTCTATCGGTCAACCTAGGGACCCATGCATGGAACCATAGGATTTGTCCAATTTGCATGTGCATGCTCACAGTCTTCTCCTCCTCTTCTTCTCTTTTGATTCTACCAAACCTACAATTCCACCATGAGAGGGCTCTATATCGAGCCTCATATGTCCATCTAGCCCTCAAGTTGGCTATTATAATGCCCTATGATGATAGTGAATCCTTTAGGCATCCAAGTGGCATCATTTGATTCCTCAGATTCTTGTTCCACCATATGGAAGTGTGAAGATCGTGGTTCCAAGTGATAGAAAAGAGGGATATTCAATCCCTAGATTAATGATTGATTTCAAGGGTGCAGGAAACTCTACCAGCCTCCCAAAATTTGTCTATGGCCTCAACTCACTGTGGGGAGGTTGGAAAAGAGGCTCTTAAACCACTCCTCCATGGCCAAAGGTGAGCATTTGGGTGGTTGGTTAATGAATATTCATTATATTTTACTACATTCCTTATTCTATAATTGCATCACATTTCAGTCATTTTATCTCTTGGTTTGGCAAAATTTAAGATTCTAGTTTCGTGGTTGCTTTATTTTGTTTTTAGTGAAGAAATATTGCTTTTTTTAAAGGACTAACACGTCCATTTGTAGTACCATTGGCCCAATTAAGAAACCAATCCCACCAAGGATCATAATTGGCAATACCAATGTGACTTCCTCCTCAAGTTTCCAAAACTTAATATGCTATCACTGATTAAATAGTTACAATTCTACCTCAACACCGGATACCAAGTTCCATACCACTCAGACTAACACGTGGTCATTAGTGTTGGTAAGTATGCCCAGAGAGCCAATCATGTGATGATTGTGATGTCATAAATTGTAATTGATTTGATTAATAATAAAGACAAGGTTCAAATTTATTCAGTTTATTTCAGTTATGAGATAATGATGTAACATTATAAATGTCTAGAGAATTATATTACTCAATGACATATGTATTCAAGTATGTGACTTGGGGAAATGAGATCATATAAATGTTAAGAATACATATATATTCTCATTATGTCCCTTATCGATTGTTATTGTGGAAGGTTGATAGACAACAATGACACATAAGATCATCGTGTGAGTTAGCTGATGATAGAGTCTCATTAGTCATGATATGGCTATATCAAACAAAGAACATAGATACATGATAGAGAATAGTGTCTCAGACAGACCCACCATGAGACTGACATATGGAAACCATTACCATGGCACTCTTAGTCAGCTCTCATAGTGATGGTTGTGTTTGTAATTGTTAGACCTAAAATCACTGCACTCATCACATGTTGTTCGATATGCTTTTACATCATCAAACACAGTCTTGAAACATGTGTTATTATAACAGTGATGATTGGGTGACTGTGACACATGGGGACTGACTTTGAGTGATAGAGATGGGATTTGTCCCTCCTAAGGGAGTATGATATCTAAGGCCTCTTGATTAGAAAAATTGAGAAATACATGATCGTGCACATGTGCGTCAGTATATGATATTGAGCTCTCATATATCTCAGACAGTCTTCTATGGTTCAAGAAACTGATTAAATGTTGAAGAGGGTGACTACTCCATGCCTCAAGTTCAATATGGATATCAGTGATAAAGGAATTATACAAACACTGCAATACCATACATAGATTGTAGGCTGAAGTTGTTCCCCAACTTTCCATCCACTTGGGTAGCAGTGATGTGCAACTAGGCACCACTCTTTGGTTGTGATGTCATAAGTTGTTATGGACATTCACTTACAACATGATATGGGACCTATAGGGTCACACACATAGGTCTCGACCTAGAAGAGGAGCTTAATCTTGAATGATGATTGAATTTGTTACTAATGTGTTTAGGTATTCAATTCACACAACAAATCAGTTGGCTACACTACCAGATGATCATCTCACTGAGTGAGATGGCTTCCTAGAGTTCTAGATGGTCGAATCAAGAGTTGAGATGGGAGTTTGGAGGACCAGGGATGATTTGAACTGAAATTGGCTAAGTTCTGCTCAAACGAAGGTGTGAACCGACATTCTGATGAACCCACAGACTCGGCTTACCAGAAGACTATCTGGGTGAGTGAGATGGCTATCTTGCAAGGGAGATATCTCTCAATTAGACTGGACAAGTTCTAGATACTTTCCCAAATTTGATTGTTTCGATTGCACATTACTTGGAGTGCAAGGAATTAATGTTTAATATTAATGGGAAATAAATTGTCAATTTCGTATGCAAATGGGAAAATGTGAAATGACCATCTCACAATGTAAGATGACCGCCTGGGTTAGTATAAAGTCATTTGGGTGGTCGTAGGTTGTGAAAATTTGAGATCTTCAGGTCCCTTCCATTCCTGCAATGAGTGGGTACCTTAACCCAAACCTTGTATATAATTAGAGGGGTACTGGTGGCTTCCCAGAGCACAACAAAAATAATTGAGAATAAGTTTCTCTGACAACTGCTGTCTAATCTGGTTGTGATAACCAAGAGAGCCCAAGCAAGTCCTACTCAACTTGGGAGGGAGAGCTACAAGAGAACAATTGAGGATCATTATTGTGGGAGAGCAAGTTGGTGACTAGTATGCCAACGGGAGAAACTACTCCTTCTTTTCTATTCTATTCTAGAAGGATGATAGGAGTTCTAGGTGGTCTGTGTGGACTTCTCTAGAGGCAGGAGTCCTTTGGCTACTCGTAGGAGGGCAACATCAACTCATAGTTCATGGTGAGATTGCAGGAGTCGCAGAAGAAACTATCCTGTCTGCTATCCGGAGTGAAGACCAGGAGTTGCATAGACACCGTCCAAGAGTAACTAGTCAACATTTGTACATCAAGAATGATGATGAGATGTTATTGGACTTTCTCTAGGACCAGGTATATCCTAAAAACCATCCTTCCCATATTATAGTTATTGACATGGTCTGCTGGCTTATGGGAATACGGTAGATACATTTTTATTTCTACTACCTATCCTGTAACCATATTTCCCTGCAGTGGTATCAGAGTCAGTGCCAGTTTACTATATTATGAGATATTTGATATGATCAAATTTTGGCTTTGTCATTCTATTATTGCATATGATGCAAAATATATATGTCAAATCAAATACCACGATAATCCCAAACTAATATATATATATATATATATATATATAATTTACATGTGTCACCCTATAAGAGGTTTTGATGGTGGATGTGTAGCATGGTTATGGCCAATAATCCTTATTATATATGCATGATTTTGTGGTTGGTTGATCCCTTTATCTCAGTCTGTGTACTAAAAATCTATCTTATCTTCTCAATTTAAAGTTAATTCTTTCCTACCCTTGGTCCCCTCAAATGTAACTCGAGGTTTCTCTATTATCATGTAAAAGTAGGATAATTTAATTTCTTGTTATGACTAAAATGATGACATTCCGAAGACGATCTGACCGGATGGAGGACCAAGGAGGACCAAATGGATGAGTTGGACCAATCAAATGGTGGACCCGACTAATCAATTGGAGGAACCAGTAGATGGTGGAGAGTAGAACCAGACGATTGGTGAGATGAACTAACAACGAACCAGGAGGTAAGCCGATCAGTTCAAGGGTTGAACTGATCAACCCGGATTGGCAAGCATGAATCTTCATCAACAACATGTTTCTACATGTGATGTAGACCTTGATGTGGTATTTCCTTATGGCTCCATGGAATTACATTAGGCTGGCCATAACCATCACTTTTGTTTATTGAATGTTTTCATTGTGGTATATAGCATGTATATGATACATACCATATATGTGGTGATTGGATAAAATATACGTACTTATAAATACAAACTCCCTCAAATAAAAATTATATTAAGTCTTAGATGTTTTCCAATGGAAACCCATATGAAAATCTTGATCGAACAAGCATAGGTTACACCTCTGCGTGGTGCGTCGTCTATCTCATGGAAGTGTGTTGATAGATATGTAGGTTCTACCTCTATAGGGTGCATATCTATCGTGTTGGCTATTTGGTTAGGCTTAAACTGGTGATTCTTAGAGCATCTATGTCCAGAAGCATGCAGATGAGTATGAAAAGGAGTTTCACATAACATCTATCCATAATTGCATATGATGGAATTGGCAAAAGTTGTCTACCTTGGTAATTAATTGTGTTTTGCGGTGTTGATTGGTCCACAATTGAATTATCTTGGATCTAGCCCACTTGAATATTGTATGCTTCAATATTGCATATTGATATGTGAGGTATATCAATTTGAATTAAAATAGTGGGATCAATAATAATTAAAGACCTAATTAATATCGTCAAAATTTTCAATTAAAATGTTTTTGAAAAATGCAAATTTTCTCTTGTAGAATCAAATGACAAACTAATATGAATAGAGATTGCTCCTGAAGAAGGACAAACTTGATGGGACAAATTTCCATAACTGGTTTTTGACTTTGAGAAGGGTTCTCAATGAAGAGTGCAAGGTCTACGTCCTTGACAAACCAGTTCCCGAAATACCTTCTCCTGATGCACCTAGGGCAAAAGTGGATTCTTATTGGAAACATGCTAATGATGCCTTAGAGATAAATTACCTTATGTTTAGATGCATGACCGAAGAAAGGACATGAGTGTTCTTGAGATGGTAACAAATCTTAGGAAAGTGACACTTGGCCTTAGAAAGCAAGAAATGGATGGTATCCTAAAGGTGCTACATGAGTCTAAGTTGATAGAGGGAACCTCAGTAGAAGAACTTGTGCTCAATATGATTGGATATGTGTATCATCTTGAAGAACTGAGATTCACCTTGAGCCAAGGTTCGGCTGCTGGTATGATTTTAAAGTTAATGCCAGAATCATATAGCCTCTTTATTGCATGTTATCATGTGAATAATATGGTTTTAGATGTCAGACTTCCTTGACATGTTGATTCATACTGAAGAAAAATTGAAGAACGATAATCCTGTGATAATGATCAAAGTTGTTGAGTCCAAGGATCAAAGAAAGACTGAGATGGGTTCTGAGGTCAATCCTAAATCCAAATCTTCATCACTCAAGATAAGGATAAAGAAAAGTATAAGAGGAACTCGTTCTTTGTACAAAGGCTTTTAGGAAGAAGAAGATGGTGATGGATATCTCCACTTCAAGGATATAAGTTATTGAGATAAATCTATCTACTTATTCATCATGGGTACTAGATACCACATGTTGTTCTCACATATGTTTTCATATGCAAGATCTCTAACGAAGTAGGACTTTGGGAAAAGGGGAGGTGGAATTGTGAGTTTCTAATCGCGCAAGAGTTGTGGCCAACACCGTTGGAACCTATAGTATATCTCTTCCCATGAGGCTTGTAATAGAGTGAAAGAACTGTTATTATGTACCTGCTATAAATAGAAACATCATTTTTGTATCTTGGATGGACAATAATGCATTTGAATTCCATTTTAAAAATTGTCGATGTTCTATTTTAAAAGATGGGATCTTTTTATGGAAGTGCTCCAATGTCTTATGGTCTTTATTTGTTTGATATAAAGACATATGTTTATAGAGTAAATGCCAAAAGACTAAAACTTAACAACTCAAACAATAATACCTTTATCATTGTCGTCTAGGGCACATAAATGAAAATCGCATATCTAGACTCCATAAAGATGATTATCTAGACTCTTTTGATCTAGAATCAATAGAGACATGTGAATCTTATTTTTTGGGCAAGATGGATAAGACCCTTTGATTGGTAATAATGAGAGGGCTAGTGATCTATTAGGACTCATACATACTAATGTGTGTGGACCTTTACAAACAACTTCTAGAGGTGGGTATAAATATTTCATTACCTTTATTGTCAACTTTGGTAGGTATGGATATGTTTATTAAATGAAACATAAGTCAGAAACTCTTGAAAAGTTCAAGGATTTTATGAATGAAGTACAAAACCAACTTGGTAAAAGTATAAAGGCACGCCATTTTGATCAAGTTGGAGAATATTTAAACCAAGAGTTTGAGAACTTTAGAGGCCATGGGATTGTATCCCAATGGAGTCCACCTAGAATACCTTAGGATAATGGTGTGTCGGAAAGAAGGAATAACACTTTGTAGATATGGTGTGACCAATGATAAGTTTATCTAAGCTTTTGACTACCTTTTGGGGTATGCTCTAGAAACCACAACATTTACACTAAATTGAGTACCATCAAAATCAGTTCAAAAGACACCGTATGAGATATGGAATGGGAAGCATCCCAAAATGTCTTTTATAAGGATTTGGGAATGTGAAGATTATGTTAAAAGAATGATTTCTGATAAGCTTGGTCCTTAATCTAATAAATGTTATTTTGTTAGATATCCTAAAGAAACAAGAGGATATTACTTTTGTTCCCTATCTGACAACAAAATGTTTGTTGTCAGGGATGTTGCATTCCTTGAGATGGATTTCATTTCCAAAGGAATCAGTGGGAGGAAAGTGGAACTTGAAGAAGCTCGAGGCCAATAGGAGAACATAAAACTAGTAGATGAGCAAGAGGAACTAGGAAAGTGTTGTGGAATCTCAAACTCCTCAAGTAAAATAGGAACCTCGTAGATCTAATAGGAAATGCCTTGAGACTGAAAGATTTGGATATCTTGTGACTCAAGAAGGCAATGAATTGGTCATAGATGATGAGCCAATAACCTATCAAGATGCTATAAAGGGACAAGCGTCTGATAAATGGTTTGAGTCCATGAGATCTGAGATGGAATCCATGTATACCAACAAATTATGGACTTTGGTGGTTCCAATTGAAGGGGTAAAACCCATAGGGTGAAAATGGGACTTCAATAAGAAGACCAACATGGATGGAAAAGTTCAAACCTATAAAGGCATATTGGTGGCAAATGGTTTCATACAATTTCAAGGTGTTGACTATGACAAAATCTTTTCTCCAATGGCCATGGTTAAGTACATTAGGATCATGCTTACTATTGTAGCTTATCATGACTATGAGATTTGGCAGATGGATGTTAAAACCTCATTCCTTAATGAAAATCAAGTTGAGGATGTGTACGTGACACAACCTGAGGGTTTTATAGATCCAAAGTTTGCTAATAAAGTTGTATGCTACAAAGGTCAAGCTATGGATTGAAGTAAGCATCTCAGAGCTGGAATCTTCATTTTGATGAGACAACGAAAGAGTCTGGCTTTATTCAAAAGGAACATGAACCTTGTGTGTACAAGAAGGTTAGTGGGAGCATAATGACATTACTCATATTGTACATAGATTACATACTATTGATGGGGAATGACATCCCTACTTTATAAAAAGGTAAATACATTGCTTGGAAATACATTTTATATGAAAGACTTGGGAGAAGCATCCTACATCTTGGGGATAAAGATCTATAGAGATAGATCTAAAAGGCTTCTTGGGCTAAGTCAAAGCACATACATTGACAAAGTATTGAATCAATTTAGCATGGAGAAATCAAAGAGAGGAAACTTTCCTATGCCTCATGATGTCCCCATCTCTATACCTCAATGTTCTAGTTCTTGTGAATAAAGTGAACAGATGAGCTTGATTCCATATGCCTCAACAATTTGATCAATCATGTATGCAATGTTATGTACCCATCCAGATGTCTCATATGCCTTGAGCATGATGATCAAATATCAGAGAGACCCAGGTGATGCTCACTGGATAGTTGTAAAGAACATCCACAAATACTTAAGAAGAATATGAATCAGTTCTTGGTCTACAATGGAGAGGAAGAGTTGGCGGTAAAAGGTCACACTGATGCAAGTGTAATGACCCCGCCTCCCGGTAACCCTTGACTAAGGGAGACCAAGAGGTCTGAGCCGTTATCCCAAATTTTCAGGATCAATGGTTCGACAAATAATCAATAATAATTATAAAATTCTACCAAAACTATACTGAAAAGCTATACTAAAATAAAATTTTGCATACCTATTTTCAAAAACTTGGATATCTAACTTATATCCACATCTGGACTCTATTCTAACTAATCCTCCTTGCACTTTATTTCTTAATTTCATAATATGCCACTTTACTGTTTGTCCTTTTCAATTTGTACCTAAAATGCCGACAAACAAAACGTAGGTCAGCAGAAATGAATATGTCGGTATGTGGGGGAAACATAAATTATGCAACTAGGGTAAAAACATAATCAAGCAATTATCATTTAACAACCAAGATTATGTCTTAAGCAATACTACTCAATCCTTACCTATCCCCAATCTTTGTGTTGTCCCTACAGTGGACTTGGATACTACCTCTCTCATATGGTAGATCCTTACCCCCATGGCCCTACCCCACAGGTAGCCAATACTTAGGGTTTTGGAGTCGCATGGCCCTACCCAAAGGTAGCCCAATCCTTGACTCATGGTGACTTGATGGACCTACCGCTTTGGTAGCCATGTACTAAGTCACCCAATGACCTGATGGACCTACCCCATAGGTAGCCATATACTAGGTCAATCTATCACGCTACAGAGGGGACTAGGATCTGAGCTAGTAGGCATGTATATTAGGTGATAGTCATATCCACATTATAGTTTGCATGAATTAAATTCATCTAATAATTTAATTCAAGTCACCGATGAAAACTTCGGAAATCCTCAGAAAACTAATTAGGGATACTCATAAGCGTAACCACATACCAGTCAGGCTGACTTGAGTGCAGAAATAATCCACCTAAGCAAGAAATCTAGTAAACAAGCAAGCACACAAGATGATCCTGAAATATGCATCCAATTTTTCTATCATTGATCAGGCCATCAAGGTCTATTAAACCTTGCTCTCTTCCTAGGGTTTCTATTCCACTTTTAGGGTTTCCATTGCAACTAGGGTTTCACTTCATTTTTACTATTTTAAACCCTAATTTTATACAATTACTCACAAACCCTAATTATCTCATCTACTCCTCATGAAAGATATTAAGGTTACCTTTTAACAACATATAACCCTAAATTCAGATTACATGACCCATTAAATGTCCATTAAGTATATTATGCCTCTTTTACATTAAAACTACCATTTTTATCCTTTTAAGTCATGCCACAATCATTAGGCCCAATTATTATCTTTGGTTCCTTTCAAATTAGCAGCTTATCTCTATTTATCACTAATTCCACATTTATCCAAAAGAAAACACTAATTACCATATTAAGGGTATTTATCCACAATTAGGAACTTTTATACTCAAAATAGCTTAGAACCATCATATCTCAGCTTTATTCATGATTTTGAACAATTAAATCCATTAAGAGTCATAATTACTAACATTAGGGTTTCAAGGCCCATTAAAGCTCATTCATGTAGATGGAACTCTAAATTAATCCAGTTATGTGTAAAGTTCATCCTTTTAGATCTTGATGTGTCTTTTTATAAGCTACAGGTTAATATCAACTTTAATCATCTGTAAAACCCTTCTCAGTACATTGATCATCTCAAATTAGGGTTTCTTAATCATTAATGCATTAAAGTTGATAACTTCCATTAATTTTCGAATTTCAAGAGGAATTAGCTTCTAAATCTATTTTTAATGTATTCCTCGCATTTTTCTGAGCAACATTCATATTATATATGCATCCATCCGAGATACCAATAAAAAGATACGAATTTTGCAAGAACTCACTTACTTGAACCAATGGGAAGCTGCCATGTCACCTATCCCATGCAAAATTGCTCGACTGTTTGGAAACATAACACAATTACACTTTTGCCCTTACTTAATTGGATGGCTCTTCAGCACACAGAGGGGCAAAACTATCCAATGGTCACTAGGTCATCTTCAACCTCCGACGCTTGCTAATGCCGCTGAGCGCAACACTTCCATGGTTCCACCCCTTCTTCCCTAGGGCCCGATGACCACTACCAACCTTTGCCCTAGCTCCGTCACATTCCGCCGCACCTGGGGCACCACCCAGCTTGCGTCCAATGTGGCTGGTTTGGGCTGGGCAAGCGTGCGACTTGCAGCCATTGTGTCGATCTTCTACAGGCGTTGTACGCTAGTCGTGGGCATGGAATCGATGGCCATTCTTCTTCAAGTTGTCGTGGTAGCTTCATGCCTCCATCAGGACCCAACAAAGCTACTTGTTGCCCCCGAGATATCCCTTTTCTCTTAGGTTTGGGTTTTCAGTGAAAACAAAGAAGAATGAGAGAGAAGGGTGCATGGGATTCTTCTAGACTCGAGCCAAGGTTCTACCCCTTATATAGGGGAGGGTAGCAATGCCCTAAGATGCCCATCTATGAGATCCAAGACTCTTTCCCAATAGGAAACCATATTCCTTCATTAAGAAGCAATCTTCTCTCTCTTAATTATCTTCTTAATAAACCATATTCATTGGATATTTAGGAATTCGAAAATCCTCTCTCTTATTCTCTTAATGCTTGACTTTTAATCCATTGACACGAAATTATACTTTCTTTTAGTTGAAAATACCTCTTTTAAACAATACCAAAAAATTCATTAATTATGTATCACATTATCCTCTTATTTTGTATTATTTGTATTTTCTCTTTCTTTTTCTCCATTGGGGCTCCTTGGACCCCAAGAAACTCTAATATTTTGAAATTCCTTTTTAAGGATACTTATTATCCTTCAAGATGCATCTACATTCTTCATTTTTCCTTATGTTACTTATTTCTTTATGAAGATATTCTTTTGCAAGGATTTCTCATTATCTTTCATCTCCTTTTTCCGCTTTTCATATTTCTTTTATTAGAAATCATATGTAAATGAATCTTACTCAATTGTGGCCATTAATGCCACTTTCTAGATATTTCCAAGTATTTCTCATAAATAGTTTGCTTAATATGCATTATCTTATATCTTTTTCTATTATTTGGACTTTTTTTCTTTTCTTCTCTTTTATATCCATTATTGTATTAATATAATATTAGGAACCACGAAATTCCTAATGTAAGGGAGATCTGCAAAGAAATCCCTTCTTTGAAGCAAAGCGTGCAACCTTTTCAATTAAGTCCAAATTCACAAAATCATTATATTTCAATTATTAAAACACATGCAAAAATTGGGGTTGTAGCATTCTTCCCCTCTTATAAGAATTTTGTCCTCAAAATTCTATCAAGTAAACAAACAATTCAGGATAAGACTTTTCCATGTCCATCATTGAATCCTATGTAGCTTTACCCTATCCATGGTGCTTCCAAAGAACCTTTTTCATCACATATTCTTTTCTCTGAGTTCTTACACCTTGGCCTCTATAACCTTACAGGTGACTCAGGTCATTTTAGCCTCCCTTGGGGCTCACTAGGTTCATTGCTCAGCACATGGCCTGGGTACCTCACATAGCGTTGTAAATTGGACACATGGAACTCATCACACATTACTTTATCCTGAGGGGTAAGGTCAAACATAACCTTCTCCACCAATCCATCTCAAATGGACCCATGTAGCCGAGACTCATCTCTCTTAGCTATAACTTAGAGGGGTCAGATTTTTCACATCACATATTCTCCCTCAGTGAAATGCATGCCATTCTGCTTTGCATCAGCTCATGACTCATGTCGCCCCCGGGCTCTCTTTCAACCATTGCACGATCAAAGTGACTTCATCTGCACACACTGTGGCCCTTTTCTGACCTTCACAAGGTCCCTTCACCAACATCATCTTAATGAAGTGGTGACCGACACAACCTCCCTTACAGAGCTTCTTTACATCCCGATACTGGCTATGGTGGTTATCATCACATCTTACAGAGGACAAGAAATATATCCATGTATCACCCTGAACAAGCACACATGCTCTTTTCAGACCCTTGAGTCTGGATTATACTAACCATTAGTTAGGGGTGATGAACTGTACTAATATCGAGTTCTTCATGTACCTACTTCCATCGCACGGAAGTGAATCCTTAGGTTATACTCAAGAACTTTTGAACTCGCATCATGGTGTAGTTGAACCATCTCTCTCTCATATGTAGTTCAACCGGATCCTATCCCTTGGCAATATTCTTTCTTTCTCATGTCATCTAGGTAAGTCAATCTACCATGATCCATATTGTATCTTAACCTTCCTTGGTCTAGGGGAGACTTACCACAACATCCATAGTGATGAACTCCCATTCCCTCTCAGGGACTCTTCATCCTCTATACTAACTCAATGAGTTATTGGTGTTCATCCTTCACCTCCTGACATGCATGGCGACAAGCCACATGCATCTTTGTACACTTTTCATCTTAGCCATCAAAGTACTATTACCACTTATTATCTTAGTAGTACCATGGTGTATGGTGATCTTAAAATCCTGATCTCCTGTAAGTCATGATTCCTCAAGATTGATTTCTTAGAAACCCTAAACCACTCTAGTCGGGTTTCATCACCTTCTTTTCCAGAGAAGTGCATCTGAGGTTCTACAACCATCCTTTTATTGCATCAAGACCTAGGCTGGCAAACCAAACAACCACTAACTTGATCAACATATCCCATTACATCTGAGTGTTAGCCAAACTTATCTCACAACTTAGGGTTAACCTAACAACCTCTTCTAGCCTCCAGCTAAACTAGCTAGCTATATCTCAACCAGAGCATCCATTACCACCTCACATCCTTATGTGTACGGTAATGTTGAAGACATACACCTCCATGTATTCCACTTATCATCTCATCTCAGACTTTAGGTCTATCTTGAACAAGAAAAATTAGAGCTCATCTTCTTGGTTATCAAACTCAACCTTATATAACTTGCAAATTCCACATAGCTCATGATAAAAACATCCTCATAAGATGACTACCTTAGTTCTCTTGATGTTTGTAAACCATTCACATATCATTCACTCCATAAGGGGAAGTTATCATCTCTATCCTCATACCGCATAGCAAAGTTCCAACTCACATCATCTTTACCCTTGGTGTATGGCATGCATATTGTCCTATCTCTCACTCCCATAATAAGAGGAAATAAGCATTTGGCTGCAGTCCAAATATAGAGTTCTTCCTATTCCAAGAGTAGAGATGGTGCATCCCACATCGTCTGTACACCTTCCAATCTAGGTTGAAACATGCATCACATGTTTCCACATCATGAACATCTCGATATTTAAGTTTACTTCCATGGAAAACTGATCTCAAACCCACTTGGGTTGTCACATAATCCTTGGTCATCTTATCTAGGTCTGTAGAGTGCCGACACTTTTGGGTTCATCCCTCTTCCCTTATGCATCCAGAGAGTGCCCTCCTCATCTGCCCTTTGGGTCCCATGAGTTCATGAAGGTGATCAATCTCCTAACCCATGGCCCTCAGACAATGATAGTTGTTGCCTCCTGACCCTATGGTCATGTGCAACTAGGGAATTAGGCAACTCCTACTTCCATCAGTCTTATCCCTACCTGACCCTAGGATAGACTTAGGATTCTAATATAGTACATGTCCAACTTAGTACCTTACCCAAGTCTCCATCATCTCTCTCTGCATTTTGTATCTAACTTACATCCTTTCATAGGGATCATGGCGACCTGCCTACCTTGGTCATGCCCCATACCGGTTACCTCCATGGTAACACATCCACATGCACTTAGAGATGGTTATCTATGGGTCTACAGGTTCATTCTCATATTATGTACTTTTCACTTAGCTTCTCAAGATCCTATGCGACCTCTTTAGGTTACCTCAAAACCAACAAAAACTAGTATACACCCTACAAAAGGGTCCCTCTCCCAGGATGGGAGGAAGCTACATCTTGATAACAAAGGTCACAAATGTCCTTATGCCTAGGGTTTACATCAACATGAACATGCTTAACCCAACAAGCTACTAAGGCACACGCAGACCACCTACTAAACCATGCCAGGTCATAATTGTTCTCATTCCTCAACTTTGGACCAAGAACATACCTTCCCATGTCACCAACTTAGCTGTGAGGGGTTCATCAAACATACCTTAGACTTAAGGGGTTTCCTTTTCCTTTAAACATGAGGGGTGCCATACTTGAATCTATAGAAACTCAAATCTCATCATGAGCATCAGGTACACCCAACACTACTACGTCCCCTCTTAGGTCTAGGAACCCTAGGTTCACCTTTCTGATGTCCAACTACATGCTCAACCATGTAACTATGTACCAAGCATGTACAAGGTACGACATGCACTTCCTATTATCATTCCACTTGAATAACACCTCAGAGTTGGGTCCTCCTCAAGGACAACCAACTACGTATAATGCCTCATAACTCGTTACTATACATTTCCAAAATATAAGGAACTCTTCTTCCTAACCCTAAAAGGGTAAACATCTATACCATAGGCATATAGGTACCAGCAGCCCAACCTCTGTCTAGGGTTTGGTTCCTCTAAAGGCAACCAAGATACCATCAGCCTCTAGGGATCATGTATGAGGCAACCACAACCATCCACTTAGGTTGCAACATCCTCAACTTCTTAGGGTTTCTCCTAGCCCGGAGTCTAAACTTCCAACCTTTTAGCTCGGGCCCTGCTCTCTCTCTCTAGAGCTTAACCCTACAACAACCTTACTACTAGATGTCCTCTCTCCATGAAGGTGGATCAAGCTTACAAGCATACCCCTACATGAGTGGAGCCTATGTTTGCCCAAGATTATCCATAGATCTTTATGCTTATCTCATAAGCCATCCCTCATACTCTCCTGGCCAGGGTTTCAACCTATTGCCTGCACTACTAACGTACTCTGGGTGCATGCTATGCCATGCTCATATAAGCTCATAGGGTTTCTGTGGCAACACATCACACTATCACACAGATAACGAGGTGTTACGCGAAAATGTGCGGAAATCACCATAACCATAGATTATGAAAACACGGGTTAATTAAAACCGATTGCAGAAAACATATAAACTGTGGAACTATTACTTTCCAGTCCTCATCCTGCACAGAAACATGTCAAATATATACATACACGAGATCTGATATGTGTCTACAGCTTACAGAAACAGCTGTCCATCCATCTCATGAGTTCAGCACCTGTTCATATACATAAAGGCCCACATCCAGCCAACAATAGGATATACAAACATCATCGATCGATCATCGTGAAACAACGTCAAAACACTGCCAAGGACCTGAGAGTACAGGGATGACTCTAGACTCTACTACGAAACATCCAAAACAGCAGCATGTCCAACGCTTGCCTTCTACTGCTCCTCAAGCTGCTTGGCCGCAACACCATGACCAAGACCACGCCTACCTCGACCACCTAAAAAAAAAGGGGTTAAACCAGCGGGGTGAGACAATTGAACAATTGTCCCAGCGGGAAACATAACTCTCCACCGCAACTACAGAACCTTAGCAAGATAAACTATAAAAATAGATAACTAATCAACAGATATAACAAGAGCAGTCTATATAAAGCAAGACTATTCTTACTGACAAGCTTACTAGCTATACAAAAGCATATAACCAGATATTTCTCAAGGAATATGATTAGCAAGATAATATATATCCCTATGTAACATGATTATCAGAACAAGATATAATGTCACATAACCTACTTATCAAGATAAGACATATTGTCACATAACCTGCAAGATATAACAAAGATGATACACAAACAAGGCCTCAACCAATGTTACGTGTTTATCTTAAGCAATAAATACTAAACAGCTGTGTTATGTATTATTATGCCCTAAGGATTTCAATCGTACCATTCAAATCCAACCTTCGATTGCGAAACCCAAGCCGGTGCCATACAAGGTCAATGGAAGAGCTGGACTCCACGACCTCCCACCTCGTGGTCAGTACACGAGTACAACACAAGCAGGACCGCAGTCACATGCTGAAGTGGTCTTAGCCACAGGGTCAGCTCCATAGGCTACCCTCACTCTAGCCCGCCTTGGTACAGGTCTCGACGCTAGTAAAACTGAGCCACGGGCCTGTTCACCGTGCTCTGAGCCATGAACGCATTCATGCTCCACACATCACATATCCTAAGCCATGGGCCTATTCACCATGCTCTTTACACGTATCTGAGTCTGCAACCGGAGTTACACTCTTACCTCCTCATTTTCAGGCTAGGAGCAACCTACACATATTCAACAATATGCGCTTCCAGGTTAACCCGTAGGAGAACCTGTTTCACCATCACCAAGTACTGGCGATGATGGATCTATGGCCAGGGCAAACTACATGATATATTTCACTGTGATTAATTAGTATCTTTTAGATGGATTGCAAGATTCAACCAAGTTTTATAGCATGCAAGATATAACGAAAAGTAAACAACATTATATTATTATTTAACCACATCAAACTGATCCATCTCAAGGATCCAACATCACATGTTACCACTTGGCCTCTTGCCAACCATCCAAATCCATCTCAAGGATCATCACATACCATGGGATCCCAATCCCTCATCATGTACTGTCAATGCCTCTCAAGGCTCACATCATCATCATGGAACTTAACACATTATACATATCATTTTATTAAACAGAGTAATTACCAAGTGATGTTACTCATCACATGTGTATCATAGCCCTTTTCAAGGCTAATCATCACCTGCATGGTTAGAGTACACAATAATCGTAGATTCAATCATAAGGAATATGCTACCATCATGAAATGCTATTCAAGATACTCTACTTGTCATTCTTACACTATTTGGTGATCAAGTCACATCATTAACAAGTCATATACATGCTTACTCTTATCTGAAGATTATACAAGTAATCAAGGTGTCCAAATATACAGAACAAGTACTATTGTTACCACTACCATTATGTCACTATCATCATTATTCAACATTATTACTATCATCCTCTTTATTATTAACAAATAAACATAAGGATCACATCATGCATCTTATTACCATGACCTTCCTCATTATCATTCCTACTACCATTATCATCATTATGATAAGCATTATTACTATCATTATCATCATGAAACTACCATTATCATCATTATTACTATCATTAGCATTATTATTGTTTGCAAGGTATCATATTGATCAACACAACTAACCTCATTAACACAATTAACATTTTGTTATCAACAACATTATCATCATGGCTATCATTTACATTGTCATAGTTATCATTAATCAAGGCAACACTGTCGCTATTCGTTTATGCATGAGCATCCACTTCCATTACACTTGTGACCATCACTATAGGTCCACAAACCCTCACTAAAACCTCACAACCCTCACCTAAGAAAGCCCACACGGCTAGGGCATGGGAAGGCAGCAACGCTGCGTTGCACCCAGCGCCAGCCCGACATAGCATCACAAAGGAAGAGTGGCGCGCGTCAGGGGTATCGCGCGACACACCCCATCGGGCAACGCCCGTCACACCCACTCCTGACGCCCAATATCCTAGGCTAACAACCAACTCCTAACGTCCAGGAAAGAGAAGGAAAGAAAGAAGGAAGGAGAGAGGGAAATACTCCTGAAAACATGCCACATCTATCCAGGCCTAATGGCCGACACTCACCCCAAACCAAAGGCATGACGCCCGTCATAACCCACTCTTATCGCGCATCACAACTAGAGGGAGAATGCCCATCAGGGCTATCGGCCAGCACCATCTTTGCATGCCGTGCAACCCAAAACAACCCATCAACTAGGCCCTGTCGTCCACCACAAGGACTAACATAATACTAAGGCCTATCGTCCATGCCAAAAGCACAACGTTCAACCTAGCCATATCGGCCAACATAACCCTTAGCTCACTATATCGCCCAACACATGGGCAGGGTATCGGCCAACCCAAGAACATAACATATCGTCCATCACAAGGTACCCTATCGTCCATCAAAGAGGATGCCATATCGTCCAACTCAAAGGCAAAGGTGCCATGTCATCCAACTCAAAGGATATCGTCCAACACACCCAACAAAGAGGGGATATCGCCCAACCCTAGGTCACCATCAACCTACAACTCAAAGGAGCACAACCCTAGATCTCAAGGTACACTAGAAACCCTAAACCTTAAAGGGATATCGGCCACCAAAGGAAACTCAAGCAAGATACAAAACTAAGCTACTAAGATAACTACTATCATGTAACAAGGTTATTGCAAGAGGTAAAGGAGTTAGGGTTATAAATTATGCAACCCGCCTTAAGCTCTAAGCTCCAAGGAAGAAGGAACACTCCAAGCTCCAAAGCTATCGTCCACCAAGCTCCTCTAAGAAGGTGTATCGGCCACCACTTCAACTCCAAGGGAGTGTATCGGCCAACACAAGCAAGATGGAGAGGGATATCATGCACTCAAGGTGGAGGAGAGACCAAACGATCAAAGGAGACTAAGGCAAGGAGAAGAGCTACCTATATAGGAAGAAGGGGAGGAGAAACCAAGGTACAACCATGCCATGTGTCGTCCACCCAAGGGACACTTGTCCTAGAGTTCAAGCCAACACTCTAGCAAGACATGGGACACTTGTCCAAGATAGGCACCAAGTGTCCACCAACCAAGACCAAGCAACATGGGCGACACATGCATCAGCTCTGCTGGGCGACACAACCAAGCTCCTGGGCGACACACCACTGTGTTGGACGACACAAGACCACCTTGGACGACACACACTCACCCTAGGTCGACACAAACTCACCTTGGATGACACAAGGCAAGCTTTGGCCGACACAAAGCTCAACCAAGCCCAAACAAAGCACCTCAAGGCCCAAACAAGCTCAACTCATTCCCAAAGAACTCAAACAACAAGCCCAAGCCTTCCTCTCAACCCTAGAGGAAGCAAAGAGAGGGAAACATCTCACAAGATGGAAAACTTGCACACAAAACCCTAAACTTAGTTTATTTGCAAGTAGCCCCTCGAACTCTCAACAAAGCACAACAAAACCCTAATCACCACTTAGAGGTGATTAGCAAGCATCAAGGCACCAAGATCAAGCAAAACAAACACGGTAAACCCTAAACGCAGGTCAGGGTCCTTACAATATAACCCCCTTTAAGGGATTTCGTCCCCGAAATCTGAGGAGAAAAGCGAGGGATACTTCCTCCTCATCTCTTCCTCAAGCTCCCACGTGGCTTCCTCGATGCCACGACACTGCCAAAGAACCTTCACAAGAACCAGGTCCTTCCTCTTCAACTTCTTGATCCTTCTGTCAAGGATCGCCACATCACCTTCCTCATAGGTTACATCTGCATCAAGCTCAACCTCAACTGGTTGTATCACTGTACATGAATCCGGATGACTTTTCTTCAACATACTGACATGAAACACTGGATGCAACCTGTGCAACTCTGGAGGCAACTCTAACTCATAAGCTACCTTGCCAACATGTGCTCTGACTGAGTAAGGCCCCATATACCTGGGAGCTAACTTACCCTTCCGTCCAAACCTTAGCACACCTTTCCACGGCGAGACTTTGAGATATACTTTGTCTCCCACCTGGAACTCCAAAGGTCGTCGGTGATTGTCTGCATAAGACTTCTGCCTGTCCTGTGCTACTTTCAACTGTTGTTGTATCACCTTGATCTTATCTGTCGTTTGCTGAACTAACTCAGGACCCAAAAGCTGATACTCACCAGATTCATACCAACACAAAGGAGATCTGCACTTCCTTCCATACAAATCCTCATAAGGAGCCATGTCGATGCTCCGCTGATAACTGTTGTTGTAGGCAAACTCTATCAAACTCAGATGTACATCCCAGTTGCCCAGAAACTACAAAACACGAGCTCGAAGAAGATCCTCCAAAATCTGTATAGTCCTCTCAGACTGTCCATCTGTCTGCGGGTGAAAAGCTATACTGAACCTCAACTGCGTTCCCAACGCTCTGTGCAACTGTTCCCAAAAATGACTCATAAACTGAGGACCTCTGTCAGAAACTATCATCGCTGGAACACCATGCAAGCGTACTATCTCATCCACATATACTCGAGCTAGTTTCTCAGCTGAAAACGTCGTCTTCACTGGAAGAAAATGGGCAGACTTCGTCAATCTGTCCACTATCACCCAAATCGAATCATGATTCCTAGTTGTCCGGGGTAGACCAACTACCAAATCCATGGTTATATGATCCCATTTCCACTATGGTATCGGCAAAGGTTGCAACATACCTTTTGGCTTCTGGTGTTCAGCCTTCACTTGCTGACACACCGCACATCTTGCCACAAACTCAGCTACATCTCTCTTCAAACCGGGCCACCAATATAAGTCCTTCAGACTATGATACATCTTGGTGACACCTGGATGCATCGCATACATCGACGTATGTGCTTCCTCAAGCACCAACTTCCTCAGATCATCAGCATATGGAACCACCATCCTATCACGATAGCAAACTAGCCCATCCTCAGACTCATGAAACCCATCACGCTTGTCGCTGCCGAACTCTGATCTAATCAACTATACCGCATCATCTGTCTGCTATGCATCTTTGATCTGCTGTCTCAGCGTAGGCTTAACTTGCATCTGCGTGAAAAGACCAGACAACAAAGAAACTTCTACCTGCACATTCATCTGCCGCAAAGAAACAAACATATCTCGCCTATGGCATACCAGAGAACTCAACTGTGCCTTCTTTAAAGAAAGAGAAGAAGACTTCCTGCTAAGCGCATCAGCTACCACATTCGCCTTACCAGGATGATACTCGATAGTGCAGTCATAATCATTAATCAACTCCATCCATTGACGCTGTCACATGTTCAACTCTTGCTACGTAAAGATGTACTTCAGATTCTTATGATCCGTAAAGATCTGGCATACTTCCCCATATAGATAGTGTCTCCAAATCTTTAATGCATGAACCACTGCTGCCAACTCCAAGTCATGAGTTGGATAGTTCTCCTCATACTTTTTGAGCTGTCGTGAAGCAAAAGAAACTACATGATCTTCCTACCTCAACACACAACCTAAACCTTTCTTGGAAGCATCACAGAAAACAACATAGCCTTTCCCAGGCTATGGCAAGATCAACACTGGAGCACTGGTCAACTTCTCCTTCAAACTCTGGAAAGCTTGCTGACATCGATCATCCAAAACAAAAGGTACATCCTTCCTGGTCAACTTCATCATCGGCAACGCGATCACACTAAAGTCCTTGATAAACCTCCGGTAGTATCCTACCAAACCAAGGAAACTACGAACTTCCGTCGGCATCTTTGGTTGTTCCCAATCCGCAACAGATTCCACCTTCTTCGGATCTACTTTGATGCCTTCATCAGATATCACATGACCCAAGAAAGTCACTTCTTCCAACCAGAACTCGCACTTGCTGAACTTGGCATACAATTGATGTTGACAAAGAAGAGTCAACGCTCGACGAAGATGTTTCTCATGCTCTAGCCTGTCCCGACTATAGATCAAAATGTCATCTATAAATACTACAACAAACTGATCTAAGAACGGACGGAACACTCTGTTCATCAAATCCATGAAAGAAGCAGGTGCATTGGTTAACCCAAACGGCATAACCAGGAACTCAAAATGACCATACCTCATCCTGAAAGTTGACTTTGGTATGTCATCCACCTTTATCCTCAACTGATGATATCCAGACCGTAGATCGATCTTTGAAAACACTGTAGCACCACGCAACTGATCGAACAGATCATCTATCCTCGGCAACGTGTACTTATTCTTGATTGTGACCTTGTTCAACTGCCGGTAATCTATACACAACCGCATCAAACCATCCTTCTTCTTAACGAACAACACATGAGCACCCCACGGCGACGTACTCGATCGGATAAAACCTTTCTCCAACAACTCTTGCAACTACTTCTTCAACTCTGCCATCTCTGCTGGAGCCATCCTATATGCTGATTGTGCAACTGGATGTGTTCCAGGAACCAGATTGATCTTGAAATCAATCTCTCGGGGTGGAGGAACACCAGGAAACTCTTCGGGAAACACATCTGTGAACTCTCAAACAACTGACACTTCCCCAAGACTAGGACCTTTCGCCTTGGTAACCACAACTATGTCCATCACGTGAGCTAAGAACGCTTCACATCCTTGTTGTAACAACTTATCTGCCACCATAGCTGATACCAAACACGTCGGAAAAATCTTCCTATCTCCCTAGAAGATCCACTTCTCTCCAGCAACATCAAACACTACCTGCTTGGAACCACAGTCCAAGACAACCTTATACTTCTCTAAGGTATCCATCCCAAGGATAACATCGAAACCATGCATATAAAGTGGTATAAGATCCACTTGAATATGATGTCCCGAGAAAGACAAAACACAAGATGGACACTCTTCTCGAAGCAAAGATGAACCATCAAGAGGGGTTTCTAACAACAAGCTATCCTTCTTACAGCTAAGAGGTAAACGACAGTTTTCAAGCATACTATAGGCGATAAAAGGGTGTGTAGCACCCAGGTTAACCAGAATAGATATAAAGCAAGAAGAAGACATATCAGAATGAAATAACTCCATTTGACCTGTCACCACTCGCGGGTTGACTATCGCCTCCGGCTGATTCATAGCATAGAATCGAGTTGTTTCTTGATGTCTACGACCTCTACTTCCTTGAGCAGACGATCCGGCTTGAGACGCCTGACCGCATCCTCGTCCTCTGCTACCACTGGGCTGTGGTCTCTTAGACTTCTGAAAACTCTACCTCGGTTGCTGCATCACTTCAACATCTTTGTTCGGGCAATTGGACTTCCAATGCCCGACTTGTCCACAAAGATGACATTCCTTGTCCTCAAACCGTGGCCTAGCTGGGCCTGTCACTGCCACAGAAACTGAACTATGCGCCTTAGAGGGTGAAGTAACATAACCTTTTCCTTTACTCAGAGACCAGTGAGATGGTACACCAGCACTTCTCATTGCTGACGGTGCTGAAAACCTAGGCTTCTTAAAGCCACCCAACCTCCGTCCTTGAAACTGAGCAGGTCTTTTAAGGGACATAGACTCTCTTTTCTACCTTACTGTCCTCTCGATCCATCGAACAGATTCCATGAACGTAGCAAACCGCTCTCGGTTTTCCAACGCAGACACATGGGTCTTCAACTCAGCACTCAAACCCTTCTTGAAATGTCTGATCCGTTCCTCATCTATTGCCGCCATGTGAGGACAGAACCTCAACAGATCCATAAACTTGGCTTCATACTCGGTGACGTTCATCGTTCCTTGTCGCAACTTCTCAAACTGACTGATCTTCTCATCCAGATACGTCTTCGGAAAGTATCTGGCGACAAACTCGCGTCGGAACACTTCCCAACAGATCACCTCACCGGGCCGCTTCTCTTCTTCGATGGTCCACCAGTGACCAGCACTACCTTTTAGAAGGTAGACAGCATGCTTTACCTTGTCTGCTTCGGGGATGTCAAGGATCCGGAAAGACTTCTCGAGACTTGTCAGCCACAGATCTGCATCCGCTGGATCAGCCGTTCCAGTATACTCCGAAGCTCCAACTCGGTGAAGCCGCTCAAATGTCTTCCAAATACCCGATGCTTCTCCATGGGGAACCTGTGCTTGCGGGGGAGGCACTGGTAATCTCTCAACCATGAGATTCATTGTAGCCATTAACTTCCCCATAAGCTGTTGGTAAGCAGGATGTTCAAGTATGGCTGGGTTAGGTTAGGGGACCTCAGGCACCCGATCTTCATGTGCCTGTCCATCTGCTCCATCTACCGATGCAACATCACTATGCTCAGGAGCATGTTCTTCATGGTTTCCAGACATCTTGACTTTTCTTCCGCTGAGGGCAGAAGATTTTGTAAGAGAACCTGGAAAACTCATAAGAACAGACTCAACCTAGTCCTAAATCCCTGTAGACTCAGCGAACCTAGGGCTCTGATACCAAAACTTGTGGCAACACATCCCACTATCACATAGATAACGAGGTGTTATGCGAAAACGTGTGGAAATCACCATAACCACAGATTATGAAAACACACGTTAATTAAAACCGATTGCGGAAAACATATAAACTGTGGAACTATTACTTTCCAGTCCTCATCCTGCATAGAAACATGTCAAATATATACATACATGAGATCTGATACGTGTCTACAGCTTACAGAAACAGCTGTCCATCCATCTCATGAGTTCACCACATGTTCATATACATAAAGGCCCACATCCAGCCAACAACAGGATATACAAACATCATCGATCGATCATCGTGAAACAACGTCAAAACACTGCCAAGGACCTGAGAGTACAGGGATGACTCTAGACTCTACTACCAAACATCCAAAATAGCAGCATGTCCAACACTTGCCTTTTACTACTCCTCAAGCTGCTCGACCGCAACACCACGACCACGACCACACCTACCTCGACCACCTAAAAAAAAGGGGTTAAACCAGCGGGGTGAGACAATTGAACAATTGTCCCAGCGGGAAACATAACTCTCCACTGCAACTACATAACCTTAGCAAGATAAACTATAACAACAGATAACTAATCAACAGATATAACAAGAGCAGTCTATATAAAGCAAGACTATTCTTACTTACAAGCTTACCAACTGTGCAAAAGCATATAACCAGATATTTCTCAAGGAATATGATTAGCAAGATAATATATATCCCTATGTAACATGATTATCAGAACAAGATATAATGTCACATAACCTGCTTATCAAGATAAGACATATTGTCACATAACCTGCAAGATATAACAAAGATATTACACAAACAAGGCCTCAACCAATGTTACGTGTTTATCTTAAGCAGTAAATACTAAACGGCTGGGTTACGTATTATTATGCCCTGAGGATTTGAATCGTACCATTCAAATCCAACCTTCGGTTGCGAAACCGAAGCCGGTGCCATACAATGTCAATGGAAGAGCCGGACTCCACGACCTCCCACCTTGTGGTCAGTACACGAGTACAACACAAGCAGGACCGCAGTCACATGCTGAAGTGGTCTTAGCCACATGGTCAGCTCCATAGGCTACCCTCACTCTAGCCCACCTTGGTACAGGTCTCGGCGCTAGTAAAACTGAGCCACGTGCCAGTTCACCGTGCTTTGAGCCATGAATGCATTCATGCTCCACACATCACATATCCTGAGCCATGGGTCTGTTCACCATGCTCTTTACACGTATCTGAGTCTGCAACCGGAGTTACATTCTTACCTCCTCATTTTCAGACTAGGAGCAACCTACACATATTCAACAATATGCGCTTCCAGGTTAACCCGTAGGAGAACCTGTTTCACCATCACCAAGTCCTGACGATGATAGATCTATGGCCAGGGCAAACTACATGATATATTTCACTGTGATTAAGTAGTATCTTTTAGATGGATTGCAAGATTCAACCAAGTTGTATAACATGCAAGATATAACAGAAAGTAAACAACATTATATTATTATTTAACCACATCAACCTGATCCATCTCAAGGACCCAACATCACATGTTACCACTTGGCCTCTTGCCAACCATCCAGATCCATCTCAAGGATCATCACATACCATGGGATCTCAATCCCTCATCATGTATTGCCAATGCCTCTCAAGGCTCACATCATCATCATGGAACTTAACACATTATACATATCATTTTATTAACCAGAGTAATTACCAAGTGATGTTACTCATCACATGTGTATCATAGCCCTTTTCAAGGCTAATCATCACCTGCATGGTTAGAGTACACAATAATCATAGATTCAATCATAAGGAATATGCTACCATCATGAAATGCTATTCAAGACACTCTACTTGCCATTCTTACACTATTTGGTGATCAAGTCACATCATTAAAAAGTCATATACATGCTTACTCTTATCTCAAGATTATACAAGTAATCAAGGTGTCCAAAAATATAGAACAAGTACTATTGTTACCACTACCATTATGTCACTATCATCATTATTCAACATTATTACTATCATCCTCTTTATTATTAACAAATAAGCATAAGGATCACATCATGCATCTTATTACCATGACCTTCCTCATTATCATTCCTACTACCATTATCATCATTATGATAAGCATTATTACTATCATTATCATCATGCAACTACCATTATCATCATTATTACTATCATTAGCATTATTATTGTTTGCAAGGTATCATATTCATCAACACAACTAACCTCATTAACACAATTAACATCTTTGTTATCAACAACATTATCATCATGGCTATCATTTACATTGTCATAGTTATCATTAATCAAGGCAACATTGTCGCTATTCGTTTATGCATGAGCATACACTTCCATTACACTTGTGACAGTCACTATAGGTCCACAAACCCTCACTAAAACCTCACAACCCTCACCTAAGAAAGCCCACACGGCTAGGGCATGGGAAGGCAACAACGTTGCGTTGCACCCAGCGCCAGCCCGACACAGCGTCACAAAGGAAGAGTGGCGCGCGTCAGGGGTATCGCGCGACACACCCCATCGGGCAACACCCGTCACAGCCACTCCTGACGCCCGATATCCTAGGCTAACAACCAACTCCTAACGTCGAGGAAAGAGAAGGAAAGAAAGAAAGAAGGAGAGAGGGAAATACTCCTGAAAACATGCCACATCTATCCAGGCCTAACGGCCGACACTCACCCCAAACCAAAGGCATGATGCCCCTCATAGCCCACTCTTATCGCGCGTCACAACTAGAGGGATAACGCCCATTAGGGCTATCAGCCAGCACCATCTTTGCATGTCGTGCAACCCAAACCAACCCATCAACTAGGCCCTGTCGTCCACCACAAGGACTAACATAATACTAAGGCCTATCATCCATGCCAAAAGGATAATGTTCAACCTAGCCATATCGGCCAACATAACCCTTATCTCACTCTATCGCCCAACACATGGGCAGGGTATCCGCCAACCCAAGAACATAACATATCGTCCATCACAAGGTACCCTATCGTCCATCAAAGAGGATGCCATATCGTCCAACTCAAAGGCAAATGTGCCATGTCGTCCAACTCAAAGGATATCGTCCGACACACCCAACAAAGAGGGGATATCGCTCAACCCTAGGTCACCATCAACCTACAACTCAAAGGAGCACAACCCTAGATCTCAAGGTACACTAGAAACCGTAAACCTTAAAGGGATATCGACCACCAAAGGAAACTCAAGAAAGATACAAAACTAAGCTACTAAGGTAACTACTATCATGTAACAAGGTTATTGCTAGAGGTAAAGGAGTTAGGGTTAGAAATTATGCAACCCGCCTTAAGCTCCAAGCTCCAAGGAAGAAGGAACACTCCAAGGTCCAAAGCTATCATCCACCAAGCTCCTCTAGGAAGGTGTATCAGCACCACTTCAACTCTAAGGGAGTGTATCGGCCAACACAAGCAAGATGGAGAGGGATATCGTGCACTCAAGGTGGAGGAGAGACCAAACGATCAAAGGAGACTAAGGCAAGGAGAAGAGCTACCTATATAGGAAGAAGGGGAGGAGAAACCAAGGTACAACCATGCCATGTGTCATCCACCCAAGGGACACTTGTCCTAGGGTTCAAGCCAACACTCTAGCAAGGCATGGGACACTTGTCCAAGATAGGCACCAAGTGTCCACCAACCAAGACCAAGCAACATGGGCGACACATGCATCAGCTCTACTGGGCAACACAACCAAGCTCCTGGGTGACACACCACTGTGTTGGACGACACAAGACCACCTTGGACGACACACACTCACCCTAGGTCGACACAAACTCACCTTGGACGACACAAAGCTCAACCAAGCCCAAACAAAGCACCTCAAGGCCCAAACAAGCTCAACTCAGGCCCAAAGAACTCAAACAACAAGCCCAAGCCTTCCTCTCAACCCTAGAGGAAGCAAAGAGAGGGAAACATCTCATAAGATGGAAAACTTGCACACAAAACTCTAAACTTAGTTAATTTGCAAGTAGCCCCTCGAACTCTCAACAAAGCACAACAAAATCCTAATCACCACTTAGAGGTGATTAGCAAGCATCAAGGCACCAAGCTCAAGCAAAACAAACAGGGTAAACCCTAAACGCAGGTCAGGGTCCTTACAGTTTCCATAGGTTCTTCACTAACCACATCATTGAAGGAGCTATCCTTCACTCTAACATGCACGACCCTTCCCAGGGTTCGGTCACCAAATGTACGAGGTCATCCAACCTCACATGGCTCATATCGTCATGGGCATCAAAAAGCATGTCCACCTGCACACCTGGCCTACCATGGCATCTGACTCATCATGCCTTCTCTCTCTCTCTAACCAACACTTAGGGTTAGGGTTAGCATCATCCTCAGAGGATGCGCCAGGTCTCTACTTATAATGGAGGTCTCTACCTCTAAGACTAACCCTCTCTACTCATCCTCCTGACAAGAAGGTCTATCCTCAAGTCTCTCCTGAGGGCATGACAACATATGTCATACGACCTAAGCATGTATCTATTCTTTATTGTATTCTTAAACTATTAAGCTTATGTCCATGACATCTTATTTACATGATTTTCATTAATTTGGTGGAGGATTCCTTAAACCTTATCAACTTTACCCATACCTCAAGAGGGTGAGGAAAAGAGAGAAAACCCTAATCCTTAAAATCCTTAACAACATTTGAGTTGAGAAGGGATGAACAAGATGAGAGAGTCCTAAAGGTATCTTATTTTGAGTCAGATCCTAACTCATTGGCCAGGCAGTCACACAAATCTGGGAGTCCTCGTATTCCGACTAGCGGTGCAGAGGAAAATGTTGCCAGACCCTGGACATGATCCTTTTCTAGACACCTCTGTCTTTCAGAAAATCCTCTAATAACCCCCTTGGGTTGTACAGAGTTTGTAAAATTTAATAATTATTAAAGGTTAAATGAGGAACCGATGCTCTGATACCAAATGTAACGACCCCGCCTCCCGGTAACCCCCAATTAAGGGAGACCAAGAGGTCCGAGCTATTATCCCAAATTTTCAGGATTAATGGTTTGGAAAATAATCAATAATAATATAAAATTCTACCAAAACTATATTGAAAAGTTGTACTAAAATAAAATTTTGCATGCCTTTTTCAAAAACTTGGATATCTAACTTCTATCCACATCTCGACTCTATTCTAACTAATCCTCCTTGCACTTTATTTCTTAATTTCACAATATGCCACTTTACTGTTTGTCCTTTTCAATTTGTACCTAAAATGTGACAAACAAAATGTCGGTCACCACAAAATGAATATTCCGGTATGTGGGGGAAATGGAAATTATGCAACTAGGGTAACAATGTAATCAAGCAATTATCATTTAACAACCAAGATTACGTCTTAAGCAATACTACTCAATCCTTACCTATCCCCTATCTCTGTGATGTCCCTATAGTGGACTTGGATACTACCTCTCTCATATGGTAGATCCTTAGCCCCATGTCCCTACCCCGTAGGTAGCCAATACTTAGGGTTGTGGAGTCGCATGGCCCTACCCAAAGGTAGCTCAATCCCTGACTCATGGTGACTTGATGGACCTACCCCATTGGTAGCTATGTACTAAGTCACCCAATGACCTGATGGACCTACCCATAGGTAGCCATGTACTAGGTCAATCTATCAAGCTATAGAGGGGACTAGGATCTGAGCTAGTAGGCAAGTATCTTAGGTGATATTCATATCCACATTATAGTTTGCATGAATTAAACTCATCCAACAGTTTAATTCAAGTCACCAATGAAAAATTTAGAAATCCTCGGAAAACTAATTCAGGATATTCATAAGCATAACCACATACCTGTCAGGATAACTTGAGTGAAGAAATAATCCAACTAAGTAAGAAATCCAGTAAACAAGCAAGAACACAAGATGATCTTGAAATATGCATCCAATTTTCCTATCATTGATAAGGCCATCAAGGTCTATTAAACCTTTCTCACTTCCAAGGGTTTCTAGTCCACTTTTTGGGTTTCCATTGCAATTAGGGTTTCACTTCATTGTTACTATTTTAAACCCTAATTTTATACAATTACTCACAAACCCTAATTATCTCATCTACTCCTCATGAAAGATATTAAGGTTACCTTTTAACAACATATAACCCTAATTTCATATTACAAGACCATTAAATGTCCATTAAGTCTATTATGCCTATTTTACATTAAAACTACCATTTTTATCCTTTTAAGTCATGCCACAATCATTAGGCCCAATTATTATCTTTGGTTCCTTTCAAATTAGCAACTTATTTCTATTTATTACTAGTTCCACATTTATCCACGAGAAAACCCTAATTACCATATTAAGGGTATTTATCCACAATTAGGAACTTTTATACTCAAAATAGCTTAGAACCATCATATCTCAGCTTTATTCATGAATTTGAACAATTAAAGCCATTAAGAGTCATAATTACTAACATTAGGGTTTCAAGGCCCATTAAAGCTCATTCATGTAGATGGAACTCTAAATTAATCCAATTATGTGTAAAGTTAATCCTTTTAGATCTTCATTTGTCTTTTTTATAAA
This sequence comes from Alisma plantago-aquatica, assembly GCA_963693085.1. Taxonomy (NCBI): domain Eukaryota; kingdom Viridiplantae; phylum Streptophyta; class Magnoliopsida; order Alismatales; family Alismataceae; genus Alisma; species Alisma plantago-aquatica. The sequence continues at coordinate 411,920,595 of OY856413.1, forward strand.
CAATAGGTTAATATCAAATTTAATCATCTGTAAAACCCTTCTCAATACATTGATCATCTCAAATTAGGGTTTATTAATCATTAATGCATTAAAGTTGATAACTTCCATTACTTTTCGAATTGCATGAGGAATTATCTTCTAAATCTATTTTTAATTGATTCCTTGCATTTTTCTGAGCAACATTCATATCATATACACATCCATCTGAGCTACTAATAAAAAGATACAAATTTTGCAAGAACTCACTTACTTGAACCAATGGGAGGCTGCCACATCGCCTATCCCATGCAACGTTGCTCGGCTGTTTGGAAACATAATGCAATTACACTTTTGCCCTCACTTAATTGGTTGGATCTTCAGCACACAGAGGGGCAAAATTGTCTAATGGTCACTAGGTCATCTTCAACCTCCGACGCTTGCTACTGTCGCTGAGTGCAACACTTCCATGGTTCTGCCCCCTCTTCCCCAAGGCTCGATGACCGCCGCCAACCTTTGCCCTAGCTCTATCACACTACGCCACATCTAGGGCACCACCCAACTTGCATCCAATGTGGCTGGTTTGGGCTGGGCAAGCGTGCGACTTGCAGCCATTGTGTCGACCTTCCACAGGCGTTGTATGTTGGTCATGGGCATGGAATCGATGGCCGTTCTTCCTCAAGTTGTCATGGTAGCTTCATGCCTCCATTAGGACCCAATGCAGCTACTTTTTTCCCCCGATATATCCCTTTTCTCTTAGGTTAGGGTTTTGAGAAACAAAGAAGAATGAGAGAGAATGGTGTATGGGATTCTCTTAGACTCGGGCCAAGGTTCTACCCCTTATATAGGGGAGGGTAGCAATGCCCTAGGATGCCCATCCATGAGATCTAAGCCCCTTTCCCAATAGGAAACCATATTCCTTCATTAAGAAGCAATCTTTTCTCTATTAATTATCTTCTTAATAAACCATATTCATTGGATATTTAGGAATTTGAAAATCCTCTCTCTTATTCTCTTTATGCTTGACTTTTAATCCATTGACACGAAATTATACTTTCTTTTAGTAGAAAATACCTCTTTTAAACAATACCACAAAATTCATTAATTATGTATCACATTATCCTCTTATTTAGTATTATTTTTATTTTCTCTTTCTTTTTCTCCATTGGGGCACCTTGGACCCCAAGAAAATCTAATATTTCGAAATTCCTTTTTAAGGATACTTATTATCCTTCTAGATGCATCTACATTCTTCATTTTTCCTTATCTTACTTATTTCTTTATTAAAATATTCTTTGCAAGGATTTCTCATTATCTTTCATCTCCTTTTTCCTCTTTTCATATTTCTTTTATTAGAAATCATATGTAAACGAATTTTACTCAATTGTGGCCATTAATGCCACTTTCTAGATATTTCCAATTATTTCTTATAAATACTTTGTTTAATATGCATTATCTTATATCTTTTCCTATTATTTGGACTTTTCTTATTTCTTCTCTTTTATATCCATTATTGGATTAATATAATAATAGGAACCATGAAATTCCTAATGTAAGGGAGATTTGCAAAGAAATCTCTTCTTTGAAGCAAAGTGTACAACCTTTTCAATTATGTCAAATTCACAAAATCATTATATTTCAATTATGAAAACACATGCAAAAATTGGGGTTGTAACATCCGTACTACTCATATTGTACATAGATGACATACTATTGATGGTGAATGACATCCCTACTTTATAAAAAGGTAAATAAATTGCTTGGAAATACATTTTCTATGAAATAATTGGGAGAAGCATCATGCATCTTGGGGATAAAGATCTATAGAGATAGATCTAAAAGGCTTATTGGACTAAGTCAAAGCACATACATTGAAAAAGTATTGAATCAATTTAGCATGGAGAACTCAAAGAGAGGAAACTTTCCTATGCCTCATGATGTCCCCATCTCTATACCTCAATGTTCTAGTTCTTGTGAATAAAGTGAACACATGAGTTTGATTCCATATGCCTCAACAATTTGATCAAATATGTATGTAATGTTATGTACCCATCCAGACATCTCGTATTCCTTGAGAATGATGATCAAATGTCAGGCAGACCCAGGCAATGCTCATTGGATAGTTGTAAAGAACATCCACAAATACTTAACAAGAATACATATTAGTTCTTGGTTTGCAATGGAGAGGAAGAGTTGGTGGTAAAAGGTCACAATGATGCAAGCTTCCAGACTGATCAAGATGATTATAGATCACAATCAAGATTCATGTTTTTCCTAAACAATAGAGTTGTAAGATGGAAGAGTTCCACAAAAGATAGTTGTCGATTCTACAACAGAGGCCGAGTAAATTTTTACATCAAATGCAACAAAGAATATTGTATGGATCAAGAAGTTCATTATATAATTGGGGGTTGTTCCAAGAATCAACGATGCAATTGAGCTATATTGTGACAACAATGGAGCTATTGCACAATCTAAGGAACCCATCTCACATCAGTGATCAAAGCATATACAAAGGCAGTTCCATCTCATATGAGAGATCGTACTGTAAGGAGATGTAAATATTTTTAGAGTACCAACTGAGAACAATGTTTTTGACCCCTTGACAAAGGAACTTTCCCAACAGAAGCATGATGGTCATTTTAGGTCACTCGAAATGAGATTCATGGGTGGTTGGCTTGAAGTGCAAGTGGGACACTATTGGTATGTAGGCCCAAAGAGCCAAACATGTGATGACTGTAATGGCATAAATTATAATTCATTTGATTAATAATAAAGGCAAGCTTCCAAGTTATTATGTTGAATTCACTTATGAGATAACGACGTAACATTATAAATGTCTAGAGAATGATATTAATCAATGACCTATGTCTTCAACTATGTGACTTGGGGAAATGAGATCATAGAAATGTTAAGAGTACATATATATTCAAATTATGTCCCTAATTGATTATTATTGTGGAAGGTTGATAGACAACAATGACACATAAGATCAAAATGTGAGTTGGTTGGTGATAGAGTCTCATTAGTTGTGATATGGCTATATCAAACTAAGCACACACATACATGTTAGAGAACAGTGTATTAGACAAACCCACCATGAGATTGACACATGGAAACCATTACCATGGTCCTCATAGTCAGCTCTCATAGTGATGGTGGTGTTCGTGATTCTTAGACCAGAAATCAATGCACTCATCACATGTCGTTCGATATGCTTTGCCATTATCAAACACACTCATGAAACATGGGTTGTTATAATGATGATGATTGGGTGACGGTGACACATTGGGACTGTCTTCGAGTGATATTGATGGATTTGTCCCTCCTAAGGGAGTATGATATTCAAGGCCTCTTGATTAGCGAGACTAAGAAATGGATGGCCGAGCACATGTGAGTCATTATATGATATTGAGCTTACATGTATCCCAGACAGTCTGCTCTGGTTCAAGACATAATATGAATCTTGAAGAGGGTGACTACTTTATGCCTCGAGTTCAATCTGGATATCAGTGACAAAGGATTCATACAAACACTACAACACCATACACAAATTGTAGATGAAGTTGTTCCCCAACTTTCCATTCACTTGGGTAGCACTGATGTGTGACTAGACACCACTCTTTGCTTGTAATGTCATAAGTTATGGATGTATACTACCAACGTGATATGGGACCTATAGGGTAACACATATAGGTTTCAACCTAGAAGAGGAGTTTAATCTTGAATGATGATTGAATTGATTACTAAAGTGTTTAGGTATTCAACTCAGGCAATAAAGCAGGTGGATACACTGCCAGACAATCGGCTCACTAAGTGAGATCGCCGTCTAGAGTGCCATATAGTTGACTCAAGAATTGAGATGGGAGTTTGGAGGACTAGGGCTGATTCAAATCGAAATTGGCTAAATTATGCTCAAAATGAGGTTTGAACTTATCGGTTCATTCTGATGAACCAATGACTCGACTTGACTTACCAGACAACGATCTAGGTGAGCGAGATGGCTGTCTCACATGGGAGAAATTGCTCAATTAGATCGGTAAGGTTCTAGATACTTTCCCAAATTTGATTGTTTGGATTGTACATTACTTGGAGTGTAAGGAATTAATGTTTAGCATTAATGGGAAACAAATTGCCAATTTCATTTGTGATTGCAAAACTACAAAACAGCCATCTCGTAGTGTGAGACAACCATTTCACATGTCAAAGGACCATTTGGGTCACTAGATGACCGTTTGGGTGGTCACAGGTTGTGAAAATTTGAGATCTTGCGGTCCCTTCTACTCCCACATTGATTGGGAACCCTGGCCCAAACCTCACCTACAAATTGAGGGGTACTGGGAGCTTCCCAAAGAACAACACCAACAATTGAGAATCAGTTTCTCTAACAATTATTCTCCTCTCTAGTTTTGGTAACTAAGAGAGCCCAAGCAAGTCCTACCTGACTAGGGAGGGATAACTACTATAGAGAACAACTGAGGATTGTTGTTGTGGGAGAGTAAGTTGGTGACTAGTATGCCAATGGGAGGGACAACTCCATCCTGTCTATTCTAGCTAGATGACATGAGTTCTAGACAGTCTGTGTGGACTTATTTATAGGTAGGAGTCCTTTGGATGCTTCTAGGAGGGCAACGTCAACTTGCAGTCTGTGGCGAAATAGCTGGAGTTGTAGCAAAAACAACCCTGTCTTCTATTTGTGGTGAAGACCAGGAGTTGCACAAACAACATCCTAGAGCAACTAGTCAATAGTTTCACATCAAGAATGATGAGGAGATGTCACTGGGCCTTCTTGAGGACAAGGAATATCCTCAAAATCATTATTCCCATCTCATAGTTATTGACGCGATCTGATGGCTTATGGGAATATAGTAGATAATTTACTTTCTTCTACTGCCTATCCAGTAGCTATATTTCCCTACAATTAGTGTCTCTATACATCAGCCTTTTTTATTGCCTATTACTAGGGTACAAAACTAGGAATCCAATTCCTGCATATATTTGGCTATCGCGAGTGATAAACAACTTCCCTAACTACTTGATCATCCAAATCTCATGAAGCCGGATAGAACGTGTATAAAGACCCCCACTTGACAAAAACCCTTTTGGCCACCTGCATTGAACACCTTGACTAGACTCCATCTCAACCACTACATAGGGAAAAACTTGTCAGATGCATCTATCAATCTATAGCGATCGACCTCCTCATCCATGTCTCTCATTTTTAAAACATACATAAGTCCATGCAAGAATCTGTAAGCTTGACTTCTCATCCAATGCAAGATCTAAAATTAACCGATGTCTCCTTCCTTTAACTCCCAAGCATCCTATCAAGTAGAAATTATAGTTATAGGAATGAGGTTTTAACATCCATTTTCCAGATCCCATAGTCATGATAAGATACAATGGGAATCATGATCTTGATGGATTTAACAATGATAATTGGTGGAAAAGTTTCATCATAGTCAACACATTGAACTTGCTTGAAACCTTTTCCAACCAACTATCCTTTGTAGGTTTGTTGTATATTAGGATACATTTCTATATTATTTTGATGACCCATTTTCACCCTTTTAGTTTATGCCTTCAGGTGGATCCACCAAGGTTCACACCTTATTATATATAGAGTTCATCTCAAATCTCATGGCTTCAAGCCATTTGTTAGAATTTGGTGCCTCAATAGCCTCATTGTAGGTTGTTGAATCACCATCCTGTATGACTAATGTTGGGACCTCTCTTTTAATCAACATAATAGCCAACCATGAAAGATAATCCCTAACCTAAAACCCAGTTTATGAAGCAAATTAACTAATTCTCAGCAAACACAACTCACACAATATTTGAAAAACACAAATAAATTTCCCCTTTTTCCATTCTCATAAAACCTCATTAACATTGTCACACCATCACAAAATCTTGTTCAACTCCATTAAAACCATAATCCAAAACTTGTTACTCTTAAGAAGTTTAGTTTACTTCAGTTTCATGTACATGAAAGAACAAACTCTATATACTACCCATACTAGGAAAGAGAGAGTACAAGGACATTCTATTCTATCTAGATTATTCTTCTATTTATATCTTCTTAGTCATGACCTCTCCACTGGATAGCATTATACCTATAAACATTTAAAACAATCTCATGTGACTCATATAGAACCGGGTGAGTGGATACCTCCCATTCAAGCTGAGTACATGAATCATCACTAGATTAAGTATATATAACTTAAAAGAAACTTGTAGATATCAAAAAGTCTAGCAGATAGGGTTAGCATCTGATCAAATATAGTTTAAAAAATAATCTAATTAATCAAAGAATGTAACACTTAGACTAATCCAACTTTAAAACATCTTTTAGAGCATGTATATAAACATATCATTAGATGTTACTTAATTCGGATTGACAAACCACTAGTATGAGTAACAAGTCATGATATAAACATTTAGAATCAATAAATAACAATAATGTAATGACCCATTTTTAGATTAAATTATCTAATTATGGTTTACTTGGATGATTGTATGCTAAACTAGATTGATCATTGTTTAAGCTAGATTAATGATGGTAGTATAATTATGATTCTTTTAACATAACTAGATATTCTAAATATTCTTTTATTTAAAATAATTAGGGTTTGATACTTTTAAATCCTAGTCACCAGATTAGGGTTTTGGTAGCATTTTGGATACAAAATTTGATAAATACTATGGTATGGTAAATGATTTTTAGTATTTTATATTTAAGTCTGATTTTAGTTGAAATTCATATATAGTTTGACAAACTCAAATATTAATGTTTTGTAAAGTATCAGAATTTTGGAAGAATTTTCTAAATTGTTTGTTAGCTGAGTTTCCCTAGGACATACTCAACCTACCATGCATTCAGGCTGAAATATAACAGTCTAGTATTTAAAATTTATATTTTTAATGGTTCCAATTGATCTGAAGTTTTAATTGTTGCTGAGAAAATGTATTTTAAAGATCATGTTAAACTTTCATAATTTTTGGAGGATGTTTGATTCCTATAGAGTGTGGTGTTGACCGAGTTTCTTATTTAACAACTCGGCCGACCATGCTGTAGATAGTTGTATGGAAGTGTCGTATTTGATTTTTATTTATTTATCGGTAACTCATAATGATTTAAATTTTTTAGTGGATCACTGAAATTCTTTCTCACAGAATATTATAAATTTTCATAATTTTCAGAGGAGATTTGGCCTATTAAGTAACGATCTTCATTAATATTTGAATGACAATTTTTTTTGCTGAAATAAATGTAAGTGTAAAGTTGGGTCAATTCGCAATTGATCCAAGAACCTTAATTGATATATATGAGTAACCTAGAACCCAAGGAGATCTCATGTTTTTTTATTCATTCTAGAGAAACACTATCCTAGAGAGAGAGGGAGAGTTAAGATTTGAGAGGAGAAAATGATGGAATTGATGATCTAGGGTTTCACCATGCGAGAAATGATGAAATCAAGTTTTATGAGGTGAGAGGAAGAAATGGATTCAATATCTACCACCTTGGTGGATTTCTAGAAATCCAAAGTTTTACCTACATTTTTAAGGTTCTTGTCACCTTAGGTGAGTGTTTCTCTCCCTATTAAGCTTTGTAATCATTTTAAAAGCTTAATTACATCCATCTAAAATATTTAAGATAATTGCTACTACTTGTACACAATTGTATAATCAATTGGGATGATTTTAGGAAATAAAGGCTATTGATTTAGATCCTTTTTCATTAATTTATATTTTACTAGTTCCTAATTTATTGATTGAATATTTATGGAATGTCTTATGGATGGAGAACTATATCAATTTTTACCAACTTCACTTAAAATCCAGTCAATAGGCACTTTTCTTAGAAATTTTGTGGACATGAATGCAATTATATTTGATCTCAATAATCATGAGTTGCTCGAATAAAATTTTTGGTCCATAGTTGAATTGAATATTTGTGTACACGAGGATCAAAATATGAGGGTTTGATATGGAGGAAATCCTTGTCTAGGGTTGATGTTTGAGGTTGAACTCAAATGAGTTAATAAATCATTGTATGCTTATAAATGATTGGTTGATTGTGTGGTATGGGATCTAGGGTTTACATGTATCTTGAATATACTCTATGAACTTATGTACACCTTTACGAGAATAATGAATAAATATGAGTCTTATGATGCATTGAACTGAAATGACTTCCTAAAAAACCTTAGAAGCTTAGTATTAAGACGGGAATGAGCGATAAAGCTAGAACATGTATATAATTTTATAAATGTGATGAAAATTTGAAGTGTAGGTATTAATAATTCAATTGTTGAAGATGATTCTAATAATATGACCCAAGCCTAATGCATCTACTATTGTATGATTATGAAATCATGAGTAAACCCTCACATGAATGTGGGCCCTTTTATCAAGCTACATAACTATGAATGGGAAGGATGATTAGAGATTATAATGTTAGAAGATGTAATCCAAACCATTCTTTAAGGATAAAGTGAGTAATATTATAAGGGACATAAGATGTTTGTAAATTACAAGAATGACATTGGAACACTCAACTAGTTATAAGAAAGGAGATGGACAAGAAGTGCATGATGAAGTATGTAGCCTATATATTTTAATTACATGTGTCTTGAGCTAAATTAAATGATATAAATTAAAGTCAGATTATGAAGGTGATCAATTAGTGAGAAACTTTATATATAAAGTAAATTTAAAATGATTTGTTCTTAGAGTATTAGTGAACATGAAATGAAAGAACTTAAAAGTAATGAATATGAAATGAAATGAAAATGATGAAAATTAGTATATGGGTCTAATAATCTAACACTAACCCCAAAATGATGAGACATGTGATGGTGAAATGAGGGATTAATGAATGCATATGAGTATAGTTTAATTAAATTACAAGATGTAGTCTAAGGATGTGATTTGATTCATAAGAATTCATGTTGGATTGTAAATTTTTGTAGACACTTGTATTATAAAAATGACCTAATATGTTGGATTTGAAATGAGATTACACATGTGAGGGAGAATAAACATAACTAAAAAATAGTAAATAGTAAATGAGGAGTATTAAGTATGCTATGGATGTTTATGGTTGAGATTTATTCATATCTATATAATGGAATGGAAATATATATGTTGCACGTTGAACTTGTCCTGAGTATGATGAATGACAAAACATGTCTATATGCTTATAATGTTGCTAATTCTAATGTCTTTGTGAATATGGAATGAGAACTATGATACATAACGAACATATAAGAAATATGTTGAAAAGGAATTAACTTGTTGTGGTTACTTTTGAAAAACCCAGATAAGGTTAAATACTTGATGATGAGATGATGTCTTGGGTTGAAGGCCCACCGATGATTATTCATATGAGAGGGTGTGGAAATGGAAGGAATCATATGTGCTGCAAATTTTAGATTGTTGTGCTTCTTGTTTTAGTCATTTTCTCTGTTGATAAGTATAATTTTCTATATGTCATGCTAGTTGCTAAAAATAAACACATATGATAAAAGATGATTGAATATTCTTTAAGATGAGTAAAAGGGGATTAATAACAAGTGAAATGATGGCACATATATTTAGATTCCCTGAACACTATGATTTTCACCTAAGATCCACATCGAGGAAACAAAAGGAATCTCCTTGTAGTAATTAGAGAATTATGAGAAGGATTTCCAGAGTGTGTATCGAGACCTTAAAGGTTAGATCACCAAGATTTAGGAGTGACTAATCTGGAGTGACTCTAGCCCTAAATCCTTACTTTGAAAGTATGTGTCCATGAGGAATAGATTGAGATTAAATAAAAATTGTAAAACATGTTTATTATGATGATATGTGATATTATGTTTTACTGGTTCCTATTTCTTGTACCCGAGATGATGATGTGAGCCTCTTTAAGAAGCCTTGAGGTGTACTAGGTTCTATCTTTGATATCTTTGGGTGGTCAGATAAACCCTATGACAGTGAAGGTGAGTCCTAGACATGAGAATCAGACGTGGTGACTTGTACTTGGTGAGATACAAGCCAAGTAGCTTCAGAGAAAATGAATGAAAGATGACAAGCCATTGTAGATTATGATTTGAATGTTTGTTACTCTTTGTACTACTATCTGATAATTTACAATTTTTAATTATGTTTCCTTTTGTAGAAAATAATCATTCTATTATAGAGATTATTTATTTCATATTTTATGTGTTTGGTTTACAGATCTGATCTTAAATGTTGACAAACAATTGTTGTTGGGATTTATATCCACTCTGAATATGACTTGTATTTCTTGCTATTTGATTGTAATATTTGGGAGACTTCTCTTATGTGTAATTTTTCTTCAAGACTACATGATGTATTCCTAGTCTGATTGTTGGGGTGTTATAAAGATAATGTTATTATTATATATTGATTCTAGATGTTAGATTTGACTTGTAACATGTATTAAAAGATTCTCATTCTAAATTAAGTAACATCTATTGATATGTTCATAGACATGCTCTAAAAGATGTTTTAATGTTGGATTTGGTCTAAGTCATTACCTTATCTATTTGATTAGATTATTATTGTAAATTGGATATGACTAGATGCTAGATCTATTTTCCAGACTTTTCAGTATTTGCAAGTTCTTTTAAGTTCATTATACTTAACCTGATGTTGATGCATTCAACTTCAGTGGGAGTTATCCGCTCATTGGGCTCTATATGAATCTTCTGAGGTTGTTTCAAAATTTTTTAGGTATAATAATATCTAGCAGAGTGGTCATGACAAAGAAGATGTAAATAGAATCATCTTGATATATTAGAATGTGCATGCAATCTCTCTTTATTAGGATGGGCTATAGATTGGGTTTGTTTTTCATACTAATGTAAGTGATATTAATGGAATCACATCTAAGCAATAAGTCTTGATTCTGGTTTAATGGAGTTGAATGTGGTTTATGGTGATTAAATATGTTGTCATTGAGATGACATTGTTACAAGGTTTTATGAGAAAGAAAAAGGAATCAATTATATGTGTTTTCATATATTATGTTAATTGTTTTTGCTAATTATTAATGTTTTGCTTCATAATCTAGATTTAGGTCTTGGGTTTCCCTCTTATGGTTCGCATTAATGCTGATAAGAAAGGAGGTCCTGACAATGTGGTATCAGAGCCTAGGTTAGATGAGTCTATAGGGATAATAGGATATAAGGATAAATGAATTAATGGATGTTGAACAAAGCCTGAATGATATGAATACAGACTGAACTTGGTATCCAAATACTCTAGTCAAGCATTTGGGTACTGAGATATGCTAGTATGAAACTACCGAATGTGCTTCTTTTGGATGCCCATATTAAGCATTCATATGAAGATAGATTAGGAATATAAGAATATGTATGATTGTAATAAAAGATAAAATGGTGAAAGAGAAAAGACTATATAATTCAATATGATGCCTAAGACTAGAATGAAATTTCATATGAGAAAGATTAAAGTGTAATGAATTATGAATATTGTACGTAATAAATATGAACATGAGTATGAATCTGAAACTATAAGAAAAAGTTGATGACTAAGGATGAAGCCCACTAAATGATCTTATTTATGAAGAAAATTGATGAATGCGGATAATAATGCAGAATGAATTGTAATCTTGATCTATGAGATAAATTATCAAATTTTAAAAGAATATGAAAGGTGATGTTAATCACATCTTTATAAGTGATGTATTACTAAGATTTGTGAACTAAGTGTTTGTAATACTCAAAGAGAGATATGATGATGGCAAGGGATGAAATATACATCTAATGCCAAATACATGAACTCATAAGAAAGAAAGATAAAATGGAAATCATTCTAACTTGATGCTGAGAGAGGTAAATGATTAGATGATATGATATTCTTCCAGATCTTTTCATGGATTTTGGGACAAAATCCTAAAAGGCGGGTAGAATTTTTAATGACCTATTTTCATATTAACCTTCTAATTAGGGTTTACTTAGATGATTGTATGTTTAACTAGACTGATCATTGTTTAATCTTGATTAATGATGGTAGTCTAATTATGATTTTTTAAACTTAATGAGAAATTGTAAATAAGATTTTCTTTCAAGTAATTTGGATTTGATAATTATAAACCCTAGTCGCTAAAATTGAGGTTTTGGTAGCATATGAATACATAACTTGATAAATACAATGGTACGTAAATGATTTTCAATATTTTATATATAAATCTTATTTTATTTGAAATTTGGATATAAGTTGAGTAAATCAATTATTAGTGTTCTTGTAAAACATCAAAATTTTGGAAGAATTTTCTGACATGTTTGTCGACCGAGTTTCCCCAGGACAAACTCAGTCGACCATGCATTCCAGCTGAAATAGAACAGTCTGGCATTTCATTTTTTCTCTTTTCATTGCTACATCCAATTGATTTGAATTTTTAACTATTGATGAGAAACTCCATTATAGGAAACTTGTAAATTTTCATAATTTTTAGATAATTTTGGAATTATATAGTGGGTGTTCAGTGAGTTACTTATTAGTAACAACTCGGCCGACCATGTTGTAGACTGCAGTATAATAGTGTAGTATTTGATTTTTATTAATTTATTGGTTACTCTTAAAGATTTGAACTTTTTTATGGAGCTCTATAATTATCTCTCACACAATATAATAAATTTTCATAATTTTCATAGGAGTTTTGGCCTATGAAGTAAATGATCTTTAGTAACATTTGTATGATGGAAAATTCTACTAAAATTAAAGAAAGTGTAAAGTTGGGTCAATTTGCAATTGACCCAAGCACCTAAATTGATCTATATGAGCAACACATAACCTAAGGAGGTCTCATATTTTGTGAATCATTCAAGAGGAACAAAATTCTAGAGAGAGAGGGAGAGTTAAGGTTTGAGAGGAGAAAGTGGTGGATTTATGATCTAGGGTTTCACCATCTGAGAAATGATGAAATCAAGGTTTTTGAATTGAAAGGTAGTAGAAATGGATTCAATAGCTAAGACCTTGGTTGATTTCTGAAACTTTAGAGTTTGACCTATTTTTTAAGGTACTTTTCACCTAGGGGATTGTTTCTCTCCCAATTAAGCTTTGTAATCAAGTTGAAAGCTTAATTACATCCGGCTAAAATAATCAAGATCATTGCTAGTACTTGTATGTAATTGTATAATCAATTGGGATGATTTGGTGAAATAAAGGATACTGATTTAGATCCTTTCTCATTAATTTGTATTCAAAGAGTTCTTGATCTATTGATTCAATATATATCAGATGTTTTATGGATGGAGAAGTACATCTATTTATACCAATTTTGCTTAAAATTAAGTCAATAGGAGATATGTTTTCATGGACATGAATGTAATTATATTTGAACTCAATCATGAATTGCTCAAATGAAATTTTTAATCCTTACATGCATTGAACATATCATGTAAATGAGGATCAATATATGAGGGTTTGATATGGAGAAAATCCATGTCTATGGTTAATATTTATGGATGTACTCAAATGAGTCAATAAATCAATGTATGTTTGTAAATGATTGGTTGATTGTGTGGTATGGAATCTAGAGTTTCCATGTTTCTTGAAGAGACTCAATGAACCTCTGCACACCTACATGAGAATAATGAATACTATGATTCTTATGATGTATTGAGCTGAGATGACTTCTTGAAAACCCTAGAAGTTTAGTATAAAGGTGAGAATGAGTGAAACTGATGAATTAATCAAACTTGTTGCAAGCAACCTTGACAAGAAGATAAAGCTTGAAGCCTCGATAGCAATCTTGAAATATGTGATTAATATTTGTGCTTGATGGGGATCTCAGCCCATGTAGTGGAGGTTGATGCACTCTACATCGCACACATTTTAGCTAGCATGCATAAGGGACCATGGAAACTCTTAAGACTTACCGATGAAATCATTATACCCATGCATTGTAGATATGCTATGTGCAAGATAACAATAACAAGTTACATTCTCTCTCACAACTCATGTGAGAGTACATAACACCCTCATCATTGACAATGATAGTAACTTTGCCTCACTCTATAAGTGAACAAAGCAGACATTATACTCAGTCCTAATATCAGTCCACACACAACATAGCTTAGATTTTGTATGGCTAGTATAATGAGTGTGACATTTTTGATGCTATGTGTATAGTTTGCCCATAATGTGGTGATATGAATAGAAAAAAAATAAACTAAGTCTTTTCTACTTTTTGAAAATTATAACTCACATGGAACTCAAATTTTATTATGTTAGTGTATAAACCTTGATGAATTATTATGGTAAAAACAAATTTTCTTCCACATCAATAAAAATCAGAAAAGATGTTATTATAACAATTAATGCCTCTATGTGTATAGTTTGCTAGAGTGTAATGAGATGTACATAGATCACGTTCTCAACAAGAAACAAAATAAATTGAGGTTTTCTACATCTAGGTGTGAGCAAAGTTTGGTTAATAACTGATTAACTGAACGGTTAAAACTTAATAGTTAATTTTATTTGAGTTTAGTTAATTTGGTTAATTTATTTGATTAATTGGTTAAATAGTTGATTTGTCAGTTAAAAGTATTTTCTATTTGTTTAACCAAATTAACTAAATAGCTACAATTATTTAAAAAATATCACACACACAAACATATATATATGAGTGTGTGTGTGAGAGTGTGTGTGTGTGTATCTATATATATTGTACTTTCATTTTGAAATACCTCTACATTTATATGGTAATCAAATTTTGATGAACAATATAACACTATATTTATATACAATACTACCATAATATAACAATACTTCAAAATTTTACAAATATTTTCATACTATATTTTTTCAAAGTGTGTTATTTGGTTAACCAAATTAGTCAATCGAATTAATGATTAACTGATTAATCAGAATTGAATTAACATACACTAATTCCGGCTAGGTTATTAGTTAAAATCTCAAACTACTAATTAGTTGTTTAACTAAACCAAATTAACCATAATCGAACAAATTAACCGAAACCCCTATTTGCATCTAGAAAATCATAATCTCTTGGCATTCTAATTTTATTCTATTATCGTAGAATCATTTATGAATTTTCATGGTGAATGTGACAACCCCAATTCATGTATACTTTCCAAATTGACATTCCCTAGATATGTGTGCACTCATATCTATAAGATGTCAAGAAGGAAAATATAAGGACTTGTGATTGTCATCTAGTATATAAGGAAGATGGGCATAATTCACAAACATCACATAAATAGCCACACAAACCATCATACATAAAGATAAAAAGTCATAATACATTATTCACAGGAAGAAGAAATAAGTTCTTAAGGAAAAGAGAGTACAGAGGACATTGACATCCTACACATCATATAATGAAAAGAAATAACTATCTAAACAAAAATAAGATGAGAGGCAGTGATCTAGCTAATTATCCTCCCTTAATGTTATTTAATATCTTCCAGTACTTTGAATGCTCTATTTGTTCCTTGCACCTAGAAAATATGAGAAACAAACAAAACCACGAAGTTGTGAACATGGCTAAAATTATTCATATAGTAACTTGCATAATGAAAACTTGAGAAAGAAATAAAAACATTATTTTAGGGAGGAAAATTAGGTAAACATTTCTTTTAGACATATCTTTACATGTAGTTGTACTACTAAGTGTGTCAACACCTTATATTCACATACATGTTGGGCCCTTCCCCGACCCTAGGGCTATGGGGATCCCTGCCCCTTGGGCTATGAGGTTTGTGCTTGGCATTACTATTTTAGAAGAGAGAGAGAATACTATATCACTTTAGTAGCTACAACTAATCTTAATATTTTATGTTCTATTATGTTTTGGTGAAACATATAGCACTAATATTCATCCAAGAATCTAATATGCAAATACAATCATCCATGGTATATCCTATCATTATCCATCCATGAAAACTAGTCTTATACATAATAGAACCCAGATACCTATTATGATCAGATCTAAATTTTCAATCATCCTAGAAAAAAGAGTAGATCACCCTGAAAGAGAAATAAGATCTAAAGTCATTAGGGGTTCTCATCATCCCATATTTGGGTTTGATCTCTAGTTGGGGTTATCTTCATATTCATATGATTACATCAGTTATTATCTTTGATTTTTATCTTGTATTGGAGTCACACGACTAGAGTTCAAAATTAGGGTTTCATCTAATTAATGATGCCCATTTTATATGAGCAAGGAACATTCATTTTTAGGGTTTGTATAGAGATTTAGACCATTAATGGTTACCCTTTTGGATTCACATGACCAAGGGGTTCAGGGTTAGATCTAGGGTTTTTGGTTCAACCACGAACATAAGGGGTCATGACATAGTTACGGTTTGGCAAGTAAAAGCATGAAGGTACATATATGTAGAGAGAGAATCTAAAATTAGGGTTTCCTATGATCTTGAGTTAACTATCCCTACTTAATTAGGGTTTTGAGATAAGTGAGGATCAGGGTCTCTATTAGAGTTTGATTATCATACTAGGCCAGGTTGTAATAAATAATGTCCCAAATTGTACATTACTTGACATATATGTAATCATTATTCTATAGGCTAATATTTTTGGAAGAGAGTTATGAATAAGGTTATGGAAATGTTTCCATTCAATTCCTATTATTTTTCTGATAATTTTTATATATATAATATTTCTATGTTGTTGATATGCCTAGCATTTCGTAGGATTTTTCTAAGGTAAAAGACGTTTAAAATAAAAAAGAAAGAAAATGCATTATGTGGTAGCTCACAATTGGCCCTCGCAAGTGTGTTTTTCCTTGTCTAATTCACACCATCTTGTAGTTTCCCTTACTAACATGGTGTCCTCTGATATATCCATGGGGATCCTAGTGGGGGAGGACCTCTTTTCCTTATCTTACTGACTCACGATGAGTTGGCATCCTCAGATTAGTCTGCCTCGAGCTACACTGTCGCCGCCTCAACCTTCTCCTACACTCATAGGCTTCTTGACTGTGACGGAATGACTCATTGGTGTGAGGAGGAGTTTGGAGGAGTAGGCCTTGAGAATGAAGATGAGGGTGTCGTCTGGCTCTGTCGAGCATTGAGGAGTCGTGTGGTGGGGTTTATTGAGAGATAGGACAACTGGGGCAAAACACCCAAGATGGGCAATGCGGCGGCACTACAGGTCAAGTAAAAGACCATGAAGAATGATTGGGGGTTGTAAGATCATGATCAGGCTAGGGAGTATGGGGTTAAGGTAAAGGGGGTGGAGGCAACCCTTTGGAGGTCTTAAATAGAGATAAGGTTAGGTTTAGGGCTAGGTTAAGGCTTTGGGAGTTATCCTAGGCCACCAGAGTGAGAGGGTGAAGTGCTCGAGTGGTTAGGACTGTGTAGCAGCACATGAAACCTGGTCAAAGTTGGGTTGGTTGGATGTGGTTTCTAGAGATGAGGCTATCTAGATGGAAGAAGCTTCGAGATCGAGTGTGAGGTGGCGGCTCGGACTTGGTTGAGTTTGTTCTCTCCTCCCTGCCCTTTGTGGGAGGTTGAAGATGAATCCAGGAGCGTCCGATCAGTAATGGACGCATGGGATCAACTTGTCCTATATCAAAGTCTCGCGCCTAAGCTTCAATGGGTAGTGTGACATTGGATGTCACTCACTTGATCGATTTAAGCCTGAAACTTAGGTCATAGTGTTAGACGATTGAAATAATGTACAAAAACTTCATATGCTCATAACTCCTTATTGGTTCATGCAATTAGAATGACATTTTAAGTAAATCTTCATGATGATGTTATCTAACCATGATATAAAAGTGGGTTCCAAAATTCAAAGATTGACTACATAATTTGGCTAGGTATCATAATACCTATAATTCACTTTTATATGAAACTCGGGTTTGCATTTTTAAGAAGTTGATAATTTCTTTTAGTCAAGTTAGTGAGGGGGAATGGTTGAGGGTATTGTTTGAAATACGAAAATTGTAAGAGAGAGACAAATAATGGTAAAAACTCACTTTGTCACATTCTCCCCTCCTTTTTATAATTGTGTTTTCAAAATTCAAGCAGCTTGAAATAGATGTGGGTACTTTTGCTCGATGTTGGACTTGAGCTCCCAGGTGGCATCGATCTGATCATGGTGGCTCTAGAGAACTTTCAACATACCTATGCATTGATTACTATAAAGCTCGTTCGTCTTGGAATCAATAATTCTGACTAGGGACGCAACATAAGACAGATCATCTTTCAACTCTAGAGGCTCATGATTCAGAATGTGATTGGGGTCTTTGACATAAGGCTTTAAACTAGATACATGAAAGACATTGTGCATGGAACTATATTGATGTGACAAAGGAAGACGATAAGAACATTCACCAACCCTTTCTAAGATCTCAAAGGGTCCAACATAGCAAGGACTGAGATTTCCCTTTTTCTTGGCTAAAGCTCAGATATGTCTAATCTTCCGAATTACATGGTCACTTTCTTTAAATTGATGTTCCTATCGGTGAGCATATGCATAAGATTTCTACCTGTCCCATGCCTGCTTAATCCTTAGCCTAATCAGTGCAACTTTGTCTGTATACAACTGCATCTCCTCATATTTCATCAAGGTGTGTTCCCCGACATCATCCCACTGTAGCAGAGATCTACAAATTGGCCATAGAGAGATTCATACGGAGGCATCCGAATACTCTCCTGATAGCTATTATTATATGCAAACTCAGCTTGAGGCAGATAATGGTCCCACGAGCCTTCCCTGTCGAGAACACAAGCTTATAGAAGATCCTCCAAAATTTGTATTATGCATTCTGACCATCCCCATCTACGGATGGTATGCTATGTTGAAGTTCAACTTGGTGCCCAATTCCTCTTGAACCTACTTCCATAGCTTTGAAGTGAAATTTGGGTCCCTATCTGAGACAATGGATTCTAGAACCCCAGGTAGACATACGATTTCCCGTACATAGAGATAGGATAGCTCAGCTACTTTGGTATTAGTCTTCATAGGGAGAAAGTGAGATGACTTCATGAGATGATCCACTATAACCCATGCAACATCATATCCATTTTTGGTCCTAGGTGGCCCCACCATAAAATCCATGGTGATGTGTTCCCATTTCAATTCAGAGATTTCAAGGGGTTGTAGTAGACCACCTGGAATCTGGTGCTTTGTCTTGATTCTCTAGCATGTCAGGTATCTAGACACAAATTCAGCAATATCATGCTTCATGCCCCTCCACCAGAACTAACGTTGTAGGTCTTTGTAGATCTTAGTTGTTCCAGGATGAACTGTGTACTTTGACCCATGTGCCTCATTGAGAATATTTACCTTCATAGATGACTGCTCAGGAACCCACATATGATTCTTGTATCAAAGATCACCATCAAGACCCACAGATAGATGTGTTTGAGTCTTTGACATGAGAGCGGAGAGCTCTTCAAGATCATGTCTAGCTTTCTGTTCCTCAAGAAGTTCACATTGAAGACCGGACATGATAGAGATGTTATTGACCTGGAGATGATCAAATAGAAACTAGGGCTTCTAGCCCAGATCTTCCATGTTCCTCCACTCGGGAATAGATAAAGATGCACACACCACCCTTTTTCTGCTAAGAGCATCAGTGACTACATTTATCTTTGACCGGATGGTAGCCAATAGTGAAATCGTAGTCTTTCAGATACACAATCCATCGACGTTGATGAAAAATCAAATCTTTCTAAGTCAAGATGTACTTTTAGCTTTTATGGTCGGTGAAGATATCAAACATCTCCCCGTACAGGTAGTGCCTCCATATTTTGAGAGCATGAATAATTGCAGCAAATTCCAAATCATGTGTAGGATAATTAAGTTCATTGGGTTTTAGCAATCTAGATGCAAAGTCCACCACCTTTCTGTGCTTTTATAGGACACATCCTAACCTAATTCTTGAAGCATCAGTGAAGATCACAAATCCTTCATTACTAGAAGGTAGAACTAGAATAGGGGTTGATGTCAACTTCTACTTTAACTCTTGGAAACTAGACTCACAAGAAGCTAACTAGATGAAATTCAACCTTTAGAGTAAGCTTAGTTAGATAAAGTGCAACTTTGTAGAAATTGGGAATGAAGCAACGACGATATCCGGCTAGGCCCAAGAAGCTCTGAGTTTTAGAAAGGTTTCAAGGAGGTTTCCAATGAAGAACAATAGATACTTTGGCGGGATCAACACATACATTACCCCCAAAAATGACATGGCCAAGAAACATGACTTTATCAATTCATAATTAACATTTAGAGATCTTTCCATAGAAAATATGAGCTCGAAGGACCTCAAGAACTGCCTTCAAGTGCTCATGGTGCTTCTCCATGTAGTTAGAATAAATCAAGATATCATCAATGAAGATGACCACAAAGTCATCAAGATAAGGTTGGAAGACTTTGTTCATCAAATTCATAAATACGCCAGGTGCGTTGGTCAACCGAAATCAAATCACTAGAAATGCGTAATGCCCATAACGAGTTTTGAAAGCAGTTTTCGAAATATTAGAATCTTTGACTTCAAGTTGATGGTATCCAGAATGAAGATCAATTTTTGAGAAAACTTTGGCAATGTGAAGTTTATAAAAGAGGTCATCAATGTGAGGAAGAGGATATTTATTTTTAATAGTGGCTTGGTTTGACATGCGGTAGTCAATACACATATGCATAGAACCATCTTTCTTTTTGACAAAAAGAACAGGCACACAACAAGGGGAAACACTAGGTCAGATAAAACCTTTATCAAGAAGTTTGTGTAGCTATTTCTTCAACTCCATAAGCTCAACAGGAGCCATCCTATATGGTGCCCTAGAAATTAGAGTGGTTCCAAGAAGAAGGTCTATGGAGAACTCAATGTATCTATTTGGAGGCAGCCCAAAAAGCTCCTCTGGAAATATGTCAAGAAAGTCACATACCTCCTCCAGTCTTTCTATGGGCCCACTACTAGGATTGGTCTCAGAGACTAATACGAGGAAGACTTTACATCCTTTAGAAATGAGCATTTTATCTTTAAGAGAGGAAATTACAATATTATTGTAGAATCTGCTTCCCCTAGGGATCACCACGGGACAAGAATGAGGTTAGAGAGGTCTACCATCTTGTTTCTACAGTCAATCTAGGCATGATACATGTATAGACAATCCATACCAAGTATAATATCGAAGTTTTTCCATAGTTAAGAGGATGAATTCAAAAGGCATTTCATGATTTTCCAATTTTATAGGAAGGACATAAGTTTTTTGTAATATAGTGGGTATTTTGCTGCTAGGAGTTGGCACATCAAGAATATATCCCAAATCCCTTATATGCAGTTGTAATGTAGATGACAAATTTTAAGAAATGAATGTGCTTGTTGATCCAGAATCAAATAAAGCTTTAATAGGATGATAATTTTTTTTGAAGGCAATAGGATGATCATTTAAGAATACAATTACTACACAAGATAATTATGTCATAAATGTTTGAAGGCATTGAACATGATATTAGATAAATAATAGTAATTAAGGTTACCTTCAACCAGTTGATTCAGATTTGTCTTAGCCTCTTCTATAGTCACTCCAAATACTCTTGCATTATGGTGTCCTTGAGGAGGTGGGTCACCTACTGAAGGGTTGACAAGGATAGATGAAGTAGGGCACTTGTCAATGAAATGGCCCTCCTTCTTACAGTTATAGCACATAGGCTTGGCACAACAACAAGGTCCTTCATGTCCTCGTCTACAAGACTTACATTTGTTGTGGTAGGTCTTCAACTGATTCTAGTTGTTTCTCGGTCCTCCCTTTCCTGAACCTCCTCCTTTTCCTGATCCCTTGTTATGGTCAGGGTGGAACTTCCTAGACGTATCATCCTCAGTGGCGGTTAACCCTAGGTATCACATGCTTGAAGGCTTCTATAAACCTTGTTCCCTTTCCTATTTGAGGGCCATATCTAGGGCTTCATCTATGCTCCTGGGATGGGAGGCAATGACTAGGGTTTTCAGGTGAGCAGCTAGGCAGTCAACATAGTGCTCCATAAGGCGTCTTCAGTCTTAATAGGTGCATAACGCTCCAGAAGCCTAAACTTCCAGGTGTAGTCAGCCATCAAGAGACTACCCTCCTTAAGCTCAATGTACATCCTCTCCTTCCTCTTCCTCTCATCTATAGGCATAAAATAGTCAGTGAAGAGGGTTTTGAAGTCTTCTCATTCCATTTTGTCCACTTCTTCTCCCCTATTCCTGCCATAGTTTTCCCACTAGATTTTAGCCCCTCCCTTAAGCAGGTGTGTGGCAAATCTGATATTCTTTTCATTGGGTACTTCTAGGGTATGGAAGGTGCTTTCCACAGATAGGGTCCAGACTTCTATCTTATCCATCACTCAAACTGGTCTTCTCCCAAAAGGTGTCAGGGTTAAGTTTGATGAAGTCTAATACAATTACTTCTTCCTGGATGAACTGGGTTTAGGGGTTCCTTTTAGGGCAATTGTCTCCATGAAGTCTAGGAGGAATTTCTTTTGTTCTTCCCATCTATTCCTGGATATTTTATCAGAATCAAGTTCTTTAGGAGATTCAGGTTCTTTCCTCTTCTTAGAGGATGATTCTTCAGAAGCCTTAGAGTTACATGTCTGTGGAGGCATCCTGAAATTAGTTGAAATACATTAGATATATCATATTTTTTTCATATTGCATTTCATTATTCTTCTTTATTAGTTATTAATGATCTTAATGTTATAATTTGTGGAGGATACCCTAATAGTCCTTATAATTCGGTCCTTAGGACTTCTAAATAGAGTGAACTTTTCCTAACCTTATATCATAGAGATGAGAGGGAAATATTTATAATATAAAGATGAGGGGGGATTTTTCTATAGAAGGGGCGAGAGGGAACATCTATAGATGAGAAGGGTCCTTATTTAAGGCATGCTCAAGAACTAAGGGACACTTAGGGTATCGGCCAGGTAGATTTATACTGCCATATAGGTGGCCTCATGATTGCCAAGCTAAGTGTCTCGGAGACTTTAGCCTGACCCATGGTAGATGCTATCCTAGTCACCTACACCCTTCATATCCCTAACTCAAGGACCACCCTAGACTCACAATAGGGTGAATGAGGTTTTATGTGACCATGATGTGTGAACATTGGATCTAATACCAACTGTGACGACCCAATTCCAGTATACTTCCCAAATTGACATTCCCGTGATATGCGTGCAGTCAGATATATAAGATGTCAAGAAGGAAAATATAAGGACTTGTGATTGTCATCTAGTATATAAGGAAGTCAGATCATAGTTCACGAACATCACATAAACAACCACACAGACCATCATCCATAAAGATAAAAAGTCATAATACATAATTCATAGGAAGAAGAAATAAGTTCTTAAGGAAAAGAGAGTACATAGGACATAGACATGTTAAACATCATCTAATGAAAAGAAATAATTATCAAAATAGAAATAAGATGAGAGGAAGTCATCTATCTAATCATTCTCCCTTGATGTTATTTAATATCTTTTAGTACTTTGAATGCTCTATTTATTCCTTGCACCTAGAATATATGAGAAACAAACAAATCAACAAAGTTGTGTACGTGGGTAATTAATATTGTAACTTGCATGATGAAAACTTGAGAAAGAAAGAAAAACATTATTTTAGGGCAGAAAATCAGGTAAACATTTCTTTTAGACTTATCTTTAGATGCAATTGTACTACTAAGTGTGTCAGCACCTTACATTCACATACATGTTGGGCCCTTCCGCGCCCCTTGGGCTATGAGGTATGTGCTCGACATTAGTATTTTAGAAGAGACAGAGAGAATACTATATCACTTCAGTAGCTACAACTCATCTTAATTTTTTATGTTCTATTATGTTTTGGTGAAACATGTAACACCAATATTCATCCAAGAATCTTATATGCAAATACAATCATCCAGGGTATATCCTATCATTATCCATCCATAAAAACTAGTCTTATACTTAATAAAACCCACGTAGCTATTATGATTAGATATAAATTTTCAACCAACCTAGAATAAAAAGTAGATCACCTTAAAAGAAAATAAGATCTAAAGTCATTATGGGTTCTCATCATCCCATATTAGGGTTTGATATCTAGTTGGGGTTATCTTCATATTCCTATGATTATATCAGGAACTATCTTTGATTTTATCTTGTATTCAAGTAACAAGACTAAAATTCAAAATTACGGTTTCAATTAATTAATGATGCCCATTTTATATGAGTGAGGAACATTCATTTTTAGGCTTTGTATAGAGATTTAGACCATTATTAGTTCCTCTTTTGGATTCACATGACCAAGGGGTTTAGGGTTAGATCTAGGGTTTTTGGGTCGACCATGAACATAAGGGGTCATGACATAGTTAGGGTTTGACAAGTAAAAGCATGAAGGTACATATATGTAGAGAGAGAAATTGAAATTAGGGTTTCCTATGATCTTGAGTTAACTATCCCTACTTGATTAGGGTTTTGAGATAAGTGAGGATCAGGGTCCCTATTAGAGTTTGATTATCAGAATAGGTCAGGTTGTAACAAATTAAGTCCCTTATTGTACATTACATGACATATATGTAATCATTCGGCTATAAGCTAATATCTTTTGAAGGGAGTTACAAATCAGGTTGTGGAAATGGTTCCATTCAATTCCTTGTATTTTTATGGTAATTTTGATATATAATATTGCTATTTTCTTATGTTCCTAGCATTTTCTAGAATTTTTCTAAGGTAAAAAGATTTTAAATAAAAAAGAAAGAAAAGGCTTTATGTAGCAGCTCATGATTGACCCTCACTGGTGTGTTTTTCCTTCTCTGATCCACACCAACTCATAGCTTCCCTTGCCAATGTGGAGTCCTGTGATACATCCACAGGGATTTGAGTGGCGAGGACCTCTTTTCCTTGTCTTGCTTACTCATGATGAGTTGGCATTCTCAGATTGGTCTACCCCGCACTACGCTGTCGCCACATCAGCCTTCTCCTACACTCACAGGATTCTGGACTGTGACACAAGGACTAGTCAGTGTGAGGAGGATTTTGGAGGAGCAGGCCCCGAGCACGAAGATGAGGGTGTCGTCCAGGACGGTCGAGGGCTTAAGAGTCGCCTGGTGGGGTTTATTGAGAGAGAGGAGAAGTGGAGGCAAAACACCCAAGATGGGAAGTGTGGCAGCACCGCAGGTCAAGTAGAAGACTACAAAGAATGATTTGGGGGCATAAGATCATGAGAATTCTTGGGAGTATTGCTTTAATGTAGGGGGGTGGCAACCTTTTGGATGTCTTAAATAGGGTTGAGGTTAGGTTTAGGGTTGGTCGAGGCATTGGGGGTTATCCCCGACCGTCAGAGTTAGAGGGTCAGGCATTCGAGTGGTTAGGACGGTGCAACGACGCATGAACTCCGGTCAAAATTGGGTTGGTTGGGTGCGGTTTCGTGAGATGAGGCTATCCAAATGGAGAAAGCTTTGAGATCAAGTGTGAGGTGGTGGCTCAGACTTGGCTGAGTTTTTTTTCACCTCCCCGCCCTTTGCTGGAGGTTAAAGATGAAGCCAGGAGTGTCAGATCAGGGATAGATGCATGGGATCAACTTATCTTTTATCAAAGGCCCACAACCAAGTTTTAATGGTCCACATGACATTGGATGTAACACATTTGATTGATTTAAGCTGAAAAGTTAGGTCATAGAGTTAGATGATTGAAATAATGTACAAAACTTTCAAATGTTCATTACTTGTAATTGTTTCATCCAATTAGAATGAAATTTTAAACAAAGCTTAATGATGATATTATCTAACCAAGGTATAAAATTGGGTTCCAAAATTTGAAGATTGACTACATAATTTGGCTAGGTATCATAATATATATAATTCACCTTTATATGAAACTAGGGTTTGCATTTTTATGAAGTTGATAATTTCTTTTAGTCAAATTAGTGAAGGGAGGATGGTTGAGGGTACTGTTGGAAACAACAAAATTTTAAAAGAGAGACAAATAATGGTAAAAACTCACTTTGTCACAATAAACACAAATAATATTATGCATCAACAACTAACTCAGAAATGAAATTATTATAAGAATTAATGTCATATAGTTTTTTGGAGTGCAATGAGATGTATACAAATCACCTGGTTAGAAAAATCAAGGTTCTTTACTTCTAGAAAAACATAACTCACATGGCACTCTAATTTTGTATGCGGTTAACTATATAAGCCATTATGAACTTATTATGGTAAACTCAAAACTTTTTCCACATCAATAAAAAATTGATCAATAGAATATTTTACCAACTAATTCCTATCTCTGTTGCCTAGGAGATTTGAACTATTGTGGGGAAACCCCATGTACTTAGCAGGCAAACACCTTAACCACTCAGATGAAGTGACAACTTACTGTTAGACTGTAATTTATAGTAATAACAAAAATTAGAAAATAGTTAAAAGAAAGGAGAAAACATGCATTGGGATAGAAGAAATGTGGAAAAGGAAGACACGATGTTTGTGGAACAAAATTGGAATTGATTGACATTTACAACTAAGACCCAAGACTAATTAGCACCAAAATGAAGTACAAAATTCAGTTGTTATTCAACACCGTACTTTTGAGGGTTGATCTGATTGTTATTCATGTACTAGTACCGGCGTCGTTTGGGTTCCAGTGATACTGTGATAGGACACATGGAGGAAGTAGAGAAACAACACAATGACGGTAAGGGAAGGGAGTTAAGGGACTAGATGCAGCTTTCTCTATCTAGAATAATGTCCAATTTTATTGCAATGATTACATGATATCATAGACTTGGAATTAGAGGAACCTTCATTGAAAATTAAAGGTCTTTTGTCTTTGTTGTTACTTTTGCTACTATCAAGTCCAATATCATTTCTACCCATTTTTTCAGTAGTATGACCTAGGATTTAATTAAAATTCATTTTATCATCTAAGAATCTTTGCATAGAGGACCTAAAACTAAGATTATCATACATAAGAGAAGTAATAGTCTCCAAGTCTAATTGACTAAACCCGTGTTTTGATGACGACTAACTATTCCACTTATTTGTGTCTAATGCTTCTACTTGAGTGATTTCAGATTAGGTATAGACACACTCCAAATGTCCTAATTTGTGCATCCTAACTTAGAGAAAGAAAAGTCAAATCAATGCAAGTGCACTTTTGTAAAATATGACTCAAATCTATTAGAATCATATTTTAAATTACTTCTAATGATTGTATGACTTGTAATTAAGATTAGAGAAAACCAGGAGCACATAAATTGAATATTTAAGTACTTTTATGGCACTTTCAAAAATTCATGATACAAACCTTTTTTGACAGAGTTTCATTTAGGATAAACTCAACCATCACCCTTGATGGATCTTGGGAATTGCCAAGTTAGGCTGAGTTTTCCCAAGACAAACTCGATCGAAACCTCTTCATAGGAAAACCAAATTTAAGCTATCAATTGAATTTTATCTAGGATAAACTCAATTGACAACTCAAATTTGAATTGTCACATAGTGCTATCAGTTGAGTTTTACAAAAGTAAACTCAAACAACCATACTATACAAAATGTGTAGAAAAAGTGTTTCTAGCTTTTGGAGTGTTGCAAAACTCAAAAATGGATTCGTTGCAACACCCCAAATGATTAGAATTCATCCTTAAGTTCTTCTACTGACTAGTAGGCCTCCTCAAATATAAATAGGACCCCTTGGGCTTCAAACAATGATTAGTCAAGCACGACTAAGGTCCCTATATTATAGTTGAGTGCCTCCAAGAGACTCCTTCCACTCTTAAGCTAAATCACTTGCTACATCTATTAGAGTGAGTAGGATATTTTTAAGAGAGCTAGTCCTACATGTATATCTTGTGAGGCACTCACTTCCTCCACCTCCAAATCTCTCTTTCTACCATGAAAATTAATATTCTCTCTCTTGGTTAAGAGAGATGAAGAAGAATAAGGGAAGGAGTCCCTTGATGAAAGCTTCTCCCTGGTGAAGGTGATGTCAAAGGCAAAAGATATAAGAAGAGTGGATATATTTCCTTCAAGGCAGAAGAATTGCTGTAGGAGTAGGTAAGTCCTTGGTAAAGGCAGAAGACTCTTTGCAAAAGTGGGTAAGTCCTTGGTGAGGTTGAAGACTCTTGGTCTTGGATAGGTATGTCCTTTGTGAGGTTATCATATCCCTTTAAATCAAAGGGAAGGCTAGATATCCTTATCCCACAAAAGGAAGGTCATACTCTATCTCTTATAATGGAATATAAACAAGGTGCACTGGTTGCAAAATCATAGAGGTTGACCTCTCGAGGTAGTGGATTTATAGTCTCCTACTTTGGATTTTGGAACTTCTATACCTAGCTTGTGTTCTTGTTCTTATTCAATATCTCTCATCATTGTTTTGTATGTTTCATTGCATTCCAATTCCATATTTGCAACCTTATCTCTTGAAGTAATTTGATGTTCTAATGAATTTGGTGTAATTGTTTTATCTCTATTCAACCCCGCCTTATAGTGCCCATCACCCATTTATGTGAAAAAAAAGGATCTTAGCACAAAAGAAAATTCATGTTCTAGCATGGATTTAGTCAAAATAGGATGTAAAAGCCATTCATTTAGTCTTAAAGAAGATCATGGTATTAGCTGCATAAATAAGACACCACGATGACATTCCACTGAGCCTTTCTACACACATGTGAAGTTCACAGGATTAACAAGAGAAAAATGCACTGGATAAAAAGTCAAAAAATACAGGAGGGTAACAAAGCTTACTATGAGGAAAATTTGAGTGGGGAAATCAAGGCTTGACTTAAGCTCATAATCATTATATTTATAGTTCAACTTCATGATGACTACTCAAAAGTCTCAGGTGAAGTTGGTGGCAGATGATTCTCTCCTCAAGATAGATGATGCTTCGAAAGTCACCCATTGTCAGTGAAAAATATAGATCATGCTTCCATAACTTGTGTCAGAGAAGTAACGATGTTGCAATCTTGATGTTTTGCAAAGGGGGAAAAATAGGGTTTTGATTAGATATATATGTGTTTGGAAAGAAGTCAATAATCTAATGGGAAACTTGGTTGTAGCGGTATCGATTGAGAATCTAGAAACACATATAAGAACAATTTCTTACGGTTGTCAGGAGGCTAGAGGTTGAAAGAGTGCTTCAGAAAATTTGGATCATGTGGGTTCATCCCACCCCAGATCCAAAGGCACCCTAATGAGGCCAATTTGTCCCTTATCTAATAAAAAGGATTATCTATTTAAAAATAGATCCATTCTTGGAATTACCTTAACAAAATTGTTTATGCTAGCTAATAACCTTCAATTGAATCCAAAATTTGTTCATATACTCATGATTATGTGTACATAATTATCATTTCCTCATTTTTCCAGTTTGATAAATGAAAATCATAAAATTATATACAATGTATTGTATACCTTAATTTACTTTTCATCTTACATACACTTAATTTGGTTGTTATTTATTTTTTAATTTAACTTCCATGTTGTGCACCCTTTTTTATGCGAGATGTAGCCATCAAGATACAACAAGCCAATTTCATGGAAGTCAAATTTTTATCATATATAAAGTCCAAATCGATTGTGCGGAACTCATTTTTCTTGCACTCAATTTCGATTCCTGCAACATGAGTTCAGGGAAAGTTGTAGTTACACCATATTGATCAAAGCCTTAGTGTTTATATTGAACTCACATGGAACTTGTATCCAGGTATGGGTAGCCTTTTCTACTACCCATTTCAAGGTGTCCATGTTTTATCTATGTATTCACTTACTTAATCACATCTATTTGGAAATTCAACTTTTGTAACATACATATACTTTTAATATATCTCTCTGAACCATATAGATTTATTGATTAGATACTATGTGTTTTATATCGTAATTCAATTCTTAACCCCAAATATTTTACTTAATTTTGTTTTTATTTTTTTTAAACATAATTCATTGTGTTGTGCACAATTTTTAAATGATATCTTACGCTCAAAATACAACAAACCAATCATATTAAAGTTAAATCTTAGTCATAACTTATGGTCCAAATCAATCATGTGGAACTCATTTTCTTGGAACTCAATTTCAATTCCTACAACATGAGTTCGAGGGAAAGGTGTAGCTACATGAAATAATCGGAGTCTTAGTATTTATATTGCATTCCATGTATACATGCAATCAAGTGTGTGTAGCCTTTTCTATGACTTGTTCCGAAATGATCATCTTTTACTTGCATATGCATTTACTCGACTCTCACATGTTTGACAATTCTACTTCCATAACATATATATTAATTAACATTTTGTTTGAATCATATGATTTATTGATTAGATATAGTGGTGTATTCTTTACATTACATTTCAACTCCAAATCATACACTTAATTTGGTTGTTACTTATTTTTAAATTTTATGTGTCATGTTGTTCATAGTTTTTACATGAGATCTCATGCTCAAAATATAAAAAATGAATCATGTTGAAGTTAAATTTCAGCCATAGACTAGGGTACAAATTCATCATGTGGAATTCAATTTGAACTTAATTTCAATTCCTACAACATGAGTTTGGGGAAATTTTTAGTTATACAAAATTAATTGGAGTCTTAGTGTATTCGTTGCACTTACATGGATACCCATGTCATATATGAATAGCCTTTTCTATTACCTATTTCAAATCAATCACATTTTTGCCACATCTTATTTACCCAACTCACCCCCTTTGATTTTAGGGAAAGCTATAGTTGTACCAAATTAATCAGAGTCTTATTCACTGATCGATACAATGTTATAAAAATAACTCATATCACAAGAAATTAAGTTCATTTTTTTTATAAATAGTTCAAATAATTGGTCCTTGGATTTAGAGTATTTCTAGAAAAATGGCTTTGACATGATTGGTTTTATGTAACTACTTTTTGTGAATTATAAGCAAATTTTAGTGCACAAAGTATTTTTGTATTTTTTGTGAAGTTTGGAGTTGAATTCAACTACTTATGAAACAAAAATGTCATTATGTATGCAGCTCTAGTTGTGTAAAAAAGTCAAGAGCTTTAGTTTTTGTTAAACTTGTATGTACTAGAAGTTAAACATATGCTAATGGACAATATATATATCATACTTAAACCTAACCTTCTAATAAATCATACACAAATTCTTATCTTTTAGTTCAAAAAAGTCACTTAAAAAGTTCTTATGTTTCATATATCATATTATACAATAAAAAAAACTACTTCATGAAGAAGATAGTGAAAAATAGAATGATAGTCAGTAATAGAATTGATTGTGAGAGAATCAATATGATTCTAAATAAAACATTAACATGAAGCTTGTGGGACAATTCTATCCAACTTGACAATGATGACTGCAATGATTATTAACTTTTCTTTATTACATAGAACAAACAAACACAGAAAGGAGAAACCAGATTCCTCAGAGCATGATTTCCTATGCATGTCTCAAGTTCAAGAATGATGCACCATCTTGAAAAGCACCAAGCAATGCATGAAGGAGCAAGTTATAGCTTGATCTTGCATGCAGTGTGTCTAATAGGTTTTAGGGAGAAGAAAGATGCACCAAATTGGCAAGCTCGAAGCTTGTTTTCCCTCAATTTTTTCTCAAAACTCAAAAAGTTAATCCTATATGTACATAGGAAACTTCAAAACAAATTGAGAAACTGATTTTCTTAAGCTACATAAAATCCATTAGTAAATGAATACTCTATAACTTAATTTATCATATCTTTTAATCCACTTACATAAAACTATTTGAGTATATAGACTCCCCTTATTGACAATGTAATTTTGGCAAGCCACCTCCATAAAGAGAAATTACTCATCTATATCTGAAAAAAAATATTACAAACTTTCTAAAACAACATCATTTTCTACTTGCAGGGAGTCAAGATGAATGAAAGCTCTGGTTTGAAAAAAAAGTAATACCATGGATGTGATCTGGTTGAATAGGAAGAATTAGGAATATTATGAAAGTAGATAAGGAGCCAAAAGCACCAACCATGAAATCTCCCTTCTATTTCTCCAAGTTGCAGTTGAGATTGGAGACTAGAGATTGATATCAAAGCTAGCTAAAAAATTTGTAGTGTACATATGATTTTGTAGGAGGTGTAGTGTGATCGTGTATGTCAACGACCATGGGTGGTTGATCCATGTGTTGGGGAAAAAACATTTGTGTAGGCATCTAGTGAGTGGCGAAGATGGCAAAGAATGCCATGCATACTGTAGAGGGTATCATACCCCTGACTTTATAGAGTAAAAAATCAATTCTTAGTTTTTGTCATCGGCTTAATGTGAGAGAAGCATGATACAATTTCTCTCTGGATATAAGAGAGAAATTTGGAAAGAAACCAAACACAATTCTCTCTGACTTCAAAAGAATGGTGGAATAGGTGATATTTTTATTTTGCAAGATAAATGGTGAGATGAGATCTTGTAAGGTTTAGCAGGATGGAGGTGGAGGTGGATCACCACTTCTTCTGCTCTACCATTATAGCAATTTTATGGTGGAAGCCAAGCATTAGAACCATGGAAGGGCTTTGCGGTTATGATAATCTCTACTCCATCGGGTACAAGATGGGCTCATTGAGACTAAGAATCAAGAAGTTAAATGATTGTGTGTCATGCCGTAGAGGATCACTTCTGACGACCAGGCCGACCCAAAATGGTGCATCAAGGGGACACTCGTCACACTCATCACTTCCAATTTTTGTCTGCCCAACTTTGGGCTCCCGAAAGGTGATGAAGGGTGGTGCAACTAGATAGGAAGCACTTTTACAAGACAATTATAGTGTGAGAGAAGATCGACATCTACAAAGGAGGAATCGTGCCCAAAATGGTTCACTAAAGGGTGTCTGTCAAAATCACCACCATTACTTTTCCTACCCAATTTTCTCTACCCAATGACAATGGAAGGTGGTGCGAATTGTAGAGGTAAAACTTAAACATGGTATTGTCAATGTGGGAGAAGATCAACATCTACATAGGAGGGATTGTTACCGTCATATTACAAAGTGTGTCATGTGTGAAGAAGGGAGTCATGTCAGGTTCACCAACAATGACTATGACTACTTTAAGCTTGTGTGGGTGACAAACATAGAAGGGAGTTTTTCCATCATGTCCATGGACATCCAGGGATTCAAGATAAGTTGTATCACCACATCCAAAATTAGAGGGCCAACTGGCATTTCAACACATGCCTCAACTTGTGCACGCCCAACTTTGGGCTCCCCAATTATTACGGAAGGTGATGCAAACCACTAAGGTAGTACTTCAACATGGAATTTCTTGTGTGGGAGAAGATCATCATCTACATAGGAGGGATCATGCCTGTCATATTCCAAAGGATGTTGTGTGTGAAGAAGGGTGTCATGTCTGGCTTGTTATCAACGGTTGTGACTACTTCAAGCTCATAATGGAGACAAACATTGAAGGTAGTGGTTCCATCCAATCCATGGCTATAATGGGCTCCAAGACAAGTTAGGTACACATTTCAAATTGATGTTTTTTATCCACATGTGCATTTACCCAAATCACACCCATTTTACAATATCACTTTTGACCCACATGTGCATGTACTTGACTGACACCCATTTGACAATTCTACTTGCGTAACATAAGAGAGGTTCAAGAATTCCCCAACATCATGCATTGTCATTTTAAGGTTGTAGATTGTCATTGTACAGTAGACATGAAAGTATTTTTGTCCACAATTTTGGCTCCATAAAGTGTAAACACCATGAATTCTTTGGAAGATGAACACCTGTACAAGTATTTCCCTTTCATTCCAGATACTCTATTTCTAGAAGCTCCCCTTATAGAATATGTGGACAATATTTTTCAATGTATCAAAACATTCCCTAAAGGGACTTCATTTGGTAGATATCATTGAGGGCCCAACACATCCTTTAAGAACCATTCTGAAAGGAGTTTATAGTTCCCATGAATCTCTTATATGCCATCTCTCTGATGGTTAAATTATGACTGGGGGAGATGACCCTTGAGTTTGGCAGAGTTTGTGTCTTGTATACCTCTTATGTTTCTACTTAACACTAATAATAAGATGTGTCCCAACACAATGGATACCATTTGGAGGTGTCTCATGTCTTGAGTTGCTATGATAGGAGTGGGTAAATATATGACAAAGTATCTCAATGACTTTTGATTTGGAATTGGAGTATCAAGTGGGGCCGAGACAATTTTACACAGTGTCAACAGAGTGTTGAGTGAGTGACACGAAGAGGGATATCTCTCCATACTGACAGTGGATTTCTCTAATGCTCCCAACTTAATGGTTAGGCATGTTTTCTCCATTAGGTGAGGATGAGGTACCAGTATATGTATTCATGAGTGGAGTTTCTTTACAGTCAGGCAATTAGGTTGTATATTGGAAACAAATGTATCTAGTCATCCACTAGAGTGCAACAAGGGGATCACTTTGGTCACTTTTTTTCCTTTGTATTGCATCTAGTTATTAATGAGACCAGAGACAAGTGCATACTTCATTTTCATTCTTGGTATCTTGGGGATGGAACCATCATCGGGGACACGTTGGAGGTGTCTAAGACACTTGACGTTATTTAATGCACTTGTCTAGGGTTGGGGCTTGTTTTCAATATTCGTAAAGTTGAGCTATTCTATAGTACTTGTAATGGTAGGAAGCCTCATAAGTGATTGTTTTCCATTGACATTGGGAGACTGTTGTTGGGAGTCAAGATACTTGGAAGAGATGTTAGTAGGGACAAAGGTTTTATTGAGGAGCTGGCCATGAGGAGGGCTACCAAAACTATTGACTTGATGCATCTTCTTCCACATTTACATGACTCACAAAGCGAGCTTCTTTAACTCTGATCTTGCATGGGTATCACAAAGATTATGTTCAGTTTAAGGATATGCCAACATGTATGGGAGACATCGTCGTGGTTTGATATCGGGTCATGGAGGGGGGACTAATGATAATTTTGTTATATGCAGAGGTTCTTTCTTTGGTGACATTCAATGACGGGTGGATTTCTTACCCATTATATTTGATGGTTTAGGGCTTCACTCGGCAATAGAGACTTCTTCATATGTGTTTGTGGCCTCCAGGGCCGAATTGAGGGCACTTCAAGATCATATTTTATGAGACAATGTCATATACAATACTATGGAATCTGATGTTTATTCTGCTTTAGATTGTTTCATGTCACAATCTCTTTCTATGTTAACTGTATTGCTAAGGACACCACCCCCTCCCCCAACCCCAACATGCTTCAAGTGACTGTCTTTTTAACAAAATTGTTAAAGACATGAATGTTAAGTTCGACATGACCATTAGATGGAAAATAACTTACTCGTGTTTGTAAGCTGAATACACTCATGGTTTTCTTCTTGATGTTGCTATTGATGAGATTGGACTACATATGTCACTATTAGAGTACCATACTATCATCCAATATCATCTTATGATTCCTCTATTTCTTTTTGATGAAGTATGTCCATTTTGTCACCCGTACTTAGGACTAATTTGGTTGGGAGTAAAATCAACCCACACATTTAATTGGAAAGCAGGAAGTCAAAAGTATGAAGTTGAAATTCCAACTATTATATTTGGTTGCTCAGAGATCAATTGATCGTTATTTGGTAAGATGCGGTTCCGGACTTAAATTGTATGCATATTCGTTGTCAGCTGCAGATATACTATTACTTTTTACTAGGATCTCTGTCCTTTCTCAAAGCATGAAGCATGGCTGTGTTTAGGAGACGGTGGGTGAAAATGGACTGCGCCTAAAAGGTGCGCAGTTCGTTTTCCATAGTTTTCAGCGGCAGCAACTGCACCGTGTATAGTTCATTTTCTAAATGTGGGTTGCAACCATGAGATACAAACACAAGTAGTTAAAAAGACACGGATAGTTGGAACTGCATGAGTTTATATGCAGCTCAACCAAACTACCCTTTAGACACTTTTGGAGAATATTGATTCATTGTAAAGAACTCCCAAATTTTAAGTACAAACATGATCTTTTTTTTTATCAGTAGTACAAACATGATCTTGTTAGTAATATTTTATATGATGTACTTGGACATGCAAGATAAGTGGACGTCCTCTTATTATATATAGAAAATTAACATATTTTTGTACTTTCTTGATTTGACACTTTATTTTTATCACCTGAAATTGTGGAACTTCTCAAGAAAATTATACATCATGGATATACATAGTTAATGTCAGCTTATAATGAGCAGATAAAATGATATAAAAGAGACTTTCGTCGCCTGAGAGATTCGAACTCTCGCGGGGAAACCCCATGTACTTAGCAGGCACACGCCTTAACCACTCGGCCAAAGCGACTGTGTTATTGGCGATTAACGTGCTTATTAAAAATTTTTCCAGTGAGATTTACAAGTACCTAATTTCATCTAATAAAACTAATTCAGTGTAGGCCGAAGTCCACGCGAAGCCGAAGATCCGGCGCCGCGTAGCTGTTGAGTGTTGCCCCCGCTCTCCACCGCTATCCTCGGAGAAGTTACCCAAAAGCGCTCGAGCCATTAAACCAATTGTTTATAACCCCTACATATATTCTCCTCTTATCTACATAACATGGATATGCTTATGGAACATGTTTCTCGTAGAAACCAAGAAATGAAATAATAATAGGATCTTGACAACGCAAACAAAACTAATAAACTATCTTTACAAAATAACAAGTCCGTCTATGAAGACTTTACTTAGAGATAATTATGCCTGGATACAAATACGTTCATGTGCATGCGCCTTCCCTCCAAAATAAATGCCCACACATTGGAAAAATACACCTCCATTGAGA